>QANY01006351.1:0-373684 GCA_003255025.1 Datisca glomerata
TCCTTACATCAGAAGCTGAAATTCATAATGGATCATCAACTCATTTGTATATATGGGGAAGAAGATTTTTTGGTATCCAAGCCAGCCACCATGCCATATGTCGAGGCGGCAGAGGAAGCATTGGAGTGCTCATTTCGATCATTTGAGATTGCGAACACCACGTTTGTTGCTAGTGGGAAACCATCTCCAACGTCAAACCTATCAAAAACGTCTCAGATGGTTGCAAGGTTGATGATCAAAGGGGGATACCAGCCAGGTAAGGGACTCGGGAGTGAGCATCAAGACATAAAAAAGTTAATTGATTGGGACAAGAATGGGCAAAGGTTTGGACTTGGATATAGACCGACCAAGGCTGATAGAGGGAGAGGGGAAGCTCAAAAGAAAGAAAAAAGGATTGCTAGGCTTGAAAATAGGGAATTCGATGTGGAAATGGCAATCATACCCCATATTTCTAAATCCTTTAGAAGTGGAGGAATTTCATTCGAAGAACCGGTTATAGTATAGCAGTACAACCTTGAAGATGATATCGCCGAGCTTTCAATATCCACAATCCTGGGAAAATCATCAAGTTCAAGTACAGAGCACTTGGTTTTACGATACGATTCAGATCATGAACTTAACAATTGGGACGTCACCGAACTACCAATGCTTCTCGAGAATTTTCAAGAGTAATGTGTTCATGCCAAAACTCTAATGATTATACCCAATGCCTTAGGAATTTCATTGTTATGGGCCTATGTTCTCGTCTATTTCATGTCATCTTTTTGAATGAAAATCTAAAAACTTGTTTCGTCTCCTTTTGCTGATGATAAATATAATTCCAGTTTCTTTTTGTTTCTTCCTTCTATGTCTTCTTTTTCCATTTTTGAAATGTTTTCCATACTCATGCTTTCGCCTTCTTTTCATCCAATAATCCGATTCAAGTTCGAGAACGATTATTTTGAAAACAAGAGCATAAGCAACAACTTTGACAATCCTATTCTTAGCGTAGAGTCAGGTGAAAGTGACGAGGATAATTTCGAACCATCTCTGGAAATGTTAAAAATGGTAGAGTCAGATGAAAAAATAACTCAACCATATCAAGAGTTAACGGAGGTGATAAATTTGGGATTGGAGGGAGAGACGAAAGAAGTCCAAATCGACACTTCTATGACAAGCCAAGGCCGCCGAGAATTAATTGACTTACTCAAAGAGTATATTGATGTCTTTGCATGGTCTTACCAAGATATGCCAGGTCTTGACACTGATATCATGGTTCATCATTTGCCACTTATGCCCGAAAGTAAACCAGTACGACAAAAGTTAAGGAAAATGAAACCAGACATGCTGGTACAGATCAAAGAAGAAGTTAAAAAGCAAGTAGATGCGGGTTTTCTAGAAGTAGCAAAATATCCTGAATGGGTTGCTAACATAGTCCCAGTGCTAAAGAAAAATGGGAAAGTAAGGGTGTGCGTCGATTATAGAGATTTAAATCGGGCAAGCCCCAATGATAATTTTTCATTGCCCCATAACGATGTCTTAGTAGATAACACTGCGGGACATTCAACCTTCTCTTTCATGGATGGTTTTTCGGGGTATAACGAAATCAAAATTACTCCTGAAGACCGTGAAAAGATGACTTTTATAACTTTGTGGGGTACATTTTGTTATAAGGTTATGCCATTTGGTCTGAAGAATGCAGGGGTAACTTACCAGCGGGCAATGGTAACATTGTTTCATGATATGATGCATAAAGAAATCGAAGTTTACGTTGATGATATGATTGCCAAATCACGTCAAGGAGAAGATCATATGGTCACTCTACGAAAACTATTTAGACGGTTGAGAAAGTTCCAGTCAAAGCTTAACCCGACAAAATATACATTCGCAACGTCTTCAGGGAAACTACTTGGTTTTTTCGTGAGCAAGGAAGGAATAAAAGTTGACCCTGATAAGGTTCGGGCCATCATTGATATGCCACCACCTCAAACTCAAAAGGAAGTTAGAGGTTTCTTGGGGAGATTAAATTACATAGCTCATTTCATCTCACAGCTAACTGCAACTTGTGAACCTATCTTTAAACTTCTCCGCAAAGTGATACATAAGGATGGAATGATGATTGTCAAATTGCTTTTGAGAAGATCAAGCAATACTTGCAAAATCCACCCATACTTGTTCCTCCAACTCCAGGGCGTCCACTCATTTTGTATCTTACAGTAATAGAAAAATTCATGGGTTGCGTACTTGGTCAGCATGATGCTTCTGGAAGGAAAGAACAAGCAATATACTATTTAAGAAAAAGGTTCACAAATTATGAGGCTAATTATTCGATGTTGGAGAAAACGTGTTGTGCATTGGCCTGGGTTGCTCATCGGCTTAGACAATACATGTTATACCACACCACTTGGTTAATTTCAAAGATGGACCCTATCAAGTATATCTTTGAAAAGCCATCACTTTCTAGACGGATTTCTAAATGGCAAATGTTACTCACAGAATATGATATTGTCTATGTCAGGAGGAAGTCAATAAAAGGAAGTGTACGAAGATTCGCTATTGGTGATACGACAACTGAATGGAGAATGGGAAGCTAGAGACTCTAAGCTAATACCTTATAAAAAAAACATGTCATTAAGTTAAGTCAAACTTTTGAAGTGATCTCATTTGACCATATACCCAGAGAGAATAATCAAATCGCAGATGTGCTGGCAACTCTAGCGTCCATGTTTGCTGCAGACTTTAAGGAAGAAGTTCAACCCATAAAAATTGAGAGACGAGATTTTCCTTCTCACTGTATGAGCATTGAAGAAGAGCCAGACATAAGAACTTGGTATTATGACATCAAATAGTATATAAAGAATGGAGAATATCCATCCAAGGCTTCTGAGAATGATAAACGCACAATTAAAAGATTGTCCATGGGTTTCTTCTTGAATGGTGAAATACTCTACAAAAGAAACCATGATATGGTGCTCTTAAGATGTGTTGATGCAAGGGAAGCGAATCAAATCATAGAGGAGATTCATGAAGGAATTTGTGGAGTTCATACTAATGGATATATGATGGCCAAACAAATCTTGAGAGCAGGATATTATTGGTTAACTCTAGAATCTGACTGCATCAAGTACGCCAGGAGATGTCATAAATGTCAAATTTATGCGGATAAAATTCACGTACCCGCATCCCCTTTACATGTAATGGCCGCACCTTGGCCGTTCTCTATGTGGGGCATAGACGTCATTGGTCCCATCACACCCAAAGCCTCTAACGGGCATCGCTTCATTTTGGTATCTATAGATTATTTTACCAAATGGGTGGAGGCAAGTTCTTATTCAAGTGTAACCAGAAGTGCGGTTGTTAAGTTTATTAAAAAGGAGATAATTTGTCGATATGGTCTACCTGGAAGGATCATCACAGATAATGGTACAAATTTAAATAACAAGATGATGAAAGAATTATGTGAGCAATTCAAAATTAAGCATCATAATTCGTCTCCTTATCGTCCGAAAATGAACGGAGCAGTGGAAGCAGCCAATAAGAACATAAAAAGGATCATAGAGAAGATGACGGAGGTTTATAAAGATTGGCATGAGATGCTCCCATTTGCACTGCATGGGTACCGCACATCAGTCAGAACATCAACTGGGGCAACGCCATTCTCTTTGGTATATGGCATGGAAGCAGTCCTTCCAATTGAGGTGGAAATTCCTTCCCTCAGAGTCTTAATGGAGGCGAAATTAGAAGAAGCAGAGTGGGTACAGACACGACATGAGCAATTAAATTTCATCGAGGAAAAAAGATTGACGGCATTATGTAGAGGGCAATTATATCAAAGAAAAATGATGCACGCATATGACAAAAAATTACGTCCCCGATGTTTCAGAGAAGGAGACTTGGTGTTAAAAAAGATACTCCCATATCAAAAGGATCACCGAGGGAAGTGGACCCCAAATTATGAGGGACCTTTCATTGTCAAGAAGGCTTTCTCGGGAGGAGCTCTCATGCTAACAAACATGGATGGAGATGATTTACCGCACACGGTTAATTCTGATGCAGTCAAGAAGTACTTCGTTTGACCACTCTAAGTATGGGAAAATGAAGTTAAAAAAAATGCTAAAGCTGTCTCGAATACTGGAGAAATTTTTCTTACATTTTTTCTTCTATTTTATTTTTTCCAAACCATCGTTTGTAAACACTGTTCATCATCAATGAAGAGCCTTTCTTTTCTTCTTTCTTTCCCAGTTGACAAATACATATACTTCATCTTCTCTTTATTTCCATTATTCATTATTCTTCTCAGTTCTAAGATATCATTAATTACTCTTGAAATAACTCAGAAGAATAAACTTGGTCAGTTGAAAGCTAATTGAAAAAAAAAATTGGAACTAAGAAAGGTGACCCGATTGTAAAGTAAAATCTAAAAAGTCATCACGAGGAAGGTCAATATGCGCATGACAAAGGCTAAAACGAAATTGGAGGATTACCCAATTAGAAGTATAGAAGAGAAGCAGATAGATTATTTACCACTGACATGGAGCCAAATACTGGAGCATAAACTAACAAATAAGGATGTATCATTTTCCTAAAAATGTGCTCGATACTTCATTGTGAGTCCATGATCCAAGGTCAAGTGATTGTTCTAAAGGGTGTTGGATATGTTTAAAAATCATCATATAATTTTCTTATAAAGGTTCACAATCATGCATAGCATGCACGCATTCAAAATCACTACTTTACATTTATGTTCAAGGATTACAATGCATAGACATACACCGCATTAGTTGTTTGACAAATTCAGGTGCATGAATCACTTAATGATATTCTTTCGAAATTCACACATGACCTTCTAACATTTAAAGCATGCATTAGTCTAGCTTTTGTTGTCATGAGACTTGCATAAGTCAACTTCAACATCAATTAATATGGTTAAATCGAACCCGAATTGAGTCGAGGTCGAAGCCCGGTGTCAGCGCCGGGTCCATTTCCTTTTCAATTAATTTGGTTAAATCGAACCCGAATTGAGTCGAGGTCGAAACCCGGTGTCAGCGCCAGGTCCATTTCCTTTTCAATTAATGTGGTTAAATCGAACCCGAATTGAGTCGAGGTCGAAGCCCGGTGTCAGCACCGGGTCCATTTCCTTTTCAATTAATGTGGTTAAATCAAACCCGAATTGAGTCGAGGTCGAAGCCCGGTGTCAGCATCGGGTCCATTTCCTTTTCAATTAATGTGGTTAAATCGAACCTGAATTGAGTCGAGGTCGAAGCCTGCATCCACCCAGGTTCATTTTCCTTTTCAGATATCTTTGGTTAAATCGAACCCGACTTCGTCGCGGTCGAAGCCCGGTGCCAGCGAAGTCGAAGCCTGTGTCTATCAAGGTCCATTTCACTCCATCTCATAGAGCCTTATTTAGTCGAGGTTTCTATTCCCTATTTCATATATTATTGTACCGATCAAAATACTTATCTACGCCTTTGTACACGTTCTGATATTAGAAGCGTGCTCAAAGGGAGGCAGCTGTAGATACCGTATTTTATCCGGCCTAATACATGAAATATACATGCTTTATATTTTAGCTCTTTTAATAATCCAAGACTATATGTATAATTTGAAAACTAATCCAATACTAAAATAAGAAAAGTGGTCCAAAGACTAAAAAGTAAAAATTGAAAAAAGAGGACTAAAAAAAATAACAATTGAAAAAAGACTAAAAGTAAAAAAAAAAAAGCAAACCCTAATTTTGCCTATAAATAGGAATGAAGTCTTCACTTAAGAGGAGGTCTTTTGGGGAGTAAAAAAAAGGGGAGAAAGTCATTTTTTAGAGTGAGAAAGAGAGGGGTTGCAAAGAGAGGTGATTTTAGAGAGAGGAAGAGGTTCTACACTTCTATTATCTTCATCTTCTTCCATTTCTTCTTCTCAAGATAGCTTAATTGTTTGGTACATTTGTTCATAATATATTTTGTTCATCTCTCTTCTTCATATGAATGTAGTTGATATCTTTTGTAATTTTTTTATATACATAAGTGGATTGTTCATTCGCTATCATTTCTCCTCATTTAAATCTTAACATTTTAATTTTATGCTTTGATGATTTCTTTACAAGTTGGATATTGAGATGTCTTTGTCATCAACTTAATTAATGAGGATGATGATAAAGTATTGAGGGGTGGAAAAATTAACCAAATGTGAATCAACCCTTTTAATGGGTTGAAAGTGTACATTTGGTGCAAAGATTCCCTAGGATAATTTTCTCACACATAACAATGCATAAAATAGAGAGTAAAACCTCTATACAAGATTATGCAAATATCTAAGTTGTGAAACTTATAATTTTCCTACAAAGTTTTTTTTATTATGTTCATCATTTTGTGACACTTGTTTGAACTAATTATCATCCATGATCATCCCCTTTGTTATTTGATTAGCAATGACTAATGAGGGAATGAAAGAAAAATGGCAATTAGTGGACTAAGTAGTCAAAAAAAATAGACATATTTATGTTAAAGAAATATATGGTTTATTTTTCATCATTTTTTTTAAATTTATTTATTTATTTATTTATTTAATAATATTCTTATTATTACTATTATATTATATTATAATATATAATATTATTAAAAAAAATAAATGGGATGCAACATAGGAACATTCCTATGTTGCAGCCATATATATTTATAATTTTTTTTTTTTTTCATTTATTACATAATATAGTCTTTTGCTTTATTCTTGCATTTTTATAATCTCAACATTTCATGTTTTCTATAATTTGACATCCTATAGCTTATCTCTATTCTTTTACTTCCATTTTGTTGTAATTATTAACATTAATTTCCTTTACATGTTTATTTATTTAGCATTTTTGCATCGCCATGCTTATAATGCGATTCTTACATTATTCCCTTATTATTATAATTAATGTTCACGTATGCGTGAATTATAATTTTAATAATTAAATTTAGATTTTGTTACTTCTATTATTTAATTTTCACTAAAAAAGTCCGACGATGGACTTTGAGATTTTTGGGATAACAAACTTCTCGAACTACTGAGGTGAGGAGTTATTCTTGGGATACCGAGAATAAATTTATAATGTTTTGATTTAAAAAGATATGAGAATACAAAAAAAGTAATTTTTTTTAATGGTCTTTGAACCACCCATTAAAAGTAATTTATTTTGTTCATTTCTATGATACAAAATTCCTCAAATGGGACATTAAAAAATAAATCTCTTTAATCTTTGCCTTAAAATAAAAAATGGATAGCATTTGATTAAATTTGGTAACCATTTTACAATGGGTGTTGTGGGGTGCTAATACCTTCCCCACACACAAACGACTACCGAATCAACTTTGAGTTTTCGTAGACCAAAAAAATTTTCATCTTAAAATTGGATGACCAATCACACCCTAAAATGATTGGTGGCGACTCTAAATTTATTTTTCCTAAAAAAGTGAATTTTTTAATCGCCACTCCGCGTCGCACGCACGTTGCGACAGTAACCTGTTTTGAGTATAAGAAAATATAGTTAAATTCTCATATGTTATATTATTAATTAGAATGGTATTTATATTGAATTGGTTCTAAATAGGAAAGGAAAAAGAACAATTAAATTATTCACCTAATTTGCTCGTATAATAATTCCTAAGATTAGTCCTATTCCTAGATACTTCATCCTATTGTAGACAGTCAACTCCTTCATTACTCCTCAGTTTCTTATCCTTGTTAATAGTGCTTGCATATGGCTTGGATATTGTAGAATGTTACACATGGGCCTTATTTGTACCCAAAACATACAAGGTGTCACAGTTATGGTTCGAATGTCCCAGGAAATGGCCAAAGTGTAAGGTAATCAGACCGATCATTGTTAATACTCATTCAAAGAGCATTTCTGCCTTGGTCTTAATACTTGATGACTGATGTCATTTGCTTTATACTTTTTGAAACTCTGTAATATAGTATTTTGTAATCTTCTTGACGACTAATACTTTTCTTTCATGGTGGGCCCACATCCATTTTCTTTTATGGAAGTTTTATAATTTGGGATCGATGATTACTACTCATCCTGGACTATATGTTCTCTGCACATTTTTTGGTATTAATTTTAAAATAAAACTTAGCTTTCTGTATTTTGGAACTATTACTAAGTCATTAGCTTTGTAGTTTTATTCATCTGGATGAAAATTTGTGATTCTGTGACTATAACAGTATATTGTTATTAGAGAGTTGATAGATAATATCTAAAAATGTTGCAGGTACTATCTTTCACTAGCCCATGTTGCTTCTTTGTTTTCAAAAATGTTGTCTTGGATGAGTAATGAGTTGTTTTTTGCGCAACACAGGAAAAATATGGTCTTCGTTTTCATTCGTTGGATCGTTTTCTCATTTACTATAGCTCTTTTGTATTGCTTCTCTATGGACTCAAGTGGGAGTATTTATGTTATTTACATCTTTGCAACAAATTGTGAGTACTTATGCTATTTATATATGCTTATTTGGTTACTGCTATGAACTAGATTAGCTAAGACTATTTTTTAATGTATTAACTTAGTTCAATAGTGGTAACATTGAGTATTCGTTATTTGAGCATAAACTGAAACAAGTTTAGGTTGTGCATCTTGAATCTATGACACATTGAGTTTTTGTTATTTTAGCATAAACTGAAACAAATTCTGCTATACCAAATTCAGCTATTCCTTCCTGTGGTAAGGTTTTTATAACAAGAATTGTAAATCGTGGTTATTTGTATTTTTTATCTTTTATTCTTATACTTATTTTATTAATTTATTGATAAAGTGTCAACGCTCATATACCAACACACTTGAGTAAATGTAAATGGTTGGATTGGATTGGTTTGGGGGAAGTAGTCGCTGAAGGACGATGGTCATCAAATGATCCTACAGATCTTGTTCATCACGTTCCCCTTGGACCTAATGCTGTGAGAGTATAGGTTGATGTGGCAAATAAACCTGAAGCTTTTTTATGGAGAACAAATTCTTATATGACTTGCATTGAAGATGCTTTAGGATATACAGTTGCATGGCCCGCTGACAAAGTTCATTGTGGTAATATTTAATCATTTTTCTTATTTCTATTTGTACTATTGTGCTGCATTAGGAGTTAAAGTAATGTATATTATTTATATTTGTTAATCTGGACGTTATTATTTTGGGTAAGATTTGTATCTGGAGGTATTTTCATCATTTAGTACTACTGGTTTTGCTGCTGAATTTTCTGATATCTGCCTAAGCCATAGTTGTACTAATGTTTAATTAAAGGAATGCCTGAACTAGAAGTGTCAGCTTATTTGTAGGATTGTTTTTGAATAGTTAGAAGTACTAAAATGGAAAGAGACATGAAGAGTTATTTTATTGGATAAATGGTGGAGCCTAAAATAATAGGTAGGCATAGAGATGAACAATTTGGATCAATTTTTATGATACTATGTGGGTATGTGATCATGTGATCAAAGGTATACTGAAAATGGAAACTAAAATCCTCCTTGATTTCATTTTGACCAGAAAGTGCAATGAACTGTACCTTATTCGTTGATGTATCAGATGATATCATTTTAATAAAATAGTCTCGTGAGCTCATGAAGTCTTTGACTATTTAGAGTATAGATTCTAGCATTAATTTATCAAGCCCTTAAGGGGGGAGGGGGTAATAAAAAGAGAATAAATAATAACATTTTTTATTAATACTGTTTTAGCTATGCAATTCTATAAAACCATATAGTGTGCTTAAAAATATGCAATGTTATTTTTTCAAAAAATATAAAATGGTGATGTGAGCAATGTAAAATTATCTTAAAGTTACTATTTTATTCTTTAAAATATGGGACCGACAATCCCTTGAAGGTTTTCAACATGGCATCAAATTTTGAAGTATTAAACAGTGAAAATTTGAAGTTATTTTATAGTGTCTGTGAAACTTTTAGATGCTTTTTATTTTTTTTGAAACGAATGTTGTATTACTAGACCAAGTACTAATACTTTTAGATGATACTTATGGATGATATTTTTAGATAATATTTTGTGAAAATGAAATGATGTTTAAATGCCTTTTAGTCTAGTAATGTATTAATTTTGAATGTTTAAATAAGTACGTAAACATGTGCATATAAATTGATTGCAAAAATAACATTTATAAAATGCCAGGAAAATCCTTTATAAGAGGAATAATTTTAACAAAAAACTATATCAATGAGATTCAAAAAATCTTATGGTGTTTGATTTAATAGGATACAAAAATACATGTGAATGTTAATTCATAAGTATTAAAAATACTTGTTGAATACATTCAACATGGGTCAGAGAACCCTATTAACAACATTCTACAAGAGTCAGAAAACCCTATAAAAAGCGAGAGGCCACAAAGTTCTTAACAGGAGGCATTGCGCCTTGTGAAAAACGTGGACTTTTAATATGAGGGGATGTCACAGGCACCACGAGAATCATGTGGATTACTTTTTCACATGATTTTCTGTCTCTTGTAGAATGTCATATTTCTTGTAGTTCTAGACAACATTCTATATACAAAACTAGAAGGGAAACAGTTCTTAACTGTTCAAAATTATGTAGATGACATTATCTTTGGTTCTACTAATGATTTTTTGCCCAAGAATTTTGTTAACTCAATGAGCAAGGAATTTAAAATGAGTATAATGGGGGAATTAAATTTCTCCCTTCGTCTACAAATAAATCAAATGGGTGATGTAATTTTTATATGCCAAGAGAAATACACCAAAAATCTTCTCAAAAAGTTTGAAATAGAGAGCATGAAATCTAGCAGCACTCCCATAAGTACTACTACAAAGCTAGATAATAATGGCAAAGGTAAAAATATATACAATACAAATATTAAGATATGATTGGCTCATTACTTTACTTGACTGCAAGCTCGATATCATGTTTATTCTTTATTTTATGTGCACTTTTTCAAACTTTTGCAAAAGAATCACACTTGCGTGCAATTAAAAGAATTTTTTAGTATTTGCCTGAGACTATCAAGTTTGGTCTTTGGTACCCAACGACTCTTTTGATTTAATTAGGTACTCATACTTAAATTTTGCTGGTAGCCTAACTGAGATAGAAAGCGTACAAGTTGTACTTTCAATATTTAGAACTCTCACTTGTCTCTTGGTTTAGCAAAAAAAAAAATTAGAATAGCTTGTTTCTGGTGGTAGTTGCTATGCCTAAATTTTATGGATAAAACAAACTCTAAATGATTTTAGTTTAGATTTTAAAAATATACATGTTCGATGTGATAATACTAGTGCTATAAATGTTTTTAAAAACTCTATTTTCACTCTCTTACTAAGCATATTGATCTTAGACAACAAATTAGTTGAGATCACATGAAAAGGGCAGACATTTCACTTGAGTTTGGGACAACTAATCAACTTACGGACATTTTTTCAAAAATGTTGAATGCTGCATTTAATTTTATAAAATAGACTATTGGCTATTGTAATTATTAGTTTAATTTTGCATCTATTCACTTATACAAATTAAATTATATTTTACAGGTATAAATCCAATAATAGTTATATGTGCATTGGAGGATATTTATGAGGTACTAAATGAGAAGCCAAAGTGGACCATGGTAAAAGATAATCATACTTGCTCATAGTCATGAATTATTTAAAATGAAGTCATGATATTTTTCTCATTTCACCAGTATTAAAAATCGTTTAAAATCTCTTGGTAAGACTTTTTTTAATGTGAAAATGGTGAGAAAAATTCTAAGGTGTTTACTAAAGAATTGGGAGTCCAAGGTGACCACCATCCAAGAAGTCAAAGACCTCAACACACTTCCACTTGAAGAACGTATTGGCTCCTTGATAACCCACGAAATGAGGCTAAAGGAAAATGACGAAGAATAGACACTCAATAAGAAGAGTATTGCTCTAAATCAACACTTGAACAATTTGATAATGAGAACGATGACTATAATGAGTAAGATGATATAACTCTGCCCACTAGATGATTCAAGAAATTCTTAAATAGAAGAAAAATATTCAAAGAAAAGATGACAAACGACGCACTCACAGGCTACGAATGTAAGAAGATTGGACACATCATGATTGACTATCCATACTTGACCAATGCCCCAGATAAGTTAAAACAAAGAGTGTTCAAGATAACTTTGGATGAGACCAATTAAAGCGACGCTGAAAAAGAAGAAGAATAATTTGCAAGCATGTGCTCTATGACACTTGAAGATGAGGTCAGCTCTTCTAAACTAACTTAAACAATAGACCTAGACCTTGGAAATTGTGACTCTCATGATCAACTTCCACACTGAATTCGGCAAGCCTAAAGCCTTCTCCATCATGTACAGGCATTACCACAACATGTCATTGCCTTTAGAAACCATGCCATCACTCTTAGGTAATGTGTCAAAGCCATGTAAGGAAGTGCTGTCAAAGGCTGAGTACATATGAAAAGATATCAAGTTGAAATTGTACAGAGAAATGAAAAGATTGCATATATTGAAGAGTTATAATGCCAAAATGATGAAGCATAAAATGAGGTTTATAAATGACTCATCGTTGGATGTTTTGTCCATATATAGAATAGTAGATTATTATTTAAGATAAATTAAATTAATTAGACAATAATAATTATAAAAGTGAAATAATTATTATATTATCAAATGTCTAAAATTAAAAGTTAGAATTATAGATTAGTTATTAATTGTTAATGTGCATAAACTGTTGAAAAACCAATACTACAATGATAAAATATTAATAATAATTAATTAATGCAATAGAATGAAATGATATAAGTCTTTTTAAAAGTTGTAATACCAAAATAAGGAGCCATATTAAACAGATATATACCAAATGAAGAGGCATATAAGAAGTGTCAATGGTAACATTTAGGATAAGAAATGTGACCTGTTGTTTGGCCCGCTCCTAAAGTTGTGTGAAATTGTAAAAATAAAAAATGTAAAATAAATGAGGGGTAAATTTATGAGTAACTAAAAAATAATTGGAAAAAATGGTTAAAAAACTTTCTATATATATTATAGATTGTTCTATTATTACAACTTTACTGGGATAGTAGGCGAAAGAAATGCAATTCTCTGACTGGGATATAAAAAAGTTCATCACTTAATCGTGCCCTTTTTTTTATATTATAAATTGTTCTCTTATTACAGCTCGCCAAAGAAATCCAAATCTCCGACTACTAGATATACGTCTCCTTCGACTACTAGATAATAGTCCCTTTGACACAACACTATCGTCGTGTGATTTGTAAAGTAACATAATAAAGATAAATAAAAATGATAATGTAAACGTAAGCATAATCATAATTATTTTTAATGTTTAGCTCACAATAAATAAGAGATCAAATTAGTGGTTGTAAACAACGTTTAGAAAGATATATTAATAGAATGTATCCATATTGTACTTTTAATATTTGTCAATACATTTCCAAATTGACATAATTTCCCCAACTTGTAAATTTAATTTATATTTTGTTGAAAAATTATAGAGAGATAAAGGTAAGGAATGGAAAGAGGATACAAATTTGGAACATTATCCAAGTTACATAAATTGCTAAACAAATATAGTAACATGCATTATAATGAAAAAAAAAAGTTTTTGACCACTCCCCATGGCTAGGGGATAATTAAAACTCTCGTATTTCATTACCAAGATACAATCAAAAGGAACAACAATGATGAAGTAGAAGAATAAAGGCACAAGTTAATTCTTATGGAATTGATAGTCTAAAATATATTTAAAAAGTCAATTACTTAAAATTGAAAAACTTTTTTATTGTTTTAATAAGTGATTGAAATAAGGTTAGGATATGACTATATATGGGAACATCTTTTTTAATAAAATAGAAAATGACTTGTTATGAAAACAAAGTCACTGTCGCTAAGAAACAAATATGCATCTTAATCCCCAAAAAAACAAATCATAAACGGATTCTGGCATTTTTGTTATTTATCCAATCAATCAAGGGCAACATTGACCGTGAGGAAACCATCTGGTGCTTCCACGTGTACATCATTAGAGGGTCCTTCTCTCCCTTAAAAATCCAACATGACTTCACTCACAGAGTCACGCTCTCTGTGATCTCTCTCGGACATGAACGAGGTTAGAGGATCTCTCTTCTCATAATCGAAATCTCTATTTAATTTTTCTTTTTAGAGAAAGGAATCATTAAGGTTTTCAAATTTTATTTTGTAATTTATGAGAGAGAAAGAGAGCAGATTGAAGAAGTCTTGACAAGAACTCAACTATAATTGAATTCATTCTCAAAGAGAATGAGGTGAAGACGATCAATTGGCCGCATGGAAGAAATACTTGAATGGAAAACAGTTTCGTATGACGAGCGTAACCAAAAGGCTTCAAAATTATCATCGGAGACTGTAGCTGCTCTCCAAGCCTGGCCAAATGGTTTTGCTTCCGACAATTTGTTTCGGATCGAGCTTCACTCAGAGGAAGGACGCCAGAGAAATCTTGAGGCTTAGATTTCCTTTGTATCAGGCGAGTTATGCATGAAAACGAAACAACATTCCAATAATATTATGACTGCAATGTCAAGGTTCCTGTTAGTGGGGGTAAAGGTGTTAGTGGTGAGGCGAGGAAGGTGAAGGCCGAAAATTCGAAGAAGCCGAATGTAAGTGTGGCCGAGGTTGCCAAGAAGATAAACGTTGGTGATCTTGGCGCTTTCCTTTTTGAGATTTCGGTTTGAGGGTTTATTTCCCAACTTGTGAAAAAAAATATTGCAGACGTACCTATAAATGAGATAAAAGATTGAGAAACTCTTCCAAAAAAATTCTTTCTTATATTCAAGACATAGGATATTGTATGGAAATAAATAGTTGAATGAAAGAAAGTATTTCAATCTTTAGGAAGGAGAAGTGGGAGGCAAAATGTAAGCAATGCACAAGTGGGAGGTAAAATGTAAAAAATGTATTATTTCGGTTATGAAGGAGAGAAAAGATTGTATTTTCAATGGTGTTGGTATTCTGAAAATCAAAATTTAAAAGTTTAAATAGAGAATACAATTTATGAACTTCTAATGTTGGGATAGATATAGTCTTTTTACTGAATAGGTGTAAGACCAACTTTCTCGATTAGAATATATACTAGTTATTGTTATAGTGATTTGGTCCGCTAGCAATCAATTTCTGTTTTTAAAGGACTTACGGTATACACATTTTCATCTAAGGTTATATATTTTGGTTTTGCAATTAATATAATGTTTTGACTTATTATTGTAGAAATATTAGTTATATCATAGGTTTATGTAGATATAAACAGATATCCAAGTTTTGTTCGTTTTTATATGACTTATCTTAATCTCTTTGCATGTCCTATTATGGTATTTCTAATTTGCTGTACATGATATGTGGTTAATAAAACTCACCTTTCCCAAATCTAATCCCATATGATCTCCATCTTCCCTCCACTTTTTTAATTAGTTACCAGCGTAAGATTAGATACGAAATTTGATATAAGAATTTTAAGTCTCGAAATATCAATATATTAAAATATATCTTTTGAATAAGAATATTAATCTCAATCGATTACTTATATGTTTCAAATTTATATATTAGTTAAAAAATGTTCACATATTTTTTGCAAGAAAAAATAATTGAACAATATAAAAGTGATGTTGAGAAATCCAACCACCTAAACGATGCAAAGTATAGTAAAATGTTAATTACTGTCAAAAGAGTATACACTAATAACATGCATATTATCAGCCTCAGCGGTGATAAATCTTCAGAAAAATAATCATTATGAATGATATGCATAACTTTATCAAGTAAGAATTATTAATTAAAAGAAACTTACATATAAAATAAAAAATAAAGAAAGTTAGAAGTCATTTATTGATAAAGGAAATATAAGACGGAGATGAAATAACATAGCAAGTATTTAAATATTTTCCATTAATGTACCTCGATCAATGGTTTTACAAAATAAGATTTTTTGGCGCTTGAAATCTTTCATCTACACTCTTTTGGTACTTGGAATCTTTCATCTACACTCAAATTTTTTCATACCTTTGATAACAATCTTTCTTTAACACACCAGATCTAAAAAAATACAAACTATCATGTGATCTACATCGTTTAGTTGCAATGTACTTGTTCTCTCTTTCACGAATAGGTAAAAAATTACACAAGTTCATGGATGAAGTATTTTATAGAGGTGGATGATCATGACAATTATTTATTTATTAAATGTATAAAATAGTTCATTCAATAGTCCTATTTGTAATGAATTTCAATAATAAAATGATTTTTCTACATTGTGGTTAGATACAAATAACATGGATTCTTGTTTTAAGTGAAGTTTCAATTAATTAGTTTGTCTCTCAATATCATAAAAGCTTAATTATTGAAATATTTAACAAAAAATCAACAACAGTCGAAATAATGATAGTTCAAAAGAATAAATTTAAAAGAAGAAAATGAGGTAAATTGGGGAATCAAAATTTTCTCCTCCCATGAGCCTCTTTTATAAGTAATAATAGAATTATAGATTATAAAAAACGATAGATAGATATAAATATATTGCAAATGAATGTATAGATTCTACTTCATACAATTATATTTATTATATAAATAATCTCATATTTATTTTTAATTTTTTAAATTAAAATTTATTCTTTAAAATATCTGAATCCGCCATTTATTGTTTAACACAATAATTTCAAATTCATTTTACTATTGACTCAAAAAGGTAAAAAATTCTATTGGGATAATTAATTCTGTAGATACAATATGTATTTAACAAAAGTCGCTTTAAAGTAAAAAATGAATTAAGACATAGAAAGAGGTGATGAGCGAATTGAGAAATCAAAAGTTTCTCCTAACTTAAGTCATTTTTAAAAATAATAGTCAATAATATGTGCTCCACACGTATTTAACCTATTTAAAATGTACATATAATTTTAAATTTATATTAACATTAAAAAAACACACCATCATCTTTAAAAAATATTCTACATCTAAACGAAAAATGAAATAGTAATAATAATAGTTCTTTATAATATTAACATTTTAGTGCCGTTTAAATAGTTCTACTTTATCAATTTTCATATTTGTAAGAAATAATTATATCATATTAAAAGATAATTTCTCGTATTCAAAATATCTTAATGTTTTTTCTATAAATTCATTTATATGAATTTTTATGTTACCGATAGCATAAATTTACAGAATATTTAATTTATAAATTTATAATAAATAAAATATTATTGACTTATAATTAAATATTAGCTATAAAAGATCTTAAAATCAATCTACATATCTCTAATTATATAAGATTATCAAATATTTTATTTTACTAACCATAAAAAAACTATTATTGGATAAAAAATAAAACATTCTTGAATGAAGTAAATGAGAAATAATGTGAAATACCTAATTTATGATGTATTTTAATAGACTTTAAAGGGAAAATGAGAGTCAAAAGTTTCTTTCATTTAAGCTAATTTTAATATAGTATAGATATAGATATATAAATTCATGTATATGAATTTTGATGTTAACGATTGCATAAAATATTACAGAATATGTAATTTTTAAATTGATAACGAATAAATTATTATTGGTTTATAATTAAATATTAGTTATAAAATATCTTGAAATCAATTTACGGATATTCACGTCTCTAATTACAAAGATTATCAAAATATTTTATTTTTACTAACTATAAACAAATTATTATTGGATAAAAAATAAAACATTATCAAATGAATTAAATGAGAAACGAGGTGAAATACCTAATTTATGCAGCACTTTAATAGACTTTAAAGGATAGAAAAGAGAATCAAAAGTTTCTCCTCTTTAAACCTCTTTTAATATAGTATGTATAGATTATTATTCTAAATGGAAAACTACAAATCAGTCATTTGAACTATCAAGTTGCTGTAATTTATAATCATGAACTATTATTTATGTTAGTTATAACCTTCAACTTGTCAATTAATGTCATACACAACCTTCCATCCTTACACCGTTAGAAGTTTGTTAGTTTTGTGTAAAACGGCGTAGTTTTAAAATACTAAAATTAAAAACTCACCCCATCAATACTACGTAGTTTTGGGCATATATCATTATCCCAAACTCAACCAAACCCATTAACCCATCTATGTTTCTCCAAACTAATCAAACCCAAACCCGAACCCCCTTCTTCACCCCCCTTCTTCTTCTTCTTCACCCCCTTCTTCTTCTTCTTCTTCTTCTTCTTCTTCTTCTTCTTCTTCTTCTTCTTCTTCTTCTTCTTCTTATTCTTCTTCTTCTTCGTGAAACCCCGAAACCCCATCTTCACCCCATTCTTCTTTGTGAAACCCAAACCCGTTCTTCACCCATTCTCTTCGTGAAACCCGAAACCCCATTACCCCATTCTTCTTCGTGAAATCTCATTACCCCCGATTACCCCCTTATCTGCTTCTTTTGTTGAATAATCAGAGCTCAGCGAATTCAGAGACTTGATAAAGAAGAAGAAAGAAGAAGAAGACAGACATGATTATTATGATTTTTTGAAGCTGTGTTAATTTGAATCTTTGAATGAGATTACTGAGAAATTTGTGATTTATTGAAGTTCAGAGGTGATTAAGCTCCATTCATTACTACTTGATCACCTGAATCAGTAAGAATTTTTTCTGTGTTTTGGAGGGTTGTGTTATTAATGTTATTGTGATTGATTTTGGAACTTTCTTCAGAAGATTTAATGGGATAGATGGCTTCCGAACTGCATCAAACTGCTTCTTAGATTCTTCAAATTATTGCAGAGATTTTCATTTCTTAGCTTTTTAATTTTTGAAAAAATGGGGTATGGAGTTCACGAAGAAGAATGGTGTATGGAGTTCACAATGCAGAGAAGGGGGTAATCGGGGGGTAATGAGGGTTTTGGGTTTCACGAAGAAGAATGGGTGAAGAAGGGGTTTCAGGTTTCACGAAGAGAATGGGTGAAGAAGGGGTTTCGGGTTTCATGAAGAAGAAGAAGGGGACGAAGAAGGAGTTTCAGGTTATGGTTTGGTTAGTTTAGAGAAACATAGTTGGTTAATGAGTTTGGGAGAAAGACATGCAAAAACTACACAGTATTGATAGGGCAAGTTTTTAATTTTAGTACTTTAAACTTAGGTTGTTTTACACAAAACCAACAAAATTTTAATGGTGTAAGGATGGAAGGTTTGTTTGACATTAATTGACAAGTTAAAAATTATAATTCACAGAAATAATAATTCAGGGTTATAAATGACAGCAACTTGATAGTTCAAAGAACTGATTTGTAGTTTTTCCTATTTTAAATTATAGAAAACCGATCATGCCTGGGTTGACTCTTCAACTGTCCAACAACCCCTCTCTCTTCTTCCTTATTATGAAAACGCATTTAGCCAACAACCTATTTTTTAATTTGAGACATTTTAATGGTTTCATTCTTCTTTGAAATTCTCCTCTCAGCCAGAGAACCTACATTCCTTTTCCTCTCCTAGTCTTTCGCTTTTCCATTTAGTGACAGTAAATGACCCAAGTTTCTTCAAGGATAATCGAGTTTAAGGTAAAAATGATTATCTTTTAGTATCCTTCAAGGGCCGTTTGGTTCAAGTTTTATAAGATTACCGGTAGGAATGTGATTAGTGAATATATGATTAGTGGAAATATAATAGAGGGAATACATGATTACTATGTTTGGTAATGAATTGGAATCTTGTTTAGATTGATGTGAATATGATATTAGTATGTTTGGTTTGAAAAAAAAATTAATGATAAGATGTATAGAATATGCTAATTTTACCTATTCATCCTTCAAACATACAATAACTAATAATATTTAACTAAAACATCCTTATAAATATTATATGAAATCTTACTATTTATATAAAAAATAAATTAATAAAATTCATTTTGTAACAAAATAGAACGAAAAAAATATCATATTTAATGAAAAAAATAAAACCCATAATAAATTGGGTTAAAAAACTCATTAAATTTTGGTTAAGAAATAGTCTAAGTTTAATAAAAATAAGATGAGAAATAGAACTTGTTGAAAAAATCTGAAAAAACCCCACTTCAAATCCACATTGGAAATCCTATTTTAAAAACACATCTATATAAAATATGATCAATTTTGGGGGATAAGGTTGGCTAGGAGAGTTATTCCATATTAGGAGAAATTTTAAAGGGGTTTACATGATACCTCCTTCAACTGGAAGGGAATCATATTTTTCTTAGGGGTTGTTTGTTTCTAGGTATATTGAAGAAGGAATGTTAGATTAGTGGGAATATTATATAGTGAGGAGGCATGCTATTCCGAGAGGAATATGATGCATGCTTATAAGAGGGGGGGGGGGGGGGGGNGGGGGGGACTATGATTCCTCCTAGTAGGAGAAAGGATACCATGTAAACCTTAAGATTCCTCTTAGTAAGGAATAATCTCCCGGACAATTGCAATTATATCTCCCTAAAATTGATCATCTTTTATATAGAGGTGTTTTTTATATAGAGGTGTTTTTAAAATAGGATTTCTGATGTGGGATTTGTAAGTGGCTTTTTTTCCAGATTTTTTTAACAATTTTTTTAATTATCTTTGACCTTTAAGCTCAAAATTAATGGGTTGTGGGCCTATAACAAGCCTTCTCTTTCTCATCTTATTTTCATTGCTCATTTAGACGACTAGACCACTAAATGAAAATAATTGAGAAAATGACCCCAAAGTTTGAGAATTGCACAAATGGCAGAAATTTGAAGTGTCCTTGTTAAAATAATTAACAAAAATAATGGACCGACTAAAATACAGTTAATGACAAAAGCTAACCCTAATTTTCCAGCAAACATAATTCATTCAAATCGAATGGCCAACTCTAATCTTCAAATCAAACACCATTTGTTCAAATCGAATGACCCCCAAACATCATTCGTTCAAATCTTCCAGCAAACATCATTCGTTCAAATCTTCCAGCAAACATCATTCGTTCCAGCAATTTTGAAGTGGCCCGCGTATAATTTAGGGAACAAATCCTAGTCTCTTAAAGAGGTGACAAATCGCAAACCTTTCTAAATCACACCGCATTCATTCTATAAGCTTTCTAGATCTCCATCTTGAAGCTTTCTAAATCTCCATCCTGAGCCTAAATCACACTAAATCACGATTGTAAGTTGTGTTTTCTCTTTTCGTTTTCATTTATAACAATATATAACTTGAAAAATGTGAGTGTAATATGAAATCTTGTACATGGTATACTATGGTACATATGTTTATACCATGGGTATAAATTTATATACCATAATACTTTAATAAATATCAATATACCGCAGTATATTTTAATATATCATCAGTATATCATATCATATATTAGTATATTTTTATATACCATCAGTAAATCAGAATATATATATATATATATATATATATATATATATATAGTATATTTTTATATATCATCCGGTACAATACCCCTTCCTACACCCAAGCACGACCCCTCCTGCTTCTTCTTCATTTTTCTTGCTTGAAAAAAAAACCAAAATCAAATCCGTAAAAAATTGCTATAAAACTTGTCGAGTATATAACCAAAATCAACTTAAAAAAGAGACTTATGCTATACCATGGAGACGAATATGAAAAGCAATTGGAGACGAATATAATAAGTTGTTGAATTTTTCTTTACAATGGAGTCTGTAATAGCAGGGGCGAAGGATAGTAGGGACGAAGGAATGCTACAGGAATAGAAAAATTAAAACAATAAAAACCTAAAAAAATCAGTTATAATAAGTTCAAAAAACTAAATTAACATAGAAATCTTAACTAATTAAAATATCTCTCATAATATCTGGTCATATTTACAAATATAACCAAAAAGGGACATAATACAAAGGAAAACTTAAACTAGCTTATTTTCCTAATTTTTTCTATTTTTATTAAGCTTGATTTTTTCTTGACGCAAATTTAATGACTTTTTAAATCCAATTTTTTTTGGGTTTTAGTTTTTTTCATTAAATCTAATATTTGTTTCTTTCTATTTTTTATAAATGAAATTTTTTCTATTTTTTATGTAAATAGTAAATTTCATATAATATTTATAAGGATGTTTTAATTAAATATTATTAGTTAGCATATATTTTAAGGATAAAAATGTAAAATTAACATTTTCTATATATCTTATCATTAAAAAAATTTTCCAAACCAAACACATTCATATCACATTCTATTAATCTAAACAAGATTTTTATTCATTACCGATATTCGCACTAATCATATGCCCACTAATCACATTCCTACTGATAATATTATAAAACTTGAATCACATGACCCTTTATAAGGATGCATCCTATTCCTCCTGGAATAGCATGCCTCCTCACATCCCTCTAAAAAATATGCGGATCTATAATGTTCATACTATCTAACATTCCTTCTCCAATATACCTGGAAATAAACTGCCCCTAAAGAAATTCGTTCTTGACCCAAAGCTTTATTCCTTGGAGTCTTCTCTGAACCTAAATGAGATTAATATTTTCTTTTATGGGTAAAACTCAACCTTAAATATGATTTTCCTTGGAAGATTTGAACTTATTATTTTGAATTAAAAAAATTTGTGATTTTATTATACAAAAAAACGCTGAGGAGATTTGTAGCCGAGCATATAATTTTTACAACAAATAAAAGAAAAAAAACTAGTTGATGTATTCTAAAAAAATCTAGTTAACGTAGATTGTAGATGCTCAAAATCTACGGTCATATCGAATTGTCATGCCTCACTCGATGAACTCAATAATCTGCATGACAATGAAACGACGAAGGATTATCTCAACACTGGTGTGGTGCCCAGCCTAATATACTCTAACACTCAAGTCAGTAAGGTGTATTTGAAATTATATTATCGAGGGTTGAGAGAATGCATATTGTATTTGTGAGAGATCACCATCTATTTATACTGGATGAAGGAGAGCATTTGAAAAATATTCTCCTCGGATCAGTTGCTTTACAGTTATAATCTTATCACTCCAAACAATTTTGAGATTATTTCAGGTTGTTGAGATCGTGTTTCTGTTATGTTGGAGGAGGGCCATCCCTCGAACATGATGAGCCTTTGACCATCCTAATTACCTCAGACATGATGAGCCCTCGGTCATCCTGTTGACCTCAAACATAATGAGCCATCGGTTTTCCTGATGACCTTAGAAATGATGAGTCCTAGGTCATCTTAGTGAACTCGGACAAGATGAGCCCTGGATCATCTTGGTGACGTTGGACAATATGAGTCATCGGTTATCTTGGTGACCTTGAGCCATATAAAGTTGGCCCGTTTCCTAAAGCCCTTAGGTCGGGGCCTTCCATTATAAAATAAGTGTTGAGCCTTGCCCTGATTCCTCATCTGAAGTGGGTCGTAGACCATGTGTTTTTTATCTTCCACAATTTGCCCTCACTTCTCAAGTCTAGAGCGTAGGGCTAGAAGTGGGAAGTAAGTGTTGGTGGGAGTGATGAGCTTCATCTGAATTTCCAAGCTAACTGGTGTCACTAGTCGTGAGTCTTTTATTCGTAGAGTACGTTAGGTCGGTAAGTGCACGCCTTTGTATTCAAGCATCTGATGCGCTAAGCTGAATGTTGGAAGGAGCTTAAATGCTTAGAACATTGATACTTTTGATCTGGCAGAGCATACTATGCTTTGCGAACTAGCCGAGCACTCATTGGGCTCAACCTTGGAGGTTATGCCTGGGTGCCTATCGAGCTCGGCCTTACTGGGCCTGACCAAGCGCTCAAGTGTTCTGCCTTAAAGGTTTGGCTTAAAAGCTTGGTCAAGCACTCAGCGTCTCGACCATGTGGGCCTTGGCGGAGCGCTCAGCCTTGTGCATATCCATTTTTTGACTAAATGGATTTTTTTGAGAAAAAATCAATTTTCCCACCCATTTGAAATGCCATTTTTTTAGATTTCCCTCCAATTTTTCCCTCTCTCTTGTCCAAAATTTTATCCCTATTGTCCATAAATACCATTCAATCCTTCATCCAAAATCACTAATCTCTTTCATCATTTCTCAATCTCTCATCCTTCTTCTCATATCTTGCCTCTTTTCATATTACATGGTGGTGGAGCTTGCTTACCAACTTTGTGGAGGAGTTCTCTTGGCCTACAAGTTTCTCCTTTATTCATGGAGGTTAGTGTTCTTCAACTTCTTCTTTCTCTTATTGCCTTAGGTTTCCATTTATCTCCAAATTGTATTTTTTTTGTGAACTTCTGGTGAATAGCACTCTCGTTGATTCGGTTTTTACATCACTTTCATAGAGTTTGCGTTTCCTACCCATCAAACATGTCTAATGTCAACATAGCCTGAGTGTTTGATGTTGAGAGGATATTTGATGATGATGTTGTATCATTAGGGATAAGTGTGATAGCTGATGAATTGGTCGATATTGGGGGATTTGATAAGGATAATGTCATGGGAGGTGTGGAGAGGGAGACTGAGGATGGAGTCGAGGGTATGAATGAGGGTGGAGCTGAGGGTATGACTGAGGAAGAGGCCGAGGGTACCGAGGGTGATGCTGAACGCGATCGGGTGAGGTCATCCCAATACGCGGGGCCTAGATCGTTAACATTCATTGCCTCCTGGAGAAGTATCGAGTAGAATATGGTTTCTCCACGTCCATTGAGAAGCTCCCAAGCGAGTTTGAATGACCTAACTCTTCCCTGTCGGATAGCTGGGTATGCTTTTACGAATTTCACTTCAGATTTGGCCTTAGACTCCCTCTACCAAGATTTATAAATGTGGTGCTGAAATTTTACAACCTTGCTCCCACTCAGTTATTACCCAACGCTTGGAGGGCTCTTCTTTTCCTTTAAGTTCTAGGACATAAGACCGAAGCCGATATGAACGTTAAGCTCATGAGGAATTTATATTATTTGTTCGAGCATGGGAGCACTGGTCACTATTACTTGAACGCTAGATCAGGAACTTCATTACTTACTGTTAAGACAACTACCAATAAGTATTGGAAGGAGAAATATTTATTTATCCGAGGGGAGTAGAATTTTCCTTCAGATGATGTTTCTCTTGAGATTACTAACTTGCGAACTAGTTAGGGCATTCCAAGTAGAATAAAGTATTTTTTATTCTAGATATTTCCCGTTCATTGTATATTGATGCATGTTATCCTTTTTGTGCATCTTCTAGGTCTCGTGGTCTCATTGATTTCACTAAGATGACAAGTAGAGCGTTTGCATGGCTATCCCAATAGGCATATTCACGAGGTTTTGACGGAGAAGAATCTTAAGGCTGCAAGTTTATGGGAGCACGCAGTCGAACTTCCCTGAGGTATCCCCCTATGTCACCCTGGCACATTGCCTCCCTTCGCTTTTCTTACGTCTGTAATATATTTGTTATATGGGACAAAACTCGAGCTGATTGTTTCCAACCCATTGATCCCATTAGAGCAAAATATCGATTTGATGACGTTGGCAAGGGCCAAGCTTTCTTTCGAAGAAGTGAAGAGGTTGGAGAGGGAGTCAAGAAAAAGGAAAAGACAAAAGGTTCCCTAGAATGTTCCCACATCTGATCACGGATCTATGCCCACATATTCGCACGTAGCTGATGACAATCTAACTCAACCTTCTGATGGGCCATCATCTGATCCTCCACAGATTGACTCCACTATGCCCTCATCGCGGCGTCATCATCAAGAAAAGAGACCCCTTGATGTGATAGAAGGGATTGAGGAGATCCCTGAGTCTGCTTATCGGTCCATGTCACTTCCACCTGATGCATGCTTGCAGGAGGATGATGCCAGTGCCCTTGATGTAGCCGAGTTGATACTCAAGCCACGTGATCGTCATTGATGATCTCTAAAAATGAGGAGGAGATTGTTTGTGATTTTGTTGTTAAGACCATTCGCATAAGTCTTTCTCTTCTTCTCACGTAAGTTTGGTTTGGTTAGCAATTTTGTTGTTGATGTTACTTTTTTATCTTTTCAGTCTCTCCAAATATTGACAATGGCAGCGAAGAAAGTGGCCCCTTGAGAAAAAAATATAGTCATCAATCTGAAAAATTAGAGAATGCAAGGAAAGAGAACCCATCCCTTCGAGAATCTGTGGAATGTGTGAAGGAGAGGGCAACCGTGTCTGAGGCTAATTTCCTTGCACTGGAGAGGGTGATGAGGCAAAATACTCATGAACAAAACGAGCTGAAAACTCAATCCAAAGCACAGAGACTGCTCATCGGAAGGCGCTGAAGGTTGCGAAAGATGAGATAGAGGTAATGAAAAAGAAGCTTGCCTCAGCCCAACGGGAGGTGTTGATGGAGTATAGCATTGGCTACATGGTTGTGAGAAGGACATGAAGAAAGATATCATAAAGGGCACGACCGATTTGAGCCCTTTGTACTCCTCATCAGATGAAGGAGATGATCATGAGATTGTGGTGGCCGACAATGTTGGGGGGGGCGAATCTAGTTGAAAGCGATCTCATTTTAGGAAATCTCCCAGACCCTCATCTTAGGATTGAAATACCAATTGATCCATCTACTCGCACAGGGGTGGATGCTCATGACTTGGCTCAAACCCATACTCCTCTAGAAGCCAGCTTTTTTAAAGGACTTGAGCCCTAAACCTTTTACCTAGTTTGACTCTATTTTGTCGTGTGTGGCCTTGGCTCCTTTTGAGGGGCTTGAGATCAGACCCTTTTAATTGTGCAGATCTTTTTGGTCGTGTATGGCCTTTCATACTTTTGTATTGGAAATGTCAAAGTAAACACGTATTTCTAATGAAAGTTAAATTTGGAACACACCTTTTATCTATCTGGCATTGGTCACTTGGCGTGAATGATTCTTAGTCTTCAAACTTTATATCTAAAGTTTAATTTTGAAGTTCCTCATAGATCATTATGAGTATTGGGTCTATTCGTATGCATATGATAAAATTTGCATGTCTTTGGTTGAGGTCTTTTATCATGTGACTTTGTTATTTTAGTCTTTTCCACTATGCAGTTCGCCTGGTCTGATAAGATTGCCTCATCGATCTTTTCGTCCGAGGGATTCACGACCTCAGGTGCCATGAAATGTTTGCACGGACCTTTATTACTTTGAATGATAAGGATGCCTCATGAGCCATGGTCTTGATAGAAGTCTTTCATCCGAGGGTTCCATGACCTCAAGTGTGGCGGGATATTTGCGCGGTCTTTACCCTATGCAAGGTCTTTCTCCTAATCATCTTTGGTGAAAAGGAGGCCTCACCCAGCCATGGTGAGGGCTTCCATCTGAGGGTTCCATGATCTCGGGCACCCTATACAAGGTTTTTATCCAAATTATCATAAGTGATATAGAGGCTTCATCTATCCATGGTCTTGGATGAGGTATTTCGTCTAAGGGTTCCATGACCTTAGATGCATCGAGATTTTTACACGATCATCTTACCTAATGTAGGGTCTTTCCCGTTGTCATTTTAAGTGATATGGAGACCTCATCTGCCAGTGGCCTTGATGAGATTTTCCATTTGAGGGTCCAGGACCTTGAGTTACTTTGTGTTTTCCTTAGAACAAGACTCATCATTTGATAAACTATATAATGCTTATCAAAACTCATATATGTTACGAATATAACTTATTGAAATAAATTGGTAAAGAAAATTGAAATAAAGAATCTAATGGTTGTAAATCCTCAAGCTAGTAGTGTTCCAACTCTTGCTGACCGTCCTTCCTTCTTGGTCCTAGAGAATGTATGTTCTTGGTCTGATGATTCCTGTTATGATGTAAGGACCATCCCAGTTTTGGCCAAGTTTACCCACTCCAGGCTCTTGAGTATTCTGGTACACTTTTCGAAACACATAGTCCCCTACTACAAATATGCGGATGTTGACACATTTGTTAAAGTATTGGGATGCTTTTTGCGCGTATGCCTCTAACCTGATCAGCGCCAACTCCATTTTTTCCTCCAAGGCATTTAGTGCCTAGGTCATGGCTTCTTCATTGTTATCTACGTCCGTGAGTTGTGCCCTTACATTAGGCATTCCAACCTCAACCGAAATCACGGCCTCAACCCCATAGACAATAGAGAAAGGCGTCTCTCCTGTGGGAGCCCTCTTTGTGGTCCTATACGCCCATAATACGGCTGGGAGCTCCTCAACCCATATTTCTTTAGCTTGATAGACCGTCTTCTTGAGCGTGCTCAACATTGTTTTGTTGGAGGCCTCAGCTTGCCCATTCGCGTACGAGTGTTTAGTGCTAAAAATCAAAGTTGAATGCTCAACTCCTCGCAAAACTCCTTCATGATTCCCTCTATAAACTGAGGCCCGTTGTCTGTGATTATGGCCTTAGATATCTCGAATCTACGCACAATAATCTTTCAGATAACCTCTTGACCTACTTTTATTTGATGTTTACAAAACAATCTTCTTCTACCCACTTTGAAATATAGTTAGTGACAAGTGGGACAAGTGGCATTGGGCCCACTATGGCCTCCCCAATTGCATGAATGGCCATGGAATGATTGTGGGAGTTCGTTCTTCAGGTGGTTGCTTGGATATCTATACATACCTCTGACACTTATAACATTTTGTTATGTACTATGTCGCTTCAGCATCCATACTAGGCCAAAAGTATCTCATCATATGGGCTCTCCTGCTCAATGATATCCCTCCTGAGTGGTTGCCACATTGTCCTTCGTGTAGTTCGTCCATCATATACTTGTCGGGTGGTGACATCTTAAATATAATCTAGTGTACAGTTTTCTATATAAGACTCCATTCAGAACTGAATACCTTGTAGCTCAGATTCTTACCTTTCTTACTCCATCATGGTCTTGTGGAAGTGTGCCCTCTGATATGTAACTAATGAGTGGGTCCATCCAACTTAGCTCAGTCGTCTGAGGAACCCTTAGATGAAGGTCCACACTGTTGACAATTACCACTGATCGATCTATGGTCAGTTCTGGAAGGAGCCCAACCGAGATTGTTCTCCTCATATCAGTATCAACGACCGAGGCTAAGGTAGCCAGGGCGTTCGTGTGGCCATTCTCCATTATAGGTAGTTGCTCTATAGAGCACTCTTCAAACTTGGTCTTCAATTCCATTACTTTGCATTGATATCCTTGTATCTTTAATCTGAAAATCACCATTGACTTGATTGATTATCAGTTGAGAGTCACTAAATACCCTTAGCCTCTCTGCCCCCAAGTCCTTGGCTAGTTTCATTCCTGCGAGTAAAGCTTCATATTCGGCCTTATTGTTTGAGGCCCTGAACCCAAAGCGTAGAGCTCTTTCAATTATGGTTTAATCTGACATTTTTAAGTATTAACCCGGCTCTGCATCCACGTGCAATTGTTGAGCCATCAACATAAAGTGCCCGTTCCATGTCTGAGGGTTGCTCTCTCAACTCTTCAGGTGTTGCATCATCTCTGATGACTTCTTCTATACATTCTGACTCATCATCCTCTTGGGATGGCATTATTTCTACCAAAAAATCAGCAAGTGCTTAAGCCTTGATGGCGGTTCGAGGTTCGTATATGATGTCGAACTCTCCTAACTCTGCAAGCCATTTCATTTGTCTCCCAGACATCTCCAATTTGTGCAAAATAGATCTGAGCGGATGTGAGGTCCTCACTGTGATGGTATGACTGTGAAAGTAGTGCCTAAACTTTCTAGCAGAGGTGACTAGGCCTAGGGCTAACTTCTCCATTCGCGAATATATCTTCTCGGTGTCCAATAGCATCTTACTAACATAATAGATCGGCCATTAATCCTTTCCTTCCGCTCTGACTAAGACAGAGCTCAACATTCTCTGATACAATGAGGTACAAATACAGTATTTCCCATTCCTGAGGTTCTGACAGAAGGGGTGCAGACATCATATACCTTTTAAGATCATTGAACGCCCTTTCGCACCTCTCATCCCATCTAAGGTGCTTGTTATTCTGCCAACCTCCCATTCAGCTTTAGCACCTCCTCGATCGTCTTGGGCGAGGTCATCTCCAAGACTGCGCTGATCTGATCAGGATTCACCTTAATCCCACGACAAGATGACCCAAAAAACTTCCTTGATGATGCACCAAAAGAACATTTTGATGGTTAAGCTTCATACAGTATTTGTTAAGTACGTCAAACGCCTGCCTCAGGTCTGGCACATGATCCTACGTGAAATCATACTTTACCATTATATCATCAATATATACTTCCATATACTTCCATACTTTAATTCGAACGTCATGACTTTATAACAGTAAGTTCCCCTCTCAGTCACATATGGCATCTTTTCTTGATTCGATGGGTGCATATGTATCTTGTTGTACCTAGAAAAGGCATCTATAAGGCTGAGCATCTCATGTCACGCAGTCGCATCCACCAGCTGATCGATTTTCAGAAGAGGGAAGCTTTCTTTTGGGCATGTTTTGTTTAGGTCAGTGAAGCTATATAGACTCTCCACTTTCCATTCTTTTTCATGGCCACCACCGCATTGGCCAGCCAATCAGGGTAATGTACCTCCCTGATAAAACTCGCATCTAATAGCCTTTGCCATTCCTTGTTGATGGCTTTGTTCTTGTTTGAGATGAACTTTCCCCTTTTTTGTTTGACTGGCTTGTGATTCGGATCTACCTCTAATTTATGTGAAATCACAAATGGATCAATTACGAGCATGTCTAATATATTTCAAGTAAAAGTCTACCAATTTTCTTTGAGGAAAGTGACAAGCTCACTTCTTATCGGATTTCTAAGGTCCGCACCTATGCTCAAGACCCTTTCAGGGTCTGATGGATGAATATAGACCTCCACTGTTTCTTCAATGAGTGGCGCATCTAAGGTCTAACCCCGTCCCTTTAGTTGCTATTGATCTTACTTTTGCTTGAAGCTAGTAATGTAACAGCTCCTCGCCACTACTTGGTCTCCGCATATTTCCATTATTCCCTCTGGGGTTGGAAATTTTATCTTCTGGTAGAAGGATGAGGGTTTTCCTTCATTGTGTGCACCCACAGTCTTCCTACAATTACGTTGTAGGCTGATTCTTCATCTACTACAAGGAACTCCGTCATCAGATTGACGAGTTTTGGTTCCAATTTTGGTGCCAATTCAGTTAAAGCCAGATTTTAGTAAAAAAATCAGCATGAGTATATTATAATTATGTTATAGTTTACAACTCAAAACATTAATGTTAGAACTTTTATGAAATTTTCAAGTATCTTCTCACGTTTCTCTTTGCTCACTTGTTTTTTTTGTTCCTATTTTAATGATTTCTCTTATAATGGTGTGAACAAGTTCAATCCCACCTAAGTGTTCTGACCTTAAACTTAGCACTTCAAGTTGAGAAACCCGCTGCTATTATTGAGTATAGCAGTGCTGATGAAAGATATTTCCACAATCTTGGGAAAAAGATGGAACAAATTAAGCTTAATGTTCATGTGAATGATTGTAAGTACGTTCCTAAACTGATGATAAATCACTTACTGGAACATTAATGGCTTGCTTTACAATCATGAAATTTGATAGTTCTTACAACAAGCATGAGTATATTCTTGAAATGATAAATCTAGCAACAAAGCTTAAGTTCTCAAGAATCAATTTGGATGGAAATTTCCTAGTACAATTTATTATTAACTCTTTGTCTCCAGCTCAGTACGGGTCATTTCAAATGAACTACAACACAGTTAAAGACAAGTGGTCTATCAATGAATTGGCCAATATGTTAGTTTAGGAGGAACAAAGACTCGAAAAATGAGAAATTTATTATGTTCATCTCTGATCAAGGAGCTGGAAGAAATGTTGGAGCCTGAATGGGCATTAAGAAAAACTACACAAGCTTCTGACAATGGTATCTCAAGTTTAATGATACCATGACTTCTCTTAGATCTAAAGAAAACACTATATTCAGTGTATATATCTTAAGATCAGTGGGAGCAAAACTATGTTTATAGTTTTGTACGTTCATGACATTTGCTTACTAATAATGATCATCTTGGTATTTTATAGGAGACCAAGAAATTTCTCTCTAATACTTTTGAAATAGATTATGAGAGTCAACTTATGTGATAGGGATATAAATATTCTGAAATGGATAACAATAACTGTTAGAGTTATTGCGTATAACAACAAAGTTTTATAGAGACATAAAGAGGAAAATAGTCAGAAGTAGTTGTTCCAATTCAGAAATGTGATAAATTAATCATTATAGAATGTCTAAAGATTGAACTTGAATGCATATTTTATGAAAAATATGAAGCAGTATGTAATTATTACATTGACTATGAAAGCTGAATTTGTCGCATGTTTTGAGGTCATAGTTCATGGTTTATGATTGCAGAATTTTATTTCAGGACTTGGGATTGTTGACAACGTTATCAAGCCGCTGAAAATTTATTGTGATAAGTCTGCAACGGTCTTCTTTTTTAAAAACGACAAGTATTCAAAATGTGCTAAACATATAAAATTGAAATAATTTGTCGTTATAGAAGAAGTTCAGAAATAATGAGTGTCAGTTGAGCATATAAACACCGATGTTTTGTTTGCTGACCCATTAACCAAAGGGAATGCACTAAAGATATTCAATGATATATTGAAATAATGGGTTTTGTGTTTGTTATGATATCACTATATGATTTTACATTATGAATAATTATTTGATACTCTGAGCTCAATGTTTATGTTTATGATATTTTCTATTTATCTATTTAGTATACATAAATGAATAGATGAATGTTTATAGGATTACTGATTTTGTGGACCATTATATACTTTCTATTTATAGGTCATGTTAGATTAAGAGCTGATATTGTGGTACATGGAATGAACTATGTTAAAATAGAGACGTATGATCATCATGACTCATATTAGATACTTGTTTAACTATGACATGATGCAGCTAGTAGAAAGAAAGGATTTAGCGTCTATTATGCGCATTATGATCTCTTTATTAAACCATTAAATAAATATGCACATGGTCAAGTGGGAGAATGTAAGCCATAAAATGACCATGTATGATATTTATCCTATTGAATTTAAGGTTTAGAAATTATGATTGCTAAATTCTTATTGGTCAATTTTAATGTTGGAAGTTATTATTGAAATATTGTAACTTTTGATGGAAAGGTGCAACTGAGGAAACCTAAAACAAATAGGGATTGGTCATTCTTCTTCACATGAGAGAATACTAGAAATCATCAATAATATATTACTAAGGGATAGAAGGAGAAACAGAACGTTCTAACTGAAATTGTTCGATGATCAAGAAATCATGTGTCAATGTATGTTTACATTCTATCAGTTTGAATTGTATGTGAAAATCATGAAATTCTAAGATTTGGGAATTATGATATTTCATTATGAAATAGCAATTAACTGTTGATTTACTTACATTATGTTATCTCTTTCACGACTTGAAATTAAGAATTTTTAGGCTATATAAAGTAAGTGAAATGTGCATACTAAAATGTATTAGTAACCTCTTTACTTCTGCAACTCCTCTGTCTTTTTATTTCCGCTCAAGAATGAGAGTATTATCTCTATTTTTGCTCATAGTGGCTTTTATTAGCCGTGTATGTCTGATGAGCGAACGTAAGTTTGAGCACAAAATATAATTATCCACATGAAGAATACCATGTATTGACTATTATATTTAATCATCAACTAAATTTTAATCATGCAAAAGTAATGAGGTTGAAATCTTGGCAAATATTAAGGAAGATTACTAATAAATCAACAAGAATGAGAAATTCATAATTTATGGTCATCTTACTCTTCTATTTCGTTTAGAGTAGCCATGTTTACTTCAATATTATTTTAGGACAAACTTTCCTATTTTTTCCTATTAGCTAAATACTCGTGTTACACATGAATTTGAGAAAAAAACCAAATTACATATAAAATCAATCCAAATTTTAAAATTAAATAAATATCAACTATAAAAATCATGATCCTAATATTATTGTCCTATAATATTCTATCACTGTGATATCCTGCTTCAACTTTCGTTTATGTAAACCTAGTGTTTCTATACTTGAATCTTAATTTTTCAATGTTTTCATCGTTTAATCCAAACTTTTTATAAATTATATAATATGTCATTCATTACCAGGACTTTCCTAGGATATGAAAAAATTTTAAAAGTTAGAATAGCATCAATATGTAGATCAAGATTTTAACGAGAGGATAAAAATAGGTAACTTGGGATAATTGACATCTTTTAGTCTATGATAGAAATTGATCCTGCAATATAGTAACGAAAAATTAGAGTAGAATGAATTCCTTAATTTAATAGAAAGAAATAGAAACAAGTAGAACTGGAACCACCTAAAAGTACACTGTCCAAAAAAAATGAGAAGAATGGAAATTTTATAATAGAAATATTTATAATTCGTCAGTAAGAAAACCATTTTATCTTTAATTTCTACTACTTCTAAAAACATGGATATTTGAAAGAAATTTGTTTGACAATTCTATCCAATCATATTGATTTTATTCCTAAAATAACTTTATGACTATAAATTTATACAAAGTAATGAGATAGATACAATAAATTGAGACAAATTAATGAGGTAGAGATCATAAATCATTATTAAATATGTTGTATTACTGAAATTTGTAGACGAATTATTAACCTTATGTGATATATATATATNTTCTTTTAAAGTGAAAACACTAGATAATTAGTAGATAAATAATTCCGCCCGTTCCAATTTTTAGCTAATTTAATACACCCATTAAAAATGGAGAATTTTGTGCATATGGTATACCAAAACATCTCTTTAGATTCTCGACGCTTTGTATATTTCACTTTATAATAAATTATTACATTTAATAATATTTTCAGACTTTTAAATATTGTGATCCTTTATATTTATATATATGTGTAATTGAGTATGGGCATCATTTTCTGCGTCACGTGTCTACATCTAATATTTTATAAATATTAAAATGTATTTAATAGATTAAAAAAATAATTTTTTATCTATCATTCAATTATCTATCTGTAATTATTATAATTAAAATGTTAGTACTCCAATAAACGTTTTAAACATTAAATTTAACTGAAATAACCTCTCTTTGGTTGCCAAAATATACATTAGCAATTAGCTAGTATAACCTTAATTATATTAAAACATCATTTAAGTTAAGAAAAATGCAATGGTGATATAGGAAAAGCTCAAATAATTGATAGTTGATTGGCTATAAGAGTGTTGTAATAATTTTATAGGAATTGAGTAATATTTCATAGTTTGATAGAATTATAATTTGATACTTTTAACTGAAATAGATAAAAATATATTTATAATACTTGTTTGAGAAGAGTTAGGTATGGATACTTGGATACATCATTTAGAATAAATATCAATTGTCTTCAAAGAAAAACTTTTATTGAAATTATAAAAAAATCATATAGGAGTAAATTTAGAGCTACATAGACACTACTGTTTAACAATATATGAAAAATATATTATTATTTTTAAGATTTTACACGTATTTTTTTAGGATTATTAGTATATGCAATAACAAATTATAGTTGAATCAAAAAGTTACTTAGAAGACACATTATAATAGAATTAAAAGCAAGAAATGTGTTCGAACAAATTTTATAATTGTACCGTTACAAAACAAGAATACTTAAAATAAAAAATAAATTATTAATTAGAGACAATTATTTTATGAAATTGATGATAAAATGGTACTAAATGAGAGTAAACTCTTTCAATGCATGTTTTCTTTGTTAGGGAAAAGAGGCATATACCCCAATGCAAAAGAAAAACAACCTGAGATTAAGAAAATCTCAATATTGGAGTAGATAATAAGTACTATTTTACGATCCCTATATTTAAATTATGATAGTCTCTCTATTAATAGGGTTATATGTATTACACATTCAAAATTTGTTGATATATTGTGTGGCTCATGATTTGTAGAAAATAAACTATAGAATTATCATCCTTTCTTATCTTGTTATTTTTTTGGGTTTTTAAAACTCTTAACTTCTTTTTAAATCGTACGTTTTTATACTAACTTACTATTTAATTCACTCCAGTTTTGATTTTTTCATTTTATAAAAGTTGTTTTAAGTTTATAAAGTGAACTATATTTTAATTTTACACATATTATGTGCATAGCATGAATATATTACTAGTATATTAAAAGTAGGATAAGAATACGAATCATTTTTAGACCATTTTGTCAACTCTTTATTTTATAATTTCAAAATTACCCATTGAGTCTATTAATGGGACATCCTTAATTGTTAATTTTTCTTGTTTTCTTAGTTCTCCAAATGATGTATTTCTTGCGTAAATTTTTCATTTTTTATCGTTTATAATTTAAAATTTATTTTTAGACATGAACAATTTTTAACTTATTTCATCGTCAAGATATATTAGAAAATTTTAATCAATCAATAAAAGAATGAAACATGTTTTTAGCCTCTTTATCACATATGGATCAAAAAAATAATATACTAAAAATTCAAACTTAAAAATGTATAGAGTATATTCTTACATAGTTAACTTAATTAGAAATATTTTGATGAGTAAGACGTATAAATATATTTTATTCAAAGTTTATTTATATGAATAAATAATATATAAAAAAATTAAAATAAAAAAATCATATATATATATAACTGTACCGTATAATTTAACTAATTTAACTAGTAACAGTAATCCTTTATACTTGTTGATCCAATTGCACTAAAAATAATAAAAGAAGAGCATAAGATAACCGACTTCCATGAAGCCTCAATTGCGTTAAAAATTGAAGGGACGCGTGTGTACTGAACCGTTTAGGGTGAATAGGAAAAGTTGCATACAACGAGTTAATAAAAGGGTAAGGAAATAATATACTGTTTTAATTGTGAAATTTATAAAGACGATTCTACTATCATATAACTAAAAAGGCCCGTGCTATACACGACATCTGAAAAATATCAAATTCGAAATTTGATGATTGTTGAAATGGATTGTGTCATATTAATTTTGATAAATTTCGTTTGAATGTACAGTGAATTCTACACTTGTGTGCTATGTTAATGTACACTTGTACATTAGCTATATTATGATTATTAATAACTAATATAATAAGATGTATTAATGGCATATTAATTGATTGATTAGAAATCCCACAACACGTTGACACTTTGCAATGAAAATAAAATAATCGGTTATAGCTATAGAAGTCCAATTGATAAAAAAACACACATATATATTTATTAGTATATCTCAGCTAATTTATTATTAACTTGGCTCATCTAGAAATTTATTGTAACTAATCATGTACTTGCACGTAATATAATAGTTTAATACGTATAATATTTTTGTGTTCAATAGTTTAATATTATTTATAGTAGATGAAAATATTAATTAAACTGATGATAGACTATCAAAATTCGATTGACCAGTTTCTTCATGTTAAATACGTGCAGATGTGAGCATAAATAAAATATTTGTTTTTTGTAAGAAGTATGAAAAGACTGAAAAATAAAAAATCAAAGTTAACAAATTAATAAATTTAATAAATTTAAAAAAAATTCTTAATTAATTATTAATTAATAAAAATTAGTAATTAATATATTAAAAAGAGTTAAAATAATTTTATTTTATTTTATTAAGTAAATCCGTTAAATGTATGTTAAGTATATGTGTCAATCAATCGCATTTAAACGTGTCAAATAATAAATGGTTAGAATAATAAGTAGCTTAGATAAAATTATCCATAAAATATTTTTACTCGCATGTGACTTTTAGTGTTATTATTATTCAAGATATTCCTTATATATAGGTACAATTCTTAACCTATAATATATGATTTATATTTATTGAACTTGTTTAATAATTTTAGTCTATTTATCTTCACAACTTATTATTAGTGACACATCAATCCTTTTTGAAATTAGTCTAGCGATTCAAACCAAAATCTTAACTATTCAATTAAGCTTTTCAAAATTAAAATTTTTAGTCTAAATGTATAATAAAAATAATTTTTTTAATTTGGGATAACTTATTGAGGGTAAATAATTAATAGTATTGTATATATTTATGAGAAATAAATACTTAAAATTTATTATTTAGTTAATATCTTGAGGGTCATTTAAGAAAATTAGGATTCATGTTGGACAAAATAGTCCAAAAATGATTCTAATTCTCTTGCCACTTTAATATATTATAAATTTTTAAAAATTATATTTTTAAAAGTGAGAGTAGTAACATTTATGAACATAATGATAGAACTGTCATTTTACAATTCAATTTAACTTTTTTAAATATAATAATTTCATATTTCATATCAAATAATAATTTCAATCTTCATCTCACTTTTATGTCTAATTTAATATAATTCTTTTGCTTGTTATTTGAGAACTTTAATTAAATATTTGCACTTTTGATATTATCATAGTTTTATTTCTTTTTAATCATTCATTGTGTATCATCTAAGAAAATATTTGGAAATTATAACTAAAGTAATTTTAACATGATCTGATGTTACTATAAGGACAAAGTAGAACTTTCATAAAAAAATTTGTAATTTCAGTAGAAGTCATCTTTGTAATTTTATTATGAGGAGCTAAACATGATTTATTTCCTTTTAATTCTACTTATTTGGTTTAGTTTATTTTGTTAACATAAAGGGTTTATTGTAAATACTTAATATTTTCTATTGTTATTGTTAGGGGTGTTTTGGTCTTTTTCTCTCTTTAGAAAGAGAGGTTTGCTTCTTGTATAAGCTTGGTTCTTTTCTGGGTTTTGTAGAATCGATGTATCTTTCTTCAACTGCTTATTCTCTTTTTGATCTTCTTCCTCCTTCTCTTCTATTCTATAACACTTTCTAAGATTTTCTTCATGGTATCAGAACCAATTTGACTCACGTCAACGATCTATGGGAGAAACCGAAAATCCCTCTTTAGAAACCCAGAAAACCATGACCGCAGGAATTGGGTCTCAAGCCTATTCTCAAACTAACTCCCAAATTCCTTCGTCTACCTCTACTCAAAGCTTTGCCCTTAATTCATCTTCTGTTTCTGAAACTCCTTCTCACTCGCCCATTTTTCGTCTCTCTAATATGTAATCTGATTTCAATCAGATTAGACTCAAGAAATTTTGTGTTATGGAAATACCAGATCTCAACGATATTAAAAATCCACATGGTGTATGGTTATGTAGATGGATCGCATCGCTGTCCTCCTCCATGCATCAAGAACAACGATGATTCTGAGTCAAGAAATCCCTATTTTGACCAATGAGTGCACAAGATCAAGCACTTATGACCTTGATCAATGCTACCCTCTCACCTACTACCCTATCCTATGTCGTTGGATGCAAAACATCGAAGGAGCTATGGGATTCAATCGAGCGCAAGTTCTCCTCCATGTCAAGGATGACCATTCTCTAACTTAAATCAGACTTACAATATGTCACAAAAAGGCTTCTAAAAGCATAGACTCTTACATTCAAAGGATTAAAGAGATAAAGGATAAATTGGATGTTGTTTCTATTTATGTAGATGATGAGGATCTCCTTATTTACACGCTTAATGGTCTACCTGTTGAGTATAATTCCATAAGAACATCCATTAGAACTCGAGCAGAACCTTTTGTTTTAGAAGAATTACATGTCCTTCTTAAGCTAAAGAACATTTCTTAGAAATTCAACAAAGGCGTCAAGATTCAATCTTTTCGAATACAACTCTACTTCCTTCCTTTTCTAATTGAGGTACCAATCGAGGTAGAAGTTCACGTACAGAGGCAATAGAGGTGGTGGTAGGTTCAATTCAACTCGATGAGGTAGAACTCCTAATTGGTATTCCCAATATTTACCGTGGGTTCTTGGAGCTCCCCCTTCACCGAGTAATCAGTCTTTCAGGAACAACACTAACATCAATTAAGATACTCAAAGTTATAACCACAATGGAAGAATCCAATGTCAGATATGTCAAAACATGAGGCATAGTGTTGTTGAATGTTTCCATAGACTCAACTTCTCCTATCAAGGAAGAAACCCACCCCCAGTCTAACAGCCATGATGACAGCCATGTTTCAAAATTCTCAACCAACTGACTTTCAGGTATGGTTGACTGATACGGGTTGTAATTCTCATCTTACAACCGATTTCAACAACATGTTCTCCACCTCTGAATTCATGGGGAAGATAGTATTTTCATTGGAAATAGACAGTCCCTGCCAATTACTCACACTGATTTTGGTAAAATTCATACTTTTTCCTCTTCTTTTCCCTTAAATCAAGTTTTATGTGTTCCTACTTTATCTTCCAATCTACTTTCTGTTCACAGATTTTGTCTTGATAATAACTATATGTTTATATTTGATGCTTCCTTTTTCTGGATTCAGGACAAAACTACAGGCCAAATACTACATAAAGGGCCTAGTATCAATGGTCTTTATCCATTTCCATCATGCTCACCTACATCAAAGTGTTGCTTTGCTTGGTGCTAAAACCTCTAATTTTCTTTGGCACTCTAGTTTAGGACATCCCACACACTATTACTAGACAGATTTTGAATAAAGCACATTTACCATGTAATTCTTCTACTACTACCAAATATATATGTACTAGTTTTATTGAGAATAAGATGACTAGAATTCCTTTTGATGCGTGGGGGCATTCCCATGTTACTTCCTTACTTGGACATAAGTTTTATGTTACATTTATTGATGATATGTCTAGGTATACTTGATTTTTTCCTATTGCTCATAAATATGATGTGTTTGCTGTTATTAAAAGGTTTAAAGCCCTTGTTGAGAACATGTTCTCAACTAAAATTAAAACCTTTCGAATAGATGGGGGGTGGCGAGTACACTCGTCTTCAATTTTAGTCATTTCTACATGACAATGGTATTACCCATTAACGAACTTGTCCCTATACTCCTCAGTAAAATGGAGTTGCTGAAAGGAAACACTGACATTTGGTTGAGTCTGGTCTCACCATGATGCACCATGCCTCCCTACCCCCATCCTTCTGGAACTTTGCTTTTGCTGCTTCTATTTATTTAATTAATCGCATGCCTAGCTTTGTCTTACATAATGCATCACCTTTCGAAACATTATTTGGTAAATTGCCTGATTATAAGCATCTAAAGGTTCTCGGTTGTGCTTGTTATCCTAGCTTGAGACCCTACATGCAGCATAAATTCTGCCCTAAATCTTTTCAGTGTGTTTTCTTAGAATATGCTAGTGATAAAAAAGGCTTTCTATGTTATGATATTGGCTCTAAAAAATGTTATATTTCTAGACATGCATTTTTTTATGAACAATCTGTGCAACCTCCCTCTTAGATTCTTACTTCTGATTATTCGGCTATCAGATATGCTTCTCTTCTTCCCTTTCTTGATCCTACTGTTCATGTTCTAATAGACTCCTCTACTACTGTGTTGTCTGCTAGTTCACCCTGTGTTGATAATGTGAATACTTTAGATCTTTAAACTGGTTATTTGTCTGATAGAAACGTTAATCATGTTGTTGATAATGTGAATACTTTAGACATTAGTGTTGCTGCTTCTAGGGCTCACAACACTACTCCTGCTAATACTTTACTTCCTCCCCATATACTTCCTCCCCATACTGATTTGCACATTGTCCTTCCTTCTGTTGCACCTTCTGTTATGCATGCTGATTTTCCCATTGTTGTCCATGCTTCTACTGTTACTAAAATGCCTATTTCTACTGTGCATAATTATGATCATACTTCCCTCTCTCCATCTCACATACATTCTGTTCTGAACACTACTATGCCTCACACTACTAATCTTCCTTCTGACAGACATATTGTGCATCTTGTTAATCACTTTCCTGATATTTCTGCTGCCATGTCTATTGATTTGCTTGTTTCTACTCAGCATGCTTCGGGTTCATCTACACAAACTAATACATAATCTGTCCATCCTATGCAAACCAAATCTAAATCTAGAATTTCTAAAAGAAAAGCTTTGGTTGCTTCTAGTATATTACCTGTTTCTTTACCTTATGAACCAACATGTTTTACTACTGCTTCTAAAATTCAAGAATGGGTCCAAGCCATGCAAAGTGAATATGATGCCCTTCAATCTATAAAAACATGGACTCTTGTTCTCATGCCCCCTAATAAAAACTTAGGTTGTAAATGGGTCTACAAACTTAAATACAACCCTGATGGTATCATTTCTAAGTACAAAACTAGATTGGTTGCCAAGGGCTTCACCAACAAGCTGGCTTGGACTATGATGAAACCTTTAGTCCTGTCATTAAATGACCTACTATTTTGATTCTATTTTCCTTAGCTGCTACTTATAACTTGATGTTACGGTAACTTGATGTCAAGAATGCCTTTTTACATGGCTCTTTAGCTGAAAAGGTTTACATGTGTCAACCTCAAGGGTTTTTTTTTTATAAACCACACCCTTATTTTGTGTGTAAGTTACACAAGTTCTTGTATGGTTTAAAACAGGCACCACGGGCTGGTTTGAGAAGTTCATTACTCATCTTCTTTCTCTTGGTTTTTCTACTTCCCATGCTGATAATTCTCTCTTTGTCTGTGCTACTTCTATTTCTCTTACTTACATTTTATTGTATGTTGATGACATTATCATTAATGGCACAAATATTGTCTTTACTGATAAGCTTGTTTCTCAGTTGCAATGTTCCTTTGATATGACCGATCTTGGTACTCTCAAGTATTTTTTTAGGCTTAGAAATGACTCGAAATTCTAGTGGTATCTTCGTCAACCAGCCTCGGTATGCTAGAGACTTACTTTTGAAGGCTGGCATGCTTAATGGAAAGCCATGTTAGTCTCATTGCTCTTCTAAGTCTCCTCTCTATAGTCATACTGGATCCCATGTATCTGATGTTACTTTATACCGTAGTCTTGTTGGGTCTTTACAGTATTTAACATTTACTCTTCATGATATAAGCTTTTCTATAAATAAAGTGTTTCAATTCATGCACTCACCCACTACTACTCATTTTGCTGTCGTTAAACCCATATTGAGATATCTTATTGCTATTATTGATCATGGTCTTCTATTTACACCTGGCACTCTTCATTTGTAGGTATTTAGCGAAGTCGATTGGGCTGGTGGTCCCTCTGATAGAAGATCAACGTCTGACTTTGTTATATTTCTTGGCAACAATATTATCTCTTGGAGTGCAAAAAAATAAGCCATTGTGGCTCAGTCGTCTACAGAAGCCGAATATAAGGCTTTGGCTAACACGGCTGTCGAATTAAGCTGGGTTAGACAAATCCTTAAAGATTTCCATGTTTATTAATCTCAACCTCCAACATTATACTGTGATAATAGCTCTGCCATCTCTCTTGCCTCGAACCTGGTTCTACATGCTCGTACAAAACACGTGGAGATAGATTTCCACTTCGTTCGAGAAAAAAGAGTAGTAAGAAAGGACCCCATTTTTAAACATGTGCCCTCACAACAACAACTTGCTACTTATTTACAAAACCCCTTTCCACTCCTCAGTTCTTGTTTCTTAGAGGCAAACTTATCCTTGGTCCCCGGACAAGTTTTTTTTTTTGGGGGGGGGGTGTTAACATAAAGGGTTTGCTTCTTTTTCTCTCTTTAGAAAGAGAGGCCTGCTTCTTTTTCTCTCTTTAGAAAGAGAGGTCTGCTTCTTTTTCTCTCTTTAGAAAGAGAGGTCTGCTTCTCTTATAAGCTTGGTTCTCTTCTGCGTTTTGTAGAATCGATGTATCTTTCTTCAACTGCTTCTTCTCTTCTTGATCTTCTTCCTCCTTCTCTTCTATTCTGTAATACTTTCTAAGGTTTTCTTTATATTTGTTCTATGTGAGTAACGTCTTTATATACTGAGGAAAAAGATACTTGTATGGTTGAATTTTTAATAAGATGCTTCCATTTTTCTTTTGTGAAAGATGTGAATTTTTAATATATGAAAAAATAAAATGCATAATTAGGAGGAACAAGACCCCTGAATATATAAAGATCCATTATGATAAATAATATAATTGACTTTTATAAATACCACAAAAATTATTCATATGACTATGCTTAAAACAAACTAAAACAGTATTTGAAAATCCTTAAAAAAGTAAAAAAAAAAATTCATGGCATTGTTTCAATAATCACTTGAGCATCCAATTTAATGGAAAACTTAACAAAATACATACCAAAAAACACCAAGCGAGATGTTTAATCAACGCAAGTGGCACCAATTGTTGGAGATGACACCAATTGTGACCATTTGATTTCTATAAATCCTTTTTAAAGAATCGTTAGATCTTCACGTGTCAACAATCTAAGAGTGTAACCGGCCATGCAAATTTTTTATCATAATATGATAAATTACTTTAAAGTAAATATAATAATAATAATAATAATAATAATAATAATAATAATAATAATAATAATAATAATAATAAACAAACATTCGCATGAGGTGCTTAGTAGTTGCAATTTGTTCATCGTTCATCCATGGAGTTTATATAGTAACGGGTGGTCATCCATAGAATTGGAAGAGCAATCAAAGTTTTAATAGATGTAATATTCCATTATTAATGTTCAATTCTTCTAATTGATGAGAAATTAATCTCTAAACTCAAAACATTTTTAATTATCAGTCTCACTAATTATGCAGTAATTGTATATAAGTAATATTTATTTTTATATCTAATATATAAACATTTTGATATCAATCCATTAAATATAAAATAACATGTGGCACAATTATAGTTAATAAAAATTGACACGTGACATCTTTAGAGCACTATATACCTAACTTTATACATATAAGATTAGCTCCTAAAACGTGCTTCACGTGATAAACTAAAATACTAAAAAATCAATTTAAATAATCACTAAAAAATACTTAAACATACAGTACGTAAATAATAAAAGAAAGATGATATAGATTACTACGTGTTAGTATAATTTAAAAGAATATATTAGATTTTATTTAAATATATATCATTATTTCAAATTCTAATGATTCTAATAATAGTTTTAATTGATAAAATAATTTGATTTTTTTACATTTTTTGTGCATTTTGATTTCGTTTCATACATTATATTTTATATTATGTTCATATATTTAATTATGCAATCGGTTAATTTGAAAAAATAATATAGTAAAACGAAGATATATGATGTAATTAGAAAAAATTATACAAAATGTTACTGAATAATTATAAATATTTAATTATTATGTACGTAAAGGGCATGATAATTTAAGAATATCTAAAAATAGTTAAGATAAGATTGATTGTTTTTAAAAAGTAAAAAATGTAATTAATCACTTAGTTTTAATATTTATGAAGGACAATTAAAGAACCTATGATAAAGTGATCATAATTTTTGTCTAAAAGTATGCCAAAATACTTCTACGCATTTGGCTTAAACTTCAGATGCCCTTAGGTGAGGCAATTATCCCGGAGCATCCTTGTTCTTTGAATTTTTTGATCTGTGATGTGCAGGATTATAGCTCACCAGCGTGGGACACGTGTACTGTTGTGATTCCAACATCAACAGTTGACCCACTCTATGGAAATGACAGTAAGCCGGAAACGACAATAAGCGGTTTCCTCCTTAAAATTTCTAAGCGTCTTCAAATTATTTCCCCTGTGAGTGGAAAGAAACGTGAGTTCACTCTCATCATCTCAATATGATGGAATGCCCAATGAAGTGGAAGACCAACCTTCCTCTTCTCCACGAAGAGATTCGCCTCCATCAGTGACCATAACACAGAGAAAAAAGAAATATTATATTTCATCACTCTCCAAAATGGTGAGGAGAATGAGGAAAGATATGTAAGTCCTCACCCAAATAATAGCAACATCCTAACCTAGCGACCTTCCCTACCACTTGCGGACACCACACCACCTAATCGACAACCTTCTCCCCTCATTTTCCTCCTAGACACGAGAAATGGGATAAAGACATGTTCGGGGAAGGGGGAAGCCCTCCTAACAAACCCTCAAGGAGGGAAGGATAGAGAGGCCCCATACATTAAGGAGCGAACCAAAGCTAGAGAAGATGGGTCAATTTAGGTGACTAAAACAATGGAGATAACAGGCAACAGTGTGAAGAGCTTTTAATTGTGGTCTTAGATACAAAAGCTGCAAGAACATATTAAAGAGAACAAAAGCTGCAAGAACTGTGGTCTTAGATACCCATCCCTGGTATCTCGAGAAGGAGATAACCTTTCTCGGGGTCTACATGCTTGGACCACTAGTCCATCAACCTCCTTACCTAATTTTGATTTTGAATTGAGGGTCAGGCTGGTCAGTCCATACAGGCTCCTGAGGAGTCATCGGAGCCTTACGCTTCTGACCAACATAAGACCCCTGCTAGTTAGATGTCGATTGAGTAGACCCAAGGGATCGAAGTATTGGCCTATCGGCCTTAAAGTTGACCACCACCCTCGAAGGCTGGGAAGATCAGGATGTGACTCTTTTAGGGCAAGAACCCCAAGCAGCCCTGCAGCTCGAACCAACTTGTTATTGTCCTGCTTTGAAAAAGGAAAATGAATCACTTACGTGATCGCCAGGTAAAGAAGTTAAAAAACATAATTTCATGAAACAAATAATATTACGCTTATTAGAATGATACGATTGTAAATTCAAAAACTAACGTTATAACTCAACGTCAGGTAAAACTTTCACAAAATACCCTAAGGGTTCCTAAAATTTCTACATTTCTTCCAATAGTACTATAAAATTCAGAGTCTTACCTATTAAATTTCATAATAATCCGATGCCGTTTAGGATGTGAAAACGTGAAAACTAGACCGACACATAAGACTATTTTTAAAGTATGGAAAAACATTTCGGTATAAAAAAACTAGCCCAAAAATTTTGAAAATTTAAAAGATTTTTTAGGACATATGCAAAATGATACAGAAAATTTTTAAGTTAAACTGATAAAAATTGACACAGTTATTACTTTAAACTCAAATATTAAGAGTCTGTCTTTTTTGTATTAACCAATTACTTCCAAAAATTCTTTAAAATTACAGGGATCTCTTTCATTCCTAATTTTTGTACGGTAATAACTTCAACATGTTAAGAATACACCACAAAATATTAAAAAATATCAATCTTTGCGTTCTAAAAACTCAGTTTGTTTCTACAGTACACAATGCGAATCCATAAATTCTAGTTTTATGAAAAAACTTAATCTTTCAATTATCAATACTCACTCACCTGAAATATTTGGTCATGGGCATAAGGATCCAGCATCGGACAGGACGTGGCGATGCTGGGTGCACGCAGCTGCCAGCTGCCAGTGCCCCAGCGCTGGGCATTGGCTAGCTAGGTAGTAAACTAGCGCCGCGACGCTGGCTCGATAACGTTTTCTGCATTTTTCCTTATATTTTATCATTATCAAACCCTAATGTATAAATAGAATATTTTATAACTTTTTGAAGACTTTTTGGATGTGAGAGGCAGAGGAAAAAGCTTTTTGGAGAGGAAACGAAGATGGATCTAATCAGGAGACGGATCTCAACTTCAATTCATCCATAAATCTAGTTTTTTCTTCTCTTTTCTTCTATGTTCATGAATAATATTATTAGGATGTTTTCTAATTCTAGTATGTTCTAAATTTTTTATCTAGGGCTATAATGTAGCCAAACCATGATTATTCATAAATTTTGATTGATTGAGTTTCAGAATTTTGAGCATGCTCGATTTGGTGAAATCAGAATTTCTAGAACTTTTATCTATTCAAATTTGAATTATTTATCTTTATCAAATCTTTATCATTTCAGTTTAATTAAAATTTTAGTTTAATTAAAACTCCTAAATTTTCATCATTCTCAATTATAATTAAGGTCTACTTAATTTCAATATTTAATATCATTCAATCCTATGGACAATACTCTATTTTTATAGAAATTTATTGTTTGACGATGATAGTGTACACTTGCACTATAGAAAAATTGTAATATGTTTTTGGCGTCGTTGCCGGGGATTGATTTTATTTATTAATATTGGAGTTATGTATCCTTAATTTTACTTTGAGTCTTGATTTTTTTATGGTTGTTTACTATTTTGAATTTTCAAGCGTTTTCTAAGATGTATGAGAAAATTTGGAAGCTTCTAAACAACCTCAAGAAACCATGGAAGACGCTAGAGAAAATCCTGAAATTATGAACAACCAAAATAACCGGACAATTCGGGATTATGCTATGCCAGTGGTCAATGAGGCCGTGTCTGCTATTTAACGCCATGTTACTAATGCCAAAAAATTTTAGATTAAGTCGGCTATCATACACATGGTGCAAGCAAATCAGTTCAGTATCATTCTTAATGATGATCCAAATGTTCATACAGCCACTTTCCTCACAATTTGTGAGACATTCAAGCACAACAATGTCTCAACTGATGCAATTAGGTTGGAATTTTTCTCATTTTCACTTCGAGATAAGGTTAAGAGTTGGTTGAACTCTTTATCCGTTGGATCAATCACCACTTGGAATGGACTTTCTGAAAATTGTTTGGCTAAATTCTTTCCACCAGTTAAAACAGCCAAGATGAGGAACGAGATAACTACTTTTGTCCAATATGATATGGAGTCTATTAATGAAACTTAAGAGAGGTTTAAAGAGATGTTGAGAGTATTCCCACATCATGGAATTCCTGGATGGCTACAATGATTTGGAAAATTCAATGAGGACATTAGTGGATGCAGCAGTAGGAGGAGCTTTAATGGGCAAAACACATGAGGAGGGTCATGCTTTGCTTGAAGAAATGGCTGCTAATGCCTATCAATGGCCGATTGAGCGCAACATACCAAGAAAGATTCATGGAGCTCATGAAGCCGATGCTCTTACCACTCTTATTGCTCAAGTAGCTGCATTGCTCAAACAATTGAGCTATTTCACCTCCAATGCTAGTGCTATTCATGCTTCACGAGAAGTTTGTAATTTGTGTAATTGACCTCATCTTAATACTGAATGTTAAGCCAGTAATCATTTTGCTCATTCCCAGTCAGAACAAGTTAATTTTGTTGAGAATTACAACAAGCCAAATAACCTATTGTTTAACATTTATAATCAAGGGTGTTGAAAATCAGCCATATTTCTCTTGGAAGAATAGTTAGAATGTGATGAATACACCACTTGCTACTCAACCTCAATTTCAGTCTCAACAACTTAAACTTTTTGTAGAAGATGCTCTTACCCAGCTCATAGTCAATACTCCTAAATTTATGGCAAGAACATTTGCTACACTTCAAAGGCAAGAAATAAGTATCAGAGCAGGCTTCATCTATTCAAAATTTAGAGCTTCAAATTGGTCAACTGTCAGAAATACTCAATCAAATACCATAAGGTTCTCTACCGAGAAATATCGAAATGAATCCAAAAGAACAAGCAAACGCCATTACTTGATGCAGTGGCAAGAAGTTAGCAGAATCTCAGAAAGCCAATGTTTAAAATTCTTAGCCAATTGAAGCAAAAGCTAAGACAACAGGTGATGATCTTGCCAAGAGCTCAGAAAAGAAGGAAGACAAGCCAAAGTCAAAGCTATTTCCTGATAATCCTCCACCATATGTTCCACCTATTCCATACCCTCAGCGGCTCCAAAAGTAGAAATTGAACAAGTAGTTTTCTAAGTTTCTTGATGTGTTTAGGAAACTACATATAAATATCCATTTTGCTGATGTTTTGGAACAAATTTTGAGCTATGTATAATTCATGAAGGATATTCTCTCAAACGAGATAAATCTAGTTTATGAGACAACTGCACTTATTGAGGAGTGTAGTGCTATCTTGCAGAATAAATTCTCTTCGAAGTTAAAGGACCCTGGGGGCTTGTTTGGTAGCCGTATTGTATAGTACTAAAGGAAAGACAATACTATTTTAGTACTGCCTAGCGTTTGACAAAAATATGAAGCCTGTACTAGCTAATATGATCGTAATTTTACTATTCCTTGCATCATTGGGAATTCATATTTTAAAAAGGTTTTATGTGATCTTAGGGCTAGTATCAATTTGATACCGTATTTAGTTTACAAGAAGATAGGTCTTGGAGAAGCTAAGCCCACGACGGTATTTTTACAGTTAGCTGATTGGCATATTAGATATTCATTGGGGATTATTGAGGATGTTTTGGTAAAGGTGGATAAATTTTTTTTCCCAGCTGATTTTATTGTTCTTGACATGGAGGAAAACCAAAAAATTCCAATTATCTTTGGTAGACCATTTTTAGCTACGAGAAGAACTCTCATTAATGTGCAAAATGGGAACTTATTCTGAGAGTGCAAGATGATCAAGTATTTTTTTAATTTCTTCAAAGCAATCAAACACCCAAATGACATGAATAGTTATTTGCGGGTGGATAGTGCAGAACTTGGAGAAGGTAAACATAGACACCTACCATTTATTGAAAAATCATCGGTGTTAGACCTCCAACTTTGGTACACCTTTATGGAAGAAGCATCCACTCTGCGTGTCATTATCTTTGCTTCGTTAAATGGTGAACAAGAAGACAAGTTGCTGAGGATGTTGAGAGAGCAACAAACGGTCTTAGGTTGGTCAATTTCTAACATAAAAGGAATTCTAAAGTCAGTTGGCAACGGGTGAAGCCTGGATGATGATTATGTCTGGCTGAAGATATTAAAGCAAGCGCTACTGGGAGGCAACCCGATTTTATTTTTGTTATTTCATTTTTTTTATTTTTTTAAATTATTTTCTTCTGCTTATTTTATTTTTGTTTTTCTTTAGATTTTTAATATTAAATTAAAAAAAACTATGGACGAATTTAGTGTACTACTTTCCCCTCAGTTAGAGACAACATGAACAAGCAGAGAATGACGAAGATGATAGCTCATTATTATTCAGGGGAGTCCTCTCTACTTACACATTTTACATATTTTCTTTTTATTGAGGTCAATGAAAGTTCTTAGTTTCAGGGTGGTGACTTTAATTAAAATTTCATTTGTTGGCATTCTGTTGTAGACAACACTAACACTTATAATGAGATTGGTTTTGAATTGTTGATAGGTTTGAAAAAAATGATGAATTTGTGTATCGGTGTGTGTTTGAATCAATTATTAATTTACATTTCACTAGAGGATCCTGACATATTGAGCACATAGCCTTGAGCGTTTGATTATCCTTTTTCTTAGATAAGGTTATGTGACTTCATAAACCATTATGATCTCATAAGAACTCTAGAACTACTTTGATTGTTGTTCGAGGAGAAATTCTAGGCTACGCTTCACTTAGGACATTATTTATGCCATCTTTAGACCGTTTGAGCTTTTCAAGCTAACATGTGCATAATTGTTTTCCTAATCATCCCCGTTGAGCCTAAATAGCCTTTTTTATCACCCATGACAACTTCACAATCTTATAAAAAAAATTTCTAGTAACCCATTTTACTCATAGTATTTGGATGTTCTGAGAAAATACTTGGAGCTACAATCTGGGTGGATGGGAGGATTTTCAATATAAAAAAATAGTGAATAAATTTGATTTCATAGCCTCTTGGACTTGAGTGACTAAGCTCGAAGGGGTGTCTTAAAACCTAATACCATAAGACCAACTGATTTGGGAGCTATTAGCTGAAAGCTTGTTAAGGAAAATAGAAGCTTAAGGAAACCAAATTCAAAACAATGGTTCAGCATTATTGAAAATTCAAAAGGTGGAATGACACGTTTGTTGGTGTTACAAGATAAATTAAGTTAAGCTCGTTAATTCCTAGAATATATGTTTGACTATGGGTAATGATTGAGCCGAAATAATATCATTTATTCTACATTAAACCCTAGCCATACATCACAAGCCTACGAAAGTCCTATTGATCTAAAGTGTTGTGGTTTGCCTCCATTAGAGGAGACTGGCATAAAAAATTTTCCTATGGAGTTCTAATCTATTTATAGATTAATGGATTTACTTTTGCGAGACTTGGTTGCATAAACTCATTTGAGATAAATAAGTTTGACTACTTAAAGTAATACACACGCACTCGAGATTTTATAAAGTGTAATGTAAGTTGATGTTTGTGTTGAAATTCTTTATAATCACAATTCAGAAATTTCTCTTGGGTTTATCACTATTTGAAATCTCCGAGCCATGTTTAGTTAGTCGAAACTTTTCGTCACTTGATCCGTAATTTTACTAAATTAGAGTTTAGTATTTCTTTATTTGATTTTTTGTTTTATTTTATTTTACTCCAGGACTAGCAAAAAGTTAAGTTTGAGGGTATTTGATGAGTGTGTTTTACACTCATATTTTACTCCAGGACTAGCAGATTTAGAGGTTGAATCCGTCTTGTCATATCTCTTCCTCCTCTGCTACAGGTATTTGCTCGCCCTTACGCTTACAACATGGGGGGGCTGCTTACTTTCTTCGGGTGCTTGTAGTAATCGGATGAACTGGGTTGTACCTGTTTCGATTCAAAATGACAAAAGAACCGGGATGCTACCTCAGCTGCTGTCGGCTCGCCCTTCGCTTTCGAGGCTTAGGATCTACGGGCTGGTCGAGCTAGCTCTCGCTTCCTAACAAAAAATAAAGCTAGTTAGGGGGGAGGGCTGGCGTCAACTAAGGAACCGGACACGGACAAGGATTTAGGGCTTTCAAGGGTTCCGTTTTTCATTCTTCACCCGGTCCTTAGTAGCGTTTCCAAAGTCAAAGTCAACCTAACCGGTGACCTTTGGAAATGGGGGCTTCCGCCTTACACACGGAAGATTGGATTGCCTGAATCACGAGTCTTATATATAGTCACTTAAAGTTGAGAGAGGGTTCTCTCCTATCGGTATACGCTTCTCCATTCCGGGCACGTTCTGTCTGCCCATCGGTTTGAGGATGGTTAGTCGTAGAGAAGTTGAGTTTAGTTCCTATTAACTCAAACAAAGACGTCCTGTGAACCGAGCATCAGTGGAAAGCAGAAGGACTGGAGCTGTTGGATGTTGCTCAGTGCTGCTATAACTTAACAACCAAAAAGCTCTGCGTCGAACTTCAGCCCCTTCGAGTTGGCCACGGGGCAACAGCCTCTGACGCCCCACACCATTTCGCATGAAAGAAGGTAAAAGAAGAAAAAGACACAGACTTAACCCGGAGAAGAAAGACTGGCGACAAAGACCCGAGACTCGCTACCTTCGATTAACCCGTCGCTACTTCCGACTGCCCCCCTTCTCGACGCCGACACCCGATTCTAGCCTCAGGAGAAGTGGGGGAAGGAGAGGATCGTTGTTGTGACGCTTTGGTTAGGCTCGGTTTACTTTGTCAACTCCTTGCTTGTGTCGTTGACAAAGGAGAGCAGCCCCCCCCTGTTGTTGATAGAGAGCTTACCGCCCCGCCCTTTATAGTCGCGGCTGTTGTCATGGAAAAAGAGTTTGTTTTCTGTCAAAGAAGCATGCTTAACACAGCCCATAGCGTAAAGGCATTCGATCCGCGTCTAAACTCAATTAAGGGTAAGGGCCCAAAGGGCCTTCTCATCAGTTGCAGGGTTTGGTGGCCCGAAATTGACTTGGCGACTTAACAACACTTCCAAATGTCACTTCTTCCCGTCGCATCCGTCTTCAGGACGATCTAGTCACAGGTTTTCACTTCTCAGTGAGTGAAAGATTTGTCCCCGGGTGTACGTTGAAAGCTTCTATAGTAGAACTCATTCGAGAGGGCTTGGTGGTCTTAAGAATGGAGCGACGATCTGTAACATCACCAGCATTAATACCTTTCGTTAGCTGGTATTTGTTTAGTCATTCAGATAGTGACTGGCGTTTTTTTAGCTATGCATCACACACCTCATGTGGATCTAGCTTTCAACAGCGTAGAACACGTTATGAGAGATGTTGAAGGGGGCTGGTTGCTCCGTTATATGCATGCTAATGGGGCAAGTATGTTTCTCATTGTGGTTCACCTTCATATTTTTCGTGGTCTATATCATGCGAGTTATAGCAGTCCTAGGGAATTTGTTCGGTGTCTCGGAGTTGTAATCTTCCTATTAATGATTGTGACAGCTTTTACAGGATACGTACTACCTTGGGGTCAGATGAGCTTTTGGGGAGCTACAGTAATTACAAGCTTAGCTAGCGCCATACCTGTAGTAGGAGATACCATAGTGACTTGGCTTTGGGGTGGTTTCTCCGTGGACAATGCCACCTTAAATCGTTTTTTTAGTCTTCATCATTTACTACGTTTTATTCTTTAAAATTCCAGGTCTGGTCTTCATTGGTATTTGCTTTTTGCTCACCCACTACGTTTTTTTCTTTTTAGTTCTTCCCCCGCCCGGTCGAGCTGTCTGAGGTCGATGGTGCATCCGGTAAGCTCTTTCGGTATTCATCTCCAGAGCCCGGTCAGACGCTTCAATCCTTCATTCATATTCCGTCTCAATATCTTCCTTTTTTCATGTCTATATTGCGAGTTTACAGCTCGAATCTTTGACTAGTCTTCCCCTCACATGTGAAAAATGGGCGGTCTCCCCTAGACCTTATTCCGTCCAAGCTCTCATAGCATTCGTCTTTCTTCCTTCTCTGCTGCACATCCGTATTCTTTTCCTCGCTTTATAGAGATCTTGGCTTTATGGTTTTTGGTCAGGGGGTGCTGGGGAGAAAGAGTTTAGGAAACCAAGCATGTAATAAGCGAAAATAAATACAGATGAAAGGAGTTGTACACGAGTTTGGTAAAGCATTCACCTGTCGGGAAAGTATAAACTCTCCCGCAAGCGTCCTTCTTAGGTCGTCATTTGGCTTTGGCCTTGCTTGTTCGGTTTTGGCTCATTCTTTTGATTAAGATTTTGATTGCCATGTCTGCTCCGTCTGCTGGTATAACATAGATGTCTTCTCTGGCAATAGCCAATCAAGAAGCCAAAGCAGGAGCCAGTACACCGGGCGAGGAATCCCTTACTTGTTCGGCTGGCGGATGCAGTATAATACGAGAATGTATAAGCCAAGTTCGGTACACCAAGCCGTTACACAAATCTCTTTGTTTCAAATAGGTTATCCCATATCAGCCGGCCAATCAACAAAGATCTGAAGAATGACCAGTTTTTTTTTGAGCCTACGAAAGGAAATTCCATTAGAACATATAACAGAGGCGTGAATGGGAGAATACGATACCATAAGGAGGAATTAATATCACTTCATATTTGACTACCCGAAGGAGGAGTGGCAATAGCCAAGTTTACGAGAAAAGAAGAGGACAAAGGTCTATACTCAAGTCTGAAATCAAGGTAGCAAGACGATATGAAATTGTTACACGAGCAAGCTAAGTCTATTTTTATTTCTGTAGGTAAAATATTCTTGTGCATTTGAGTTGATTTTAAAAGACTTGGAAGGTAAAAATGTTAAGAAATCGAGAAAATGATGGACTTGAGCAGAAAGACCAGCGTCGCGACGGGACGTGGTGACGCTAGGTGCAAGCAATTGGGCGTTGGCTAGCTAGGTAGTAAGCCAACGCTGCTACGCTGACGCGATAACATTTTATGTGTTTTTCCTACTATTTTATCCTTATCAAATCCTGGTGTATAAATAGAATATTTTAGGTCTTTTTGAAGACTTTTTTGGACGTGAGAGGTAGAGGAGAAAGCTTTTTGAAGAGGAAACGAAGACAGATCCAATCGGGAGACAGATTTCAACTTCAATCCATCCTCAAATCTAGTTTTTTCTTCTCTTTTCTTCTATGTTCATGAATATTATTAAGATATTTTCTTATTCTAGTATGTTCTAAATTTCTTATCTAGGGCTATGACGTAGTCAAACCATGATTATTCATAAATTTTGATTGACTGCGTTTTAGAATATCGAGCATATTTGGTTTGGTGAAATCTGAATCCCTAGAGTTTTTATCTATTCAAATTTGAATTATTTATCTTTATCAAATCTTTATCATTTTAGTTTAATTAAAACTCCTTATTTTTTGTCATTCTCAATTAGAATTAAGGTCTAGTTAATTTTAATATTTAATATCATTCAATCATGTAGACGATACTATATTTTTATAGAAATTTATTACTTGACGACGATAGTGTACACTTGCACTATAAAACAATCATAACAATATTGCATGCTTACAAAGCCTTTTTGTTCTTAACCTAAAGTTTCATAATCTCTTTATCAAGGTTATGCAAATCAAAGGACATAAAAAGTGTATTCCTAAGAGACTATAACTAGAAACTCATGTTCTTGATTCAAAATCAATTGACTCTATGCCTTTGCCACAATCACGCTAGACCAAGGATGAAGAGAAGATTCTCCCTCTTTGTTATCTAGGGTTTTCCATAGAGGAAGAAGGGGAGAGGATGAGAGAAGGAGAGAAGGGGTGGTGCCAAAATTTATCACTCAAGAGAAAATAAAACATTCCTCCTTTCCTTCAACCCTAATTCCTTTAATATATGACTCTCCTAGATTTTGTAACAAATATTATCAACCAATGGGGGAGGGGGTGGCCGGTAAAGAAGCGGGAAAAAAGGAAAGTTATAAACCCTAAAATTTCTTCCCCTTTTATTTTATAATGTCCTAAGACCTTACTTAATATGGACCTCTCTATGTATAGTAAACAAATAACACAATATCAATAATAACATTTAGATTGGAGGATAGGGCTTTATCTAATTTCAAATTTCAAAATAAATTTTGACTTAAGAGTGATTTCAAAATCAATTAAGGACTCCTAAATTGAAATTTTCATTTTTTTTCTTTTAATAAGTAAGTGCAAGGATAAGTATCCCATCTAATTCAAAAAATTTGGTTATGTTTGGAGATTTTAAATTCTAAAACAACTAAGGTGATCATTTATTTGAAATAAAACTTTATTGTATACAGATATATCTAAATAAGCCTTATAATATGCCAAAAATCATTATCTTCCATGCCAAAAAATCATAATACAAATTTTGCAGAAATTTCCTATACTAATCATTCAATCGATGAAGTTCGAGCATACTTTACCAATTAATTATACTAACTAGAATACTTATCCAAAATGTTGGGTCTTACATTATCAAAAATAAAATTAAAGGTTAGTTTCCAAAACACAATGATAAAGTGTTATTAATTTTAGAAACCTTATGTGTCCCGTGCTACATAGTACACATGTTTAATGAATTGATAATTTATAAGTATCATATAACCTTAGTAAATTATACTTAAAAAATATGTAATGTCACATTGTAATATAGAGTGCTTGTGTTATACTTCAAAAGAAATAAATGTGATTAAATTACCAATCTCCTTAACCTAATAGTACTAGCCAAAAATCACTGCAGCAAATGAAAAATTTCTTTACGAATACATATTTACGTATACAGTTTATAAATTTTTGCTACAATATCTATTAATAATTAATAAATAATATTAAATTTTAAACAAATAGTTTAAACTTCATCTATAACTACAAAAATATTGCTTTATTATTATATTTATGATTAATACGAGCGTATTTAATCTATATATTATATTTCTAAATTTCAATATAATTCCTGAAATAAAATATTTTAAAGGACATTCAAAATGGACTTAATAAGTAATTCTTTGATTTTTTTAGTAGAATAAATATGATATAAAATTAATAGGATTCTGCGAAAAAAAAACACTGCAGCAAATGAAAATTTTGAGCAATAATTGATTTCAAAATTAACAGTACAGAAGTATTTGTTTCCTTCTATAAAGGACCCTTGCAACAATTGATCTGAAATAAAAAAAATATTTTGGCAATTAGATATACTAATTACTCAAAATATATAGTTTCATTTATTATTTATCAATGAATATTAATGTCTCAAAATGGTGTAATGAGAACACTAAACTATGATCAAACAATAATGATTATAAACTTAACTATGTCTAAAAAAATTATTGAAAAACTATAATGCCTTCTTAGAATAGTTAAATTGGAAAATTAGGGGATTTGAGTCACCTTTTGAATAAGTTTTGTTGAAGGTCCATATATTTTTCAGATATAGTTAGTTAGCTTCTTATTATTGTTTTACTATATTGCACTTGTTATAATATATTGTCTGTTTAGGTTTTCATTTGATTGTTCTGATTTTTTCTTCTCCTCTTTTGCGGCAAAAAGAATAGAAATGGGATTGATTCTTCGAACAGTTTTAATCAGCTTGATTTCTTCTTATCCAATCTCAAGCTAATATTAATGGCATTGAAACTGATTTTTAATCAGCTTGATCCAATTAATTTTTCATCCTTAGTTTTTGATTTGGAATTGGCATTAACTGAATTTGAAGATTTTTTGAACAGTTTTTTCCCTGCACAATTTCTTGGCAAATCTCAAGCTAACATTCGCATTGAAGTTGATTTTTGGTCATGTTGATACAAGTAATTTTCATCCTTAGTTCTTGATTTTAGAATCGGCACTACCTGAGTTTGAAGAGCAATCTTCGAACAGTTTTGTCACGGAAAAATCACAGGTCCTTTTATACTTTTCTAAGAATTTAAGTTTGCATGTTCAATCTTAAATCTGATTTTCAGCCTCATGAATTCAGTTTTTATGTTGTCTGCCATCTGTGATGTTGGACATAGAGAAGAACCTGAAAGTTTTAATCGCATTGAAGCTAAAGCTTAAAAATGATTCATCTAATTTTTCAGCAAGAAATCTTGATACATAAACGTCTTTCCCTAAGTTTAAAGAGTAATTTTTAGTTTCTTTTCTCTTTTTTCCTTTGCTTTTGGAGGAAATTTGTAGTTCTTGTGCTTTTTTGTTTACTGAGTTTAGGTAAACACTCCATTTTTTTTTGTCAAAACTGAGTATTTGAAGTTGTATGTTTAATCTTGGTTTTTATATTATTCAATTATTTATTTGATTTAGTTAATTCATATTGATTTTAGTTTGTATTTTTTCAGTTTCTGGATTTTTTAGGGATTGATTGTTTTGATACTTTGTTTATCTTATTATGTTTATATCATTTTCTACAGATTTTTATCATTTCTGTTATATAATATATAAGTAAATACTACATAGTATAAAATTATATATTGTTTTTCTATATGATCATTTACTTCCTTATTGTTATAATGTTTTTTAGGTCTGATTGTGAATATTCTCATAGTTATTTTTTATGAGGGAAAGTGGGATGGAAGGAGAAATTACATTGATTATAAAGATTAAGACATTGTTGGTTGTTGAAGATGCATCACATGATGTTTTACTGGATTTGGTATCATGTGTGTTGTGTGTAGATTCTGATAATTTGTGTTTGATGGAAAATATTGAATGTGGAGGATCATCTCCTATTTTTTTTGAAATTACAACATATTCTGATCTTAAGTGGTATCTTACTCTAATGAATAGCTAGAAAGGAAGAAATTATCCCTTAATTGTTACAATTCGCATTGATAATCTAGGACATCTGATGTTGTTGGTGATGGTGAAATTATATGGTCATAAGAGATTAGGTCTTTATCTCACACAAATGTGCATGATAATCTTGTTGAACATTTTTTTTATGGATAAAGTAGATGCAAATAAGTTACATCTTATTTTTTATGTACAAGAGAACTCATTTCAGCTCAAAAATATAAGTTGAAAAATGTGCTGCATGTGATTGTTTTGAAGTGCGACTTTCAGTTTATTAATGCCAAGTCTAACTGTGAAAGGTATGAAGTTTGGTGTATCGTTAAGAGTTGCAAGTGGCTTTTACACGCTTCATGTTATAGAAGTGGTGAAATTTTATGTTTTAGGAAGTATGTAAAGGAGCATATTTGTTTGTTAGACATTGTACAAAGTGGTCACCATCAAGTTACTTCGACCTTTGTTAGAAAGCGTATAAAGGATAAGAATATGTGTGGAGTTGGTTATCCACACAACTTAAGGATATTATTCATCATATGCGAGTGAAGCACGACATTAATAGAAGTTACTATAAAGCTTGGAGGGTAAATGATGGAGCTCTTAATATGAATGGGTGATCTCCAAATGAGTCTTAAATGATATTACCTTCTTATTACTTCTACTTGTAGAAGAATAATCGTGGAATGGTATAAAATTAATTACTATAAGTACATATTTTGTTATTGTTCTTTTATTCAACGCATTTATACATATCAATTTATTTGGTTAGTAAATTTATTTTTGTATGCTATATGTACTGCCACACATTTGGGAACTGATTGTTATGGTAGGCAAAAGTATTTTTTTCATGGCTTTGGGACTTCTTTAAGTGGTAATCGACATTGCAGACCTGTTATTAGGGTCGATGGGACATTCCTAACGAACAAGTATCATGGTACACTCGTCATCGTTTCAATGCTTGATGTTAATGATCAAATTTTTCCATTGGTTTGTATAATTATTGACTCAAACAATGATCTGGGAACGTTTATAGAGAAGTTGAGTTGTGCCCATAGATTTCGGGAAGAGTTGGTAATTATTTATGATCGACATAATAGCATACCAAGGGTCATTGTCAAATATTTTTCAGATGCTCATCATAGTTATTGCATGCAACATCTTCTTAATAATGAGAAGGCGATATACAAAAGGTTCATGCTTGATAGTTTATTTTATAAATATGTGAGGGCATATCAGATTGTAGATTTAGAGTTGCATATGCGTTGTTTAGAAGCCATAGTTCCTTTTGTACACTCTTACTTGATAGATATTAGGTACAAGAAATGGGCATGTACGTATTATTTTAGATGTAGGTGCAATGTAATGACTTCAAATCTTATAGAGATGTTAAATTCTATCCAATTGGATGCTAGATCATTGTCGGTTGCTTTCCTTATTAAGTATATCAGTAAAAGTTACAGTTATGGTTTTATCAATGGATGACTCTTGCTAGTTACGTGGCTACTTGTTTGACGAAGAAAGCAGAGAAAGATATACATGCTCATTTTGAAATTGCTGGTACTATGGAGGTGATATTTCTTATCTCAAGATTTTTTCTACTATTATTGCATTCATAGTTGACAATTGTCTCAAAATATTTAGTCTTCTAATCGATAATTTGGCTAAAGAAATAGCACAAATCCTGATTTTTATAGGCCCAAAAATTATTGAATGTAGGTTTACATTTTTTATGTTACCACACTGCAAGTTCTTTTTCTGGTGACATCGAATATGTTGTCGACATTAGAAATAAGTGTTTCACTTGTAAGATATGACATCTAGATCAACTTCCTTAACTTAAAAGGAAGATCCAATTGCCATATCCATATACTTCAAAGTATTATGTGAAATGTGAGCTTGAAACTAGTTATACATCATCTGTTAACCCCGTTAGTGATGAATATGATTGGTATGTTCCTCATGATGTGAAATCCATGTGTGAGGCTTTCGTCGAGTAGGCTAAAAAACAAAATGTATTTATTTTTTGATAAAAATATGCCTAAAAATAGATGTAACAATTGTGGTGCTTTAGGTTATAATAATATGACTTGTTAGAATCCTGTTAAAGTTACTGATGGAGTTACTTGAAACGCTCGACATGATGTATTTGATGACTTTGATTTTAGTATCTTTTACTAGACTAATTTCCTTATTGGATGATTTTGATTTTAGGTTTTGGATAGTTTTGATTTTAGTGTATGGATTTTACCCTTAGATTGAAGTTCGTTTTACACATAATGTTTCAAGTGTTGAAATGAGAAAAGAAATGAATTTTCATATTAGTATACCATTACTCTTATTTTAGGTGGAGCTGTATCAGATAATTAAACGTGAACAATATAACAACTAAGCTGAAAATACATGTAATTTTCACTACTTGTTTAGTTTATTTACAATTTATATTTATGTACTGATAGTATACGTTTATATACTTATAATTATTACTATATACGTCATGTAAAACCTTTTTATTATCGACATACAATCTTTGAAAGTCTTTCTACTTGTTTTGACTTGTACTTTATGTCATAGTTAACAAAAATTATCTATTGATATGAAAAAATTAAGATATATAACTGAATATTATGGGTTATGAATTTATACCCAAAGTATATTATTATTGGCACACCTGCATAAACATCATTAATAATTGCATATCAAAATAATATCTACATCATTTTCATCTGTTAAAGTAATGTATCATATTCTAAAAAATCTAGCTAATCATAGACCAAATTATCATTTGTCCATCAATATCTAGGGATTGTGAAAAGTGGTTGAAGCTTTGCATGTCCTATTCAATATTTTTATTCTATGGTGGTTGCTCCTTCTGGGCTAAGTTCATAAGTCATTGTGATTTCGTAATGTAAGTGAGAGTTGTCTTCACGATTCATAGCCTATTTGTGGTTTCGTTCATTATGTACATAAAAAAAATTAGTATCATCTATATAAAATCTTAGTTTCAAATTACTTTTATTTACTTCACGGGTAGTTCATCAATTGGTCGTAAATGTTTTTCATGTCTACCAACATCCTACACTATAGAGTTGACAACACTTAAACTATAGTATTGAACATAACACTCACTAGTTATATACTTACATTACATAATTATGTTCGAATCTGCTCTTACCTGATTGCCACCACCCTTTATTTTTCAAGAACCACTCTTTGTGTTTCGAGAACCAGCCACTATGTTTCGAGAACCACCGTCACCATTACCACCATTATCATTCATGTCGTCATCCTCATTTTTCTTCAAAAAATAAATTTAGTATAATTAACATATAAATACTTTGACTATCTTTTATACAATTGAAACATGTTTTAAATAAACAAATACTTAAAGCAACTATGTGTAGTATCTGAAATAGGTTACCTTGGTAGCTTCTTTTCTCACTCATTTTATATTCATGCTCACCACGGATATGTTCATTTCTTGTTGCCCCTTTTCTAATTTATCAATTTTTTCTTGCCGAAACAGCTATGACTTTTCTACTTTGAAAATTCTTCGACCTCATTATCAATAAATCAAACGAATTACACTATGATGTTTCACCTTGCCTTTCATTTGACACATTTTTTTCTTTCTTAAAATGAGCCATGAAAGTGCATCGATCTCCAATTCTGTCATTACAATTGTCTAACAGTAAGTTGTAATTTGAAACAATATATATACGACAGAAAATTATATTTCAAAAAACGTGCAAAAAAGATTCAAGGCAGGCTAAAAAATAACAAGATGTAGTACAAGACAGTAAATATCTTTATGCAGGCAGTAAATTTTGATTTTTAATGCATTTTTTAATAAGTTATGAAAAAAAATTAGTTTACCTCTTTTGAATAAAAAACCAGCTTCTAAATCTCTATATAGCTAGAATGTTCACTCCTCCTGCAATTTGCACATTCTCAAGATCCCATCCCCCAATTGGCTTGCATAGATGTTTCAGACATTTGTTTGGGTTGTGATGACTTTATAAGCCCACACAATTAGAGCTAATTAGAAGCCACTGAATCCAAAACCCTTTGTTGAAGGGTTGTTCAAAATGCTTTTCATGTATCCATAGATTTGTCTCAAAAACTTCATCAATAGTGACCATCTTTATATTGGTCCAAATCTATGTTGGTTGCAAGTTGTTTTGTAAGGATAATATTTTCCAAACAAAAAATCTTGACCACTTTAATTTTCATGTCTTGATTGACATATCTAAATGCATTAAAAGAACACAAAAGTCTCTCCCTAGACATTGATTTAATATTAGAGAATGTTTCATCCAATAAAATATTTTAGGGTAATGACACTTTGTTTAATGAAGGATAAGGTCCACACTTTAGACCTGTTATCAACGCAAAATCTCTAATTCCAAATTTGATAACATGTCCTTCGATGTTAAAATAAAGTTCATCACTACTAGTATTAAAGCATTGTCACTCAGCTAAGTGTGACAGTGGTTGAGTAGGGATTTTACCTAGCTTTATGTTCAACACATTACCTAAGTAGGTTTTCTAGGTATTTCTCATTCCATGGCTATCAATAAATATCTGAGTTGTAGATGCTCTATTTTGTTGTATATTTTGACCTTTTTATTTGCTTTCTGCAACTCATGTGGGTGAAATAATGGATAATATTCTACAATTGTAAGCAGCAAGATAGTATATATGTAATTACTATTATTATATGTATAATTACTAATAGTGTCTTATTTACCTCATTTTCAGCTAATGTTGTTTTGTTGACGTTTAAGCTTACGTCTTATTTTGTTTCGATCTTGATGAATTTGGTTCTTACGGTATGTCAATCTATCATGTACTTGCAGCTTCATTTGATTGACTCTCTGGTATTTACGGAAGCTTCATGTTAGGTTTTCTTGGGATTGTGTTTGGCATTGATGAAGTCCTAGTTTATTGTAGTAAGTCGCTTCTGTAGGATCAATATGACACCCCTTTAAGGGAAAATAGTTTAAAAGAAATATTTTAATATTTAAAATATAAATTTCTTCAAAAAAAGTAATAGATAAAAAATGAACAATCAAGCAATAAAAATAGTTATGCAATTACATCAATGGGCAGAAGCTTAAATGCGTAGAATAAATAAAAAAAGATAATAACAATGCGAAATATTTAAGTGCAGAAAATAAAGAGAGTAGGGAAGAGAGATGACACATGATGTTTTTACGTGGTTCGGGAAAACTTAACCCTACATTCATGCTTCAAGGATCCCCTTTTGAAGATCGAAACGATCTTCTTAACGGTGAAGACCAAACCTTTACAAACTCTATTGGCTCATGGTGCCAATCAAACCTTGACAAGGCAGCTCGGACGAGACCTTTGAATCTCTTGTAAAATTTCTCTCTCTCAAATAGTAGATCTCTCAACATTTCGCTCATAATTTTAACTAGCTTGTCTCTAGAGAGTTTCTTAAAATATCGCTCAAAATACAAAAGCTCTCAAAGAATAAAATACTACAAGCTTCATAGGAGAGGAGTGAAGAGCTATGTTTGAATGAGAAACGTCGTGGCCTATTTATAGGGGAGGATGGATCTTGGAACCGGTCCAAACCGGATTGGAAACCAGATTGTTCTGTTCTTGATTTCGGGAGAATTTCCCAAATGGACAACCGGTCCAATCGGTTTTCCAGAGGATTCGGTTTCTACAATTACCAAAGTAATTACAAATCTATAAATCGGTTGCAACCGGTTCCAAATCAGTACATCCGGTTCCCACCGGTGTGACCAAGATCATCTCCAAAGCAGAGCCGATTTTGAAACTGGATTGAGGGTGAACTGGTCCATGACATTTTTCACACTGTTCTACCCAGTTCAGTATCTTCCATTCTGGTTCATGAGCGGTTCAGTCCGATTTCATGTTCATTGATGCATTTGGAGTTCAACCAACTTTGTTTCATGTCATTTGAAGTTTGTTTGATGTGCTTCGTACCCTTCGTAAAATACCACAAGTAACTCGTTGCGTACGGTTTTGATTGTCGTTTATTGTTTTTGCATAAACACTTAAGTTTAAGTGTTTTCAACATGATTTTTACTTAGCTTAGGACCTACACACTTAATAAAAATATGAGTCCACATATTATTTTCCATCATCAAAATTGTCACCTTGATTAGGGTCAACAATCTCCCCCTTTTTATGATAACAAATAAATTATTACAAAAAAATATTAACTATAAACTTCTCATATACATATGCAATATTAATTCAAAATTCAAAATTTTCTAAATTTTAAAAATCTCCCCTTTTGCAATTAACTATCTTTCTCCCCCTTTGAAATCATAAAAAAGAATTAACCATGCCATTTGTTAAAAATACTCTTATTTTCGTAAAAAAATTATCCTCCTTTCACAATTTAGTAACCCCAATTGAAACCATCAAAATAAAAGTTTTTATTTTTAAAAAATCTCCCCCTTAATGAATGCATATTTTTTTAATTTAAATAAAAATATTTAATTTTAAATGGATACAAAAAAATTAAAAAAATTCATGTTAATTCTCGAAAATCAAGATTATTATGAAAATTAAGCTTGCTAACCTTGTCAATGTGTGCCATTATACACATATGTTCATTTGCAATGAGGTTTCACTTTTCTTTGGATTTCTTTTTTGAAGTGCATCATCTCTTAGTGAGTAGTTTTCGAAGCTTCTTTGTGAATTGCATTAGATCTTCGTCTTCATCTTCACTTTGGCTCTCAATGAATGTGGCTTCAAATAGTAGACTTTCTCTTTTTACATAGTCTAGATCCTCTTCCATGTACTCTGTTTCATGAGTCATCAATGATCCCATGAGTTCTTCAAGTGAAAGCATCTTAAGATCTTTCGCTTCTTGCATGGTAATTTCTTTGTTCTACCACAACGTTGATAACAACCTAATAACTTTACTCACCAAATCACTATTAGTAAAGTTCTTATCGAGCGTCTTAAGAGAACTTACAATGACATTGATGTTGGAATATGTTCATAAAGTAGCATGTAATAACTATTTATTTGTATTTAGTTATTTCTCAGACATTAGTAGTATTGAATTCTTATGAATAAATTGAAAGTTTTATTTTAAATTAAAGTGTGTTTAAAAATTATTCAAGTCGTGGAACTTTCATCAACAAACGTAGAGTGAAGACAGAGGCATCTCTAGACAAACTCTTCTAAGAAAGTTTCAAACGATATTCGCAGTCTTAGGATACTGAGCAATCGAATTCTACTATGACTGTTAGGTTGAACCAATGGATGCTAGTCTTGGGGCATGGGAGTGGAGAGTCAAACGGTTAACCTAGACATATTATGAACATGTTGAATAGACTGGTAGCAAATTAGTTTAGAGCCCAAAACCATTTACCAAGCTTTAAGTCTAATTGTTACACCTTAAGGATATTTTTATAATTACCTTAATCTTGAAATGAATATGTAGCTTGACTTAGTTAGTTGCAATATTTGATATGTTAAATGAGTGAGTTCAAATTGGAGGGCAATACTTCAGTTGTTAGGATTGTAATTTAATTAAGTGAGAGTTACATAGGTGATAACAATTAGGGTTTAGGAAACACTATGATGTTTCACGATAACCCTTATCCTATTTTTTATCTTTTGAATTTTGATTTTAAATGGATAAAAGATAATTTTAAATTCAAAGATAATTATCTATTTTATCTTTTATCTTTTAAAGTTTGAATTCAAAAGATAATTATCAATGTTATCTTTTTATCTTTTATTTTGTTGTTAAAAAAAAAGGAGGATAATTAATGAGATTATTTAATTAGATAAATATTTTTCCTTAATTGAAGGTTTTAATCAAAATTTAAATTTTGAACTTTTGAAATCTGAAATTTTAAATTTAAATTTTGAAATTTTAAATTTTAAATTTGATTTTTAAATTTTAAATTTGATTTAATATAGGAATGAACTTTTGTAAAGAGTTACAAAATGGTGGGACAACCTAAATAGCAAATAGACAATTACAGACATCATGAAGGTTTTGTAAATTAATTTGTAATTCTAATTTATTATGATTTTTGGGTTGTAATTAGAAATGAGCCGATAAGAATGTTAAAGTTTTCATGTGGCATGTACATGCATCATTGTAGATTATTTATAATGGTTATAATTAATTACAATGCAAAATTTATAATGGTTATAATTTTAAATTGAGATTTAAAATTAAATAAAGGATTTATAAATTTCATTACGTTTTTCAAATTAATAAATTTATGTTTTGAAAAAAAAACCAAAAATCCAAAGATTTTTCTTTCAAACACTAAGTGGGAGGGTCATTTAAGTTGAAACGTTCTCAAATGTCTCCAACGCGAACTTGATCGTGCCACTAGGAATGTTTAGAACCGCTCATAGCGGTACTCTCTTCAATGAGAGAAATTTTGGAGTCGTGTCACTCTGAGTCATCGAGTTACTTGAGAAGCTAAGACTTCTAAAAGAAGTGGTGGGGAGGGTCGTCCTATAGACAAAATGTTAGTCCATAGCAACTTTTATGGGTCGATGCGTTGGTTAAACACTTAGACTGAAGCACATTAGAATCCCCACTTAGGGGCTAGTCAATTGGGCCAAGGTGACCAAAACTATTGGTGATTGGTTAAGTTAGATGTGGAGGCATTTGAGCGTTAACCAAACGAGAAGAGTCTCGATGCAATAGGAAATAGTTTGGACTTCATGCCTCAATGAGACAAGTTATCATTTTTTATGGTAACATCATGGAGGAAATAATTTTTTATGGATTTTTAAATATTTAAGTAGTTATATCATGAATCAGACTTTCCTAAACGATTAAGCATTTATTTACACCGCTTTATTTATTCTTTTCAGTAATCAAATAAATATTCCCTCTCTCAACTACTCTTAACGTGAACAAATTTACTGGTGAAAATTATGTGGATTGGAAATGAAATCATGATATCGTTCTGACGGTAGAAAAGTACAAGTTCGTGCTCACTACCATTTGTCCCCTTGAGCCTATTGCTGATTCGACTCAAGAGAAAAAAGGATGTTTATGCTTCTTGGTCGCATTTTGATGAGATCACTTAATGTTACATCTTGGCATCTATGAGCAATGTATTGCACAAACAACATCAGAGCTTTGAGACCACCACTGATATGATGTTGAACATCACTTAAATGTTCAAATATCAGGGTCGTCAAGCTAGACATACAGTTATACGAAACTTCATGAACTGCAAGATGCAACCTGGAACCCCTATCAGATAACATATGATATTGATCATAAGTTATCTGAATAAGATGAAGATCATGGGTGCTGAGGTTGATGGTGAGCTCAAGTGGATATGATACTAGAGATTTTGCCAAGTACCTTTGAGAACTTCAAGGTTAATTATTCAATGAATAAGTTGAAGTGCTCACTTCCTGAGCTCATGAAGGAGCTGCAAGGCAAGAGGAAGTCTAGAGAGGCTAACTTTACTAAAAGAAAGCCTTCCACCTCTACCTCTAAGAAGAAACAGAGAAAAAGTCCAATTAAAGTGAAAAAGCAGAAGCTGAGAGCTGCCAAAGGCAAGAGCACTGCGAGAGTAGACAAGTTGAATGATAAGTGTCATCACTGTGAAGCTGCTGGTCATTGGAAACGCAACTGCTCAGAGTATCTCAAAGGGTTGGGATCTAAAGGTGTAGTAATGGTTACTTAGGCTTGTTATGTAGCTGACTCTACTTTTTTCTTGGATTGTAGACTCTGCACCTACTAACCATATATGTTGCTCCATGCAGGGGTTCAGGGAAGTCAGAAGGCATGGCGATGGCGAGTACAACTTCCGCTGGGGTAATGGAGCACTAGTATCGACCGTATCTGTGAGAACTTTTAAATTATGTTTTGAGAAATATTTTATTATTTTACATGATGTTTATTATATCCCAGTTTTGGGGAAGAATCTTATTTTTATTGGTTCATTAATTGAACAAGTATTTGATCTTAAATTCATCGATAAAGATATTGGTATTTTTTGAAATGAATGCTTAATTATCGTTCCACGCATGTTTAATAAATTTTTTACGTAAAACCAATAGTTCCAATGATATGTGACACTGAAGTGAGTAATGATTAACAAAAAGATTAGTAAAAGGTTGAAGTATAACTCAACTGATCTAACATATTTGTGGCACTTACGCCTTGGGCATATTAGCATGGACAGGATTAAAAGACTTGTGAATAATGGTCCTTTACAAATTTAAGTGTGAGATCATTAGCCACATGTGAATCATGTATTGAAAGTAAAATGACCAAGAGACCTTTTTTAAGCAAAAGGTGAAAGAGCCACTCAATGCCTTGAACTCGTACATTGTGATGTATGTGGGCCATTAAATATCTAAGCAAAAGGAGGTTATGAATACTTCATAACCTTCACTGATGACTATTTATATTTTGGTCATGTTTATCTAATGCGTCAAAAGTCTGAAACCATTGAAAAGTTCAAAGAGTATAAGGCCTTGGTTGAAAAGTAATTAGAAAAATAAATCAAAACACTACGATCTAATCGTGGTGGAGAGTACTTGCTAGGAGAGTTCGAAGACTTTCTTAAGAAAGAATGTATTCTTTCTCAACTTACAGCACCTGGTACGCCACAGCAAAATGGTGTGTTAGAGAGAAGGAATCGAACTATGATAGATATGGTTAGATCCATGATGAGTTACTCACCCTTCCCAAATTCCTTCTAGGTATATTCCTTGGAAACAAGGAATATATTCTTAAGAAAGAATGTATTCTTTCTCAGCTTACAGCACCTGGTATGCTATAGCAAAATGGTGTGTTAGAGAGAAGGAATCAAACTATGATGGATACGGTTAGATCCATGACGAGTTACTCATCCCTCCCAAATTCCTTCTAGGTATATTCCTTGGAAACAACGGTATACATTCTTAACCAAGTTCCGTCAAAGATAATGCCTGGTACACCATATGAAAGATGGTACTGAAGAAAGTCATATATTAACCATTTTAAAATACGTAGGTGTCCAACACATGTTCTAAAACCGAAGACAGGCAAGTTGGCCAGTCATTCAAAATTATGCATGTTCGTAGGATATCCTAAAGGAATGAAGGGTTACATCTTCTACAGGTACGACGGACCAAAAAATATTCGTTAGCATGAATTCTCATTTTCTTGAAGAAGATTTCATTAAAAGTGTAAAGTCGAGAAGCATAGTTGAGCTAGAGGAATCATTGAGTGGAAGGACATTGACTTCCCAATTAGAAATTGTTTTTGATTTAATAATGGAAGAAACACAATAAGAGCCAGAGCTTATGGAGTCTCGACGTAGTGGGAGGGTTGTAATATAACCTGAGAGGTAAATGTCCTATGGAGAAGCTTTGACAGCTGTCTCAGATAAAGACCTTGATGAACCTCTCTACTACTCAGAGGCCATGGCAGGTCCTGAAGCAAACTTATGGCAAAAAGCCATGAACATTGAGATACATTCGATATACTCGAACGAAGTCTGGAAGCTTGTAGATCCTCCTAAATGAGTAAAACTTGTAGGATGGAAATGGATCTATAAGAAGAAAAGAGGCCTGGATGGGAATGTAGAGACTTTCAAAGCTACGCTAGTAGCCAAGGGCTACACCCAAAGGGAATGTATAGACTATGAGGATACCTTCTCGTCGGTGGCCATGCTTAAATCCATTTGAATCATTTTGTCCATTGTTGTTGCCCTTGATTATGAATTCTGGAAAATGGATGTCAAGACTGCTTTTCTGAATGAAAATCTTCATGAGCACATTTATATGGCTCAACCAGACGGGTTCATGGAGAAAGGCCAAGAGGGAAAAGTTTGTGAACTACAGAAGTCCATTTATGGACTTAGGCAAGCGTCACGATCGTGGAATATTAGATTCAATGAAACTGTTAAAACCTATGGTTTTGAATAGTTAGTGGACGATCCTTGTGTGTATAAGCTGGTACACAACTGGAAGGTGGTTTTTCTAGTATTGTACGTAGATGATATTCTACTCATTGAGAATGATGTAGAAAAATTATCTGATGTCAAGATTTGACTTGCAAAGCAATTTGATTTGAAGGATCTTTGAGAAGCTGTATTTGTCTTAGGTATTCAGATCTTTCAAGATAGGAAGAACAGACAATTGGCACTATCTCAAGTATCTTATATTGATAAATTGTTGGATCACTTTAGTATGTAAAACTCCAAGAAATGATTTCTTCTTTTTAGACATGGAGTCAGCCACCCTCTTCAAGGAGCAACTTCCCAAGACTCTTCAAGAAGAGGAAAACATGAAATAGATTCCATATGCCTAAGTCGTAGGAAGTCTCATGTATGTGATGCTTTGTACTAGGCCAGACATTTGCTATGATGTTGGGGCGGTAGGTCGTTTCCAATCTAATCCTAGAATAGAGCATTGGAATGCCGTCAAGCATATCCTTAAGTATCTGAGAAGAACAAAGAACTGCATGCTTGTGTATTCAGGTACTGACCTGAATATAACAGGGTATACTGATTTTGATTTCCAAGAAGATAAGGATTCAGGAGGTCCACTTCAAGATCGGTATTCATCCTGAATGATGGAATAGTTGTAAGTAGAAGTATCAAGCAATCTTACATTGCTGATTCTACCATGGAAGTTGAATATGTGGCAGCTTGTGAAGCTACAAAGGAGGCTGTATGGCTTAGGAAGTTCTTGAAGACTCTGGAGGTTATTTCATACGCTAACAAGCCCATGACACTTTATTGTGATAACAGTGGGGTTGTAGTAAATTCTAAGGAATCAAGAATCCATAAAAGATCTAAACACATAGAACATAAATATCACCTGATTAGAGAAATTGTCCAACGTGAAGAAGTTATGGTTACGCATATTTCGACAGTCAACAACATGGCAGATCCATTCATGAAGACTTTAAGCAGTAAATGTTTTATGGTCATCTGGAGGGCTTGGGGATAAGAGATTGTACACGCCTACTTTAGTCCAAGTGGGAGATTGTTGGAATATGACCATAAAGTAGTGTGTAATAACTACTTATTTGTATTTAGTTATTTCTCAAACATTAGTATTATTGAATTCTTATGAATAAATTGAAAGTTTTATTTTAAATTATAGTGTGTTTATAAATTATTCAAGTTATGGAACTTTCGTCAATGAACAAAGAGTGATGACAGAGGCGTCTCCAGACAAACTCTTTTATGAAATCAGAATGATATTGGCAATCTTAAGATCAACTGGACAATCGAATCTAATTACGACTGTTAGGTTAAACCAATGGATGTCAGTCTTGGGGCATGGGAGTGAAGACTCAAATGGTTAACCTATACATGTTGAATAGACCGGTAACAAATTAGTTTAGAGCCTAAAATTATTTACCAAGCTTTAAATCTAATTATTACACCTTAAGGGTATTTTCATAATTACCTTAATTCTGAAGTGAATGCATAGCTTGACTTAGTTAGTTACAATCTTTGATATGCCAAACGAATGTGTTCAAATTGGCGGGCAATACCTCGACTGTTAGGATTGTAATTCAATTAAGTTGGAGTTACGTGATTCACAGATATGAAAATTCATGGTTCGATTGTGAAACCAACAATATCATATTATGCTTTATTGATGGGTATATGGATAAATTAACATGGTCAGTTATTCAATGAATTGAGTCATTGATTAAGACTTGTGAATTAACAAGACAATTCACTATTATGTCTTTTTTATTCATAGTCAATAAAGGAGTTAAGAAAATAATATCAAGAGGACTAAAATGGTCATTTTAAATTCCGCTCTTGTTATTGATATTCACGATGGGTATTATGTTAAAAAAATTTATGGACCGTGAAAATAAAAAAGGGTTTATTTACATCAACAAAAAACATAGTGCGCATGGATTAAGAGTTGATTCGACATCGAACCTATAGTGGAATCGTACGATGTCAGCATTAAATAGGTCAGAAATTTGTGGAGATTAATTCACTAGGTATTTTAATCCTTAGCTTTGTTCATGAGGGTCAATTCGGTCTCAGACTTAACTCATGAGAATAGGAATAGAGAAACGAAGTAAATTAGATCAAAATGTGTTTTAGTGCCAAAGCATATTTCCTACACCTATATGTGATGAGTGATGTCACTTAATTATTTAAGTGTGATAATATTTATTAAAATTTATTTATTTATTATTTTCTAATTATTGGATAAGTTGATAATATGTATTAAAATTAATTAATTTATTATTTTTTAATTATTAGATAATTAATAATAAAAATTAATTAATTAACTAATTGATAATGATCAACTAAATCTATCAATTAGACTGATGAATCTCGATACAACTCAAACTCAATATTGTAATTTTCGGCAATTATGAATATATGGGGTGAATTTTTAAAAATTTAAAAATATTTGGTTATATTTGTAATATCAAAAATTATATTTTATTCATATCTAATAGCAATCTGATTGCAGATAGATCTAGGATAAGAAACAGTTACTTGCTAACAATGCAAAATGAGAAAAACGTTTTCCCATCTCTCCCTGTTGCCGTCGAAAATTATATTGAAGGATAAATTTTTTAATTTTTCTTCCTCAATCGTTTTGAGAGCCCACACTCAAATTGCTACACAAAATTCTCGTGAGATATATTTCTAAAATTAATGGATGGTTGTTGGTGGACGAAATTCACAAATCGTTCTTAGAATTCAAGTGCGTGATTCGGATCCCGAAACTAGTAGAACACGAAGAATGCTCGAAGAAAATCTGCCAGTTCAGAAATTCTCCGATACAAAGTATAGATGAAAAAAATTATTTTTAACATTATCTTCTCGTTTAATGTCGTATATGCATAATAGCACGCTGTTTGATTTTAAGTTATTTAATTTTATTAAGTTAATTGAAATTTTTTTATATTCCGTCCACGAACCGTTCTTGGTTCAAACTTATTTTTAATTAATTTTAAAACCAACCGGCCAACAATTGAAGCGAGTAAATATGTCTTCAATGCTTTCATTATCACACATTTTAAATATTTCATATTCATACATAAGAATATCAATATTAGCATCATTAACTTCATTTGTGCCTTCCTGAGTGATTTCTAGTACATGCCAAATATCTTTTGCAGATTCACACATACAAATAGGATTATATTCATTTATACTTAAGGCACAATATAAAATATTTATAGCTTGAGCACTTATGGACAGATTAATTTTGTCATTGTCGATTAAATCTCGTGACTTAGGCACGTAAGGACCATTTTCAAAAATTTCCCATAAATTATAATCAATAAATTGAATAAAAATTCTCATTCTAATTTTTTAAAAATTAAAATCCACTCCATAAAAAATGGAGGTTTTGAAATTGATTACCTTCGTTGAAAAATAAAAGATGATGTCATATCTCAAGATGATTAAGTCTACATATTTGAGCACCAAACTCTGATACCAAATGTAAGATCGATATGACAGCTCTTTAAAGGGAAAATATTTTAATATCTAAAATATATATTGTTTGAAATAAAGGAACAGATAAAAAATGAATAATCAAGTAATAAAAATAATTACGTAATTTGGAGTTCGTTTGATATGCTTCGTACCCTTCATAAAATACTGCGTGTAACTCACTACGTATGTATTGATTGTCCTTTATTGTTTTTGCATAAACACTTAAGTTTAATTGTTTTCAACATGATATTTACTTTATTTAGGACCTACACACTTAATAAAATTATTATTAGTCCACATATTATTTGTCATCATCAAACTTGTCAGCTTGACTAGGGTCAACAATCTCCCCCTTTTATGATGACAAACAACAAATTGCAAAAAACAATATTAACTATAAACTTCTCATAGGCATATGCAATAATAATTCAAAATTTCAAAATTTTCTAAATTTTAAAAATCTCCCCTTTTGCAATTAACTATATTTCTCCCTCTTTGAACTCATAAAAAAGAATAAACCATGTTATTTGTTAAAAAAATCTCATTTTCATAAAAAGAATTCTCCTCCTTTCACAATTTAGTTGCCCCCTTTGAAACCATCAAAATAAAAGCTTTTATTTTTTTAAAATCTCCCCCTTAATGTATGCATATTTTTTCAGTTTAATAAAAATATTTAATTTTAAATGCATACAAAAAATTAAAACAAAATCATGTGAATTCTCAAGAATCAAGATTATTATGAAAATTAAGCTTCCTAACCTTGTCAATGTGTGCCATTATGCACATATGTACATTTTCATTTGCAATGACGCTTCTCTTTTCCTTGGATTTCTTCTTTGAAGTGCATCCTCTCCTAGTGAGTAGTTTTCGAAGCTTTTTTGTGAAGTGCATTAGATCTTCATCTTCATCTTCGCTTTGGCTTTCAATGGATGTGGATTTAAATAGTAGATTTCCTCCTTTTACATAGTCTGCATTCTCTTCCATGTACTTCATTTCCTGAGTCATCAATGATCACATGAGTTCTTCAAGTGAAAGCGTCTTAAGATCTTTTGCTTCTTGAATAGCAATTATTTTGTTCTCTCACAATGTTGATAACGGCCTAATAACTTTACTCACCAAATCACTATTAGTAAAGGTCTTACCAAGAGTCTTAAGAGAACGTACAATGCCATTGAAGCGAGTAAACATGTATTCAATGCTTTCTATATCATGCATTTTAAACATTTCATATTCATGCATAAAAATATCAATATTAGATAATTTTCCATAAATTATAATCAATAGATTGAATAAAAATTATCATTCTAATTTTTCAAAAATTAATATACACTACATCAAAAAATGGAGGTTTTGAAATCGATTGCCCTTGTTGAAAAATAAAGGATGATGTCATATCTCAAGACGACTAAGTCTACATATTTGTGCACCAAGCTCAGATACCAAATATAGGATCTATATGGCACCCCTTTAAAGGAAAAATATTTTAATATTTGAAATAAAAATTGCTTGAAATAAAGTAATAGATAAAAAATGAACAATAAAGCAATAAAAATAATTACGTAATTAAATAAATGTGCGGAAGCTTAAATTCGTTGAATAAATAAATAAATAAAGATCATAACAACTCGAAATATTAAACTGCAGACATAGAGTAGGGAAGAGAGATAACACACGATGTTTTTATGTGGTTCAGGAAAACCTATCCCTACGTCCATGCTCCAAGGATCCCCCTTGAAAATTTTTTCCAAGCGATCTTCTCAACGGTGAAGACCAAACCTTTACAAACTCTATTGACATATGGTGCGAATCAAACCTAGACATTGCAACTCGGTCGAGTTCTTCAAATCTCTTATAAAAGTTCTCTTTCTCAAAGAGTAGATCTCTCAATATTTCGCTCACAGTTTTCACTAGCTTGTCTCCAAAGAATTTCTCAAAATATCGCTTAAAATACAAAACCTCTCAAAGAATAAATTACTATAAGCTTTGTAGGAGAGGAGTGGAGAGGCGTGTTTGAATGAGAAATTTTGTGACCTATTTATAGGGGAGGGTGGATCTTGAAACCGGTCTAAACCGGATTAGAAACCGGATGGACTGGTGCTTGATTTGGGGAGAATTTCTCAAATGGGCAACCGGTTTGCCACCGATGGATCCGGTTTGTGCAATTATGAAAGTAATTTCCAAATATAGAAACCGGTTGCAACCAGTTCAAAACCAGTTCCCATCGGTGTGACCGAGATCCCCTCCAAAGCGGAGCTGGTTTTGATACCGGATTGAGGGTGAACCGGTCCATGACATTTTACACACTATTCTACCTGGTTCGATATTCTCCATTCTGGTTCATGAGCGGCTCGGTCCGGTGTCTTGTTCCTTGGTGCATCCGAAGTTCAACCAACTTTGTTTCAAGTCAATTGGAGTTCGTTTGATAGATTTCGTATCCTTCGTAAAATATTAGTTCACATATTATTTGTCATCATCAAAATTGTCACATTGACTATGGTCAACAACTTCTTCTTGCCACTCCTAATAAATCAATAAATACGTTCAGTTTATGTAGAAAAAAAATCTAAATATGGTGACGATTAGTATATATGAATATTCAAAATTTAATGTACATATATACCTTTGTTTCAACAATCGGTTTTCCTTTGTTATCTATGTTTATTTTACTTTTATTGCCTTTTGTGCCTCCCTTTACTGCAGGTAGTTTAGTCCTCATTATAATTTTGCCAATTTCTCAGAAACAACAGTGCATGTTAAAACGATGAAGTAATTAAATTACACTAATTAATTTGTAAATCAGATCATTTTATCAAATTTTTCGAACAAATAAAAATTGAGAAGGTGTAAAATCCACAATTGTGATCACCCCAGCATTCCCTACTTGTTCGATTGTTGCTAAGGTATATCTTGGTTGACTCTATTTCACCATTTTTGTTATGTTAATCTGAAACAATTCCAAATATATTCATGACTTTCAGTATCTTATCAACGCGTAAGAACCTGCCCTTGGGAGGGAAACAATACAAAAGCGTGGTAAATTGAAGTCACATTTGGTAAACATATGTTAATATACAATAGGTGTATAAATACATACTGTATCTTATTGCTTGCAAAACTCTACATAGTAAACTATGTCAATATTTAAAGAGGTTATGTTTGAAGAAAGACAAACCTTCTACATACCAATTTTGAACTAATAGCTTGGAACGGTTGAAATTTAAGTAAAAAATGTTAAAGAAAAATGGTATAAAACTTACTTTTAGATCTGTTTTGCTTTGCTAAATGTGACTAATGAATGTGCATCATCTACTATTATTAAACACTGCAACCAGAGTGTGTGCGTCACTTTTCAACGTGTTCAAAAAGATACAAAAAGATACAGCATCCTAAAGGTAAATAAGCTTATTCATTATTTGACAGAATCCAAAACAGCTATTTAAATTTTTTGACATGTAAATAAGTCTAAGAAATTATTATACTCAAAGAAGAAACATAAAGTATTTAAAAACACAAAAGCACTCTCCACCAGAAGATGAAGCAAACGTTTAACACAAAAACATGCACTCTGTTAGACAGGAACCAGACAAATCTACCATATTCACCAACATTCAGCTAGAAGAATATAAATAGTTTAATTAGATGGAGCATTGTACTGATGGAACATATATACCTCTTCAGATGCTTATTGAAATTCTGATGAAGTTTTCGAAGAAAATATACTACTCCGAATAAGTTTTTGAATCTAAACATACCTCTGTTTCAAATGGATGTCAAAGATTTTTTTTCTAGACTAATAAATTACGGAATCCATTACTTAAAAAGGAAGATTGCAAAAGGTAAAAAAGTCGAGCACAAAGCGAACAAACATCTTCGCACATCAGATTCACTAAGATAGAAAGAAAATTGAAGGATGGGACTATTTTGAGGCATAGAAACACGTAGATGAAGAGGCATAGAAAGAGAGTGGAGGAAATATACTATTTTGAGGGGTGAGATTCTCGTATATATTGTTGCGAAAACTACAAAAATTGTCTCAGATTCGCGATGCATGTGATGGTTCAATGGAGATTCACGATACTCTGCTGTTTTCGCCACTGAGAGATCGTTGCGATGGAGAATTTTTCGTTTAGGATTTCGTGGTTCGTAGCTGGTGAGTGAGATCGCAAAATGGTCCACTGGTTTGCTCCTATGGTTTAGTCGGTAAGGCTATTTTGTCAAATAAAATGTAGTGGTTTGGGTTTGTTATTGAGTCACTTTCTAATTCAGCCATATTTCAAATACCTAAATTTTGAGTTTTTCTTTCTTTTATTTTTATAAATTGGGCTTGATTCTTGCTTTAGCCTAGTTAAATGCCACAAATCTATAGTTATGTTTATAAATAGTTTATTATTAAAAAAATCATAAAAAAATGACTATAATTATATAAAAAATAAACAAAACACAGCCACTGACGCATTTTTTTTAAAATAATTAAATTCATGCGCCCAAATTTTTTCAGCCTCCGCAGCAACTTCTCCAAATTTATAGTTTATTATATAATATATATATATATATACTTGTATAATAAATGGAGTGTAGTTTATATATATAGTATATATTCTATACAATTCATGCATATTACATTTTAAATTCGTTTTGCACACGTGGATTAGTTTTTTGCGCCGATTTTTTTAAGAATTAGATTGACTAATTTTGGTTTTTGTTTTATTTTTAACTAATTTTGATTTTTTTTCTAAAAATGACATACTTTTTTGGGAAAAATACTCTTTTGTTCCTTAAACAATAGCTAATAGATACTTTAAACTCTAAACTATTAAATGTTACAATTTAAACACTAAACTATTTGAAGCTCACAGTTATAAGCTTTGTTTATTCTCTGTTAGTTTCCTCAAAATGATGTCGTTTTATTAAACTATGGATAACTATCTCCCCTTACCAAACACGCCTCAAAAGACAAAAACCCCCCAAATCCCCCATCTCTTATTCAAAGAACCAGATCCATCCTTATCTCATATGCCATAAGGAAGCATGCCAGAGAGCTTTATGAGCTCATCTTGCTCATAGTTAGTTAATTCGGGGACGGCAAAAATAGAAAGTATTATTCATCAAGTACAATATGAGAATTAAACGATCAAATATTCAGTAAAAATTTGATCAATAATATATAGTATGTAAAAGTTCAGATACGAGTATTATACAAGTATAAAATATTTTCATTTGAAAAAATCAGTATAAAAAATACAGATACAAAATTCATATACATTTGATAAGTAGATAACATATATGATATATTTATATGGTAAAATCATCAAATTCATTCATTATAATTAAAGTCCATTAAAGAATTTAATTACTTAGATAAAAATCATCAACAAAACATTGTAACCAAGATTTGTCAATTTGGTTGTCCTTATTTTTAATTAGGATTGTAATACTTAAATAACTATAATTATACCATAAAATTGAATACTAAAGATTCAAACTAAGTAACTATAAACTACGTGTATGTGTATTGTACGTGAACTCAATCACATGCAAAATATATTGTATATTTAGTTAAAGTTAAGTAAGAAAAAATCAATTGTCAAAAACAAAAATTCCATAAATGATACCACACCCACCTACAAGCAACTACAGGTGTTCAACGATCAATCTAGTCAGATTTTTGGAGAAAAGTAAGACCAGACCAAAAATCACGATCCTCTTATATGGCGGACCGAACCGACCATAAATCTGGAAAAAAATTAGACCGACTAGACCGAGATTCAACAATCAATTCAGACGGACTTAACGGACTAAATATCTATTTTACAATAAATATATATTATTTTAACAATAAAGATAAATTTTGGCTAGGAGTTCTCCATATCCAAACTTCAAAGTACATAATATCTAATATTTAAAAATATTCAAAGTTCAAAGTACTAATATCTAATAATTAAACATATTCAAACTCCAAAATACAAATAATAATATCAGACTTTCAAATATCCAAAAAAAAAGTAAATCAGAACACAACAAGATATAGAAGTTCATCCATGTCCAGTCTTCAATCACATAATGGAATGGTAACGACAACCTTCTCTTGCATCTTGATACATTCTATTCACATGAAGACAATGCGTTTAGAAACATGAAGATAATGAGCTCAAAAGCATGTAAAAAATATAAATAACAATATATAAATGAGTTATCTTCATTTATTTCGACAATCTCTTGTAATGTCTCATTGAGAATAATATGCAGAGGTTTAATCGGAATCCAATTTTGTGCACATATAAGAGCTTCAACAGTTTTGGAGCTAACGAATTGCGAAATGGATCCACTATTTGATCACTTGTACAGAAGGTTGACTCGGATGTAACTGTAGACATAGGAATCGTCAAGACATCTCTAGCTATAAGGCTAAGAACCTAATATCTTCCACCAATTAAGAAGATCTAACTCAACATTCGGGTTTAAACATGACTCCGCTAAATATCTGTCAATCTCTAACTTAACCTCTAGGCTATTTTCCTTACACAACTGTTTTGAAAATATGGAGGCCAAACTAAAATCATCTTCATCATCATACTTGGTCCTCATATTACTTACCATTTTTTTAAAGAACATTACTAGATGAAGAATATCTCTTAATCAAATTTTCAATCAAAAAATCTTCATGAACATATATATATGAGATGTAACATTCAAAGTCCTAGAAAGCCTTAATGTAATTTCGTAGAAAACTCTCAAAAACTTGATAATCACTCGAGCATTATCCCAATCCTCATCCCCCGGAGGACCAAGTTTGTCATCTCTACGGAACTCCAATAAATAATATGCATCTTATTCTCCAAGCCTCTCAAATACTGCCAATGTGAAGAAAGCCTTGAATACAGAGCATGGATGAGGAAAGATCAACTTGTTTTAAGTCGACTTAGGTCCTCAATGAATAAAAGTGTGCTAGGCACTGTAACACAATATAACAACTTAGATTTTTCAGCCGACTCCAACATCAAATAAGTGGAATTTCACCTAGTATGAACATCTAGAGACACCAGACTACTAGAAGATATCTTTGCAGCATCTACACAACTCCTAAACTTTTGAAACCGTGTAGGAGATGACCTCACATATTTGACCGCACTACGAATTCTAGTAGTCATGAACATCCTTCAAACTATCACACACAATAAGGTTAAGAATATGTACACAACATTTAACATGCATAAACTCACCATCCAACACATGCCCCTTCCAATTCCTGATAGATTTTTTCAAATAAGTGATTGCCCCATCATTGGCACTTGCATTATAACCGGTGACCGTGAAAAACCTTTCAATACCCCAGTCAAGCAAACATTGCTCAATAGCCATACCAATCGACTCCCCCTTATGACTAGAAAATTGGACAAAAATTAATGATTCTTTTATATAATACCCAATCAGATTCAATAAATTGTGCAGTAAGTACCATGCAATTAAGATCTTGCACTGATGTCTATGTATTAGTCGTCAGACATAATCTTTGATTTTTACTTGACAATGCATTTTTTAACTTTTCTTTCTCTCACACAAATACCTTGAAACAATCTCTAGGCATTATTATCCGACTAGGAAAAACAAACTTAGGTTGCATGCCCCGATAAAGTTCCCTAAATCCCTCACCCTCTACCACATTAAACGTTAATTCATCTTTAATGATCATCCTACCAAGCAACATCATACACTTCTTAGCATTAAAGGTAGTAGTAGATATTGCACAAGTACTATCAGCAACTCATTCACTACTACTATTAGGATTAGACTGATTAATATTAAGAACTAACATTTTTTGCTAAGGATCATCAAACCTATTAGGATTCTTCTTACATCTTTTCATATGATTCCATAGACATGAAGTACCATTAGCACTAACACATGCGAACGTACACTTACAATGATTACAAGTAGCTCTCTTGTCATTAGGATCACCAGTTTCAACTCTTACAAAATTATTCCAAACACCAGAAGAGACTTAGTTGCATTTTCTCTTACCCTTTGCAGGTTTTGGTGGAGTGAAGAACCATCATTAATTACTGCATCATTAGAGTTTTGACTCGGAGTTCTAGTAGACATCTAATAAAACACAAACAATAATATAAATCAGGATAGTTTATCAACATGATAGGTTAAGATTTTTACGTTCAATCAATTAGTACTTAATAGTATTCAGTAATAGTTTAAAATGTCATGAACCAATTGACAATAACCCAGATTCACAACAAGCAACATGTACAATCTCTACCCTGGGTTAGCAGCAAGTTAGATGTTACCTCATTTTGGATAAAAAGTCGTCTGGTATTTACAAAACAATAGCTACTAAAAAATTAAAAAGAGATGCTACTCAAAGGTGTTCACTAAATCCCAAAGATAAGCAAGTTTAAGACATTTGAAGATCAAATATATAACTACAACAAGACATCCTTACAGATGGATGAAAACCCAAAAGAACCCTCGATCTTACCTGGACGAAGAAGGAGGCGTCTGGCGTCGTGAGAAGGAAAGGGAGATGAGGTGTCGTGAGCTTAGGGAGAGGGAATGAGCTGAGGGAGAGGTGAGAGGAGGCGAGAGGGACTGACTACTGAGGGAGAGGAGCTGAGCTGAGGGAGAGGGAGAGGTGAGAGGAGGCTAGAGGGAGAGGCGAGAGGGACTGAGCAGTCTAAGTTGAGGAAGAGAGACTGAGTTGAGGGAGATGGAGAGGCGAGAGGAGGCGAGAGCGAGACTTCATTTAACCTAAAACCCTAAATATATATATATAATATAATATACAGTCGGACCGGGCAGATTGGTCCAGGATTAACAAAAATTATGGATTAGTCTGAAATTTTGGTCCCCTCTAAAAAGAGGATTGAACCGACCATTAACAAGAAAAACCGTCCAGACCAATCAATTTCGGTTCGGATAAAACGGTCTGGACAATTTTTGAACACCCTTAAAAGAAATCTCTGAGAAATAAATTATATATCACCCCTCATTCCCACATCCGAAAAGAAATAAGACCATGGTAGGATTATCCTTATAAAATTGCAGGCTTTAGAAATAGCCATGCTCATTTGCTTGTAGTCAACCTCAAATTTTGGTGTTTTCTAGTAGGCGTATAATTCTTTAAATGAATATATGTGTATTATTCATTTTGCATATGATTCTTTAAATGAATTATATGTGTATTATTCATGTTACATGAAAAGTTTGTGTATAAGTTTGTATATTAATCTGTGTCATTCAACTAGATTAAGAAACGGGTTTAATGATTCGTCAAATGTATCAATGTGTAAAATATGTGTATAATATGCGTACTTCACTACAAGAAAACAGCTCTACGACAACATTTTTTTTTTCTGTCGTGACGGTTTTGAACCGTCGAGATAGCTATTCCGATGGTCCTCAAACTGTCAGGACTATCGCCGTCAAGAAAACTGTTGTGACAGTTATTATAACCATCGGAGTACCGTCGTCGTAGACAACCTAGGGCGAGGGTTAGAGAAACGTCGTCGTAGACTACCTATCACGACGATTATCAAACCGTCATCGTAGACCTCCTATGACCAGAGTTATTCCAACGGTTAGCAAACCGTCGCCGTAGACTACCAATTTCGACAATTAGAAAACCGTCGCCGTAGACTACCTAATGTTTAAAAAAATTAATATATTTCTTAAAGGCTTATCTTATCTGGGCTTCTTTGTGAGAAAGTATACTACGAGGAAAACGACCACAAATGATGCAGCTAGTGTTAACATCTTCCTGTTGATTTGGCCACCTCCTCATGTATGTCACCCGACAACTGTTCAAATAGAATCATTTTTTAATCTCCTTGAGAGTTATTTAAGAAAAAAGAATTTGTAGTTGCTAAACATTCTTATTCAATAAATTCATGCTAATCTACTTTTTAATAACTTTTTATGCATAATTTAAACTTTATTAATGCAGTCTATATGATGATTATCTCAACATCACTTATGACACATAAGAAGTGGTAAAAGTCAAATTACAACTAATCACAGCTCAATAAAGATGGTTTATGTAATATTTATACTCTGTTAATCATTGAAAATGTGTGAGTATGACTTCAACACGAATGAGGACAAAGGAAGAGGATGGGTATTCGCATATAATAAGGAAAAAGTCTTCTGTAAAGGAAAATTAATCAATCTGTCATGTTGTTTTTCAATAAATCTATCCTGTTATTACTCTTTATAGAAACAATAAAGATTTATTGAAAAGAAGCTTAACCCCATAATGCAAATAACGCAAAATGACAACAACAATAGGATGTGTGTTTTCTCAACTATGTTGAGTATTTGTACTCTGTTCAAGTACAAAATATCAGAGAACACATGAATCAACCCAATAGACACATATGCACAGTAAAATAAAACTTCGAAATTTAAACAACTTTCTCTATAGATATTTGTGAAGTCCAAAATTACCCAGGCTGCATATTAGTTATTCTCATTGTACAGAATTCTCCAACACTGAACTAACTGGCTAGCTGGGAGATTGTTCAGCCAAAAGAAGGAAAAAAATAAAATCCCCTTGCGGCTTGCATCTTCAAGACATTATGTCAATTTGGGACTTCTCCAAATTGACATAAAGATTAGAATTGACTGCGAAAACCCAAAAACGGAGACCTTGTACATCATGGATACACAAAGATTAAATCATCCAGATCTCAGTTAAATTTATCAGTATTGAACTTAACACAATCCATCCGAGCATAAGACTGGAAAGCAGTCGAGGAAAACTTGACTAACAACCACTTCAAATAGATGCAAATTTTCTTATCAGATGAGTACGAACGCGGTTTTCAAAATCCCACTTCCAGAGCAGAAATAAACAGCTTGAGAGCCTAAAGAAGCAAGAATGTGAAGATCTAGCAACTATTACCTAATACCCAGGTTCTGTAACTCCAAAACACTGAAGAAAAAGAAGTAATCTCGACGAATTTGACAAGCTCAAAATTGGCAGAACTATTATTTTAACGGGGACCAAATCTCCAACAGAAAAAGTTGCTAGGATAATCAGTGGAGGACAGTAGAGCTTAAAGGATAGATAGACTACCGCTGCTCCTCCTTAAGAAATTTCGGTAAAGAAGAAGAGAAAAACAGTGGAAGATAAAGGACAACAACTAATTATAGAGGGAAATTCTTATTCTCCCACCATAGTGACCACACTCCTCTTCTAATTTTAAGGTTTCCAATGCCAGCAATATCAGCCAAAACAGATTCCAAGGGATTTAGCAATAAATTGAAAGCCATTACTCCCCCAAAGAAATGGGATTTGCAATGAACAACAAAAACTAAAGAGATAACAGGATAAAACCATAAAGATAAACTCCAATACATAGCAAATGAGAAAAATAGAGAAGAAGCCACAAACCATAAAATAGAGGAGCCCTTTCAATCTCCTCTCTCGAGCTTCGTGTGTGACTCATTTCAGGGCAGATCGAGAAGGGAGTGGGGGTATGTTTCCGATGGAGGAGACCGAGCGAGGGGAAGAGGAGAGAAGGGAGCATGGGAGGAAGGGGATCGAGAAGGGAGTGGGGGTATGGTTTCAGGCAAAAAATCGAGAGAATGGCGATAAGGAGAGACGAAAGGGTGTTTGATAGATGAGATCGAGAGAGGAGACACAGAGGGCTCGACGCGTTTTTAGGTCTTTCATCAATTCCCCGCGAGATTTTTTGGCTTATCTTCACATTTCTTGCATTTTGCTTCTCAATGTGCCGACGGTTATTAAAAAACGTCGGGACAAAATCTCTCTATTCCGACGGTTCTAATAAAACGTCGCAATTGTTCTACTTAATCTATTTTTGGCGACGGTTCTTTATAAACCGTCAGAATGTGTATAGCTACCGTTGCTCAAAGTGTTGTAATAGATCTCTTATATTCATATTTTTGTGACAGTTGATGTAATCCTCGTGATATAACGGTCAGGTCGCAACAGGTCAATTTTCTTATAGTGCTTATTGACATATCTTGCCCTAAACTACATACCCACTTGAATTTCAAAGTTACCCAAATCAATTTATCACCCAAAAAACAAATAATTTGCTTAGAAAATCTCAAATTCAAAGTCAGATAGCAAACATCAAGGGAAACCTCTGCCCTCCACTATCTCACACTTCCATTGCCTTCTTGCCTCTCATCACTCTCCTCCTTCACCGGCTCATCTCGTGGCCTCACTTTGACTGACTGGACGGTACGGGAAGAAGTCCGGATACTATTAGAGAGGAAACAGAGCTCAGGGAAGCCATGGGGAGCCTGCAGAAGTGGGTGGAAGCGAGAGGGAAAGAAAGCCGGTGGCAGAGAATGGAAGAGAAACATAGTCCAGAAGAGAAAGCCATCGAAGAATCAGAAGAGTAAAAGAGAGAGTTGATAGTAAATGAGATGCTCATATGGGTGCAATTAAACTATGGTTTTTCATTTTGGTTTTTCTCCTTATGGCATAGGAGATAGCGATGGATTTGGTTCTTCGAAGTGGAAACACAGGGATTTGGGGGTGTTTTTTGTCTTGTAGGAGTGTTTGGTTTGAATTACGACGTGGTTTTGAAGAAAATTAAAAGTCAGAATAAACGAGAATATAACTGTCAGTTTTAAAATAATTTAAGGATTAAACTATAATATGTTTTATAATATAAAGTATTAACTATAAAAAATAAAAGTGTAATTTTACTTATTTTTTATGTCCTCTCCCATGATTCATCGGATTTGTTTTGGGCTTCAAGTTGGAACCCCAAAACTTGGTAATGGGCTTTATGATTCTCAAGTTGGGAAGAAATATTGTACTCCCGGCTACCACATCTCTTCATATTTCCTCAATTGAGGTACTAACACGTGGCTGTTAAAACCACTCATCTAGGCCCCACAACGACGGCTCTTAGTTTCAATTTTTGGATCCTTTTAAAAAAAATTTATGTTCTTGTTAGAAAATGTAATTTAATGGCGCTTATGATTTTTTTGAAATTTACATGATATAATTATATTAATATATCTTCATAAGTTAAAAAATTATAATCAATATATTTTTATCGTGTAAATTTATATCATGCATCATAAATTGGGTTATATAATATTACTCATTCTTATTTCACACACTAAAAATAAGGTCCCACAATCAATAATATTTTTTTTCAGTTTTATCATAATTTTCTTGTTGTCTTGTTGTATTCATAAATCTTATATATCCCTTTTGCTATTTTCTGGTTCCGTCTTTTTTATTTTTGCAATATCTTTTATGGAATTTTGATCAATTAATTTCTATTGTTTTTGTTTTCAATCATATGACTAATATCTTTATAATTTATTTTCATTAAAAAAATTGAACGGTTTAAATGGATGAATAAAAAAATAAGATAAAAACTAAAATATTTTAAAAAATGATAAAACTGAAAAACATTGTTTAAGATGAAACTAAAATCTATATAACACATTAAAAGTGGCAAGGCAACAATAATCATTTTTGGACCACTTTTATTCTATACCATTTTGTTCAGCCATAAATTTTAAAATTTCTTAAATGACCGTTAACATATTAACCAAATAATAAATTTTAAGTATTTATTTCTCATAAACATACACAATACTATTAATTAATTACTCTTAATAAGTTATCTTAAATACTAGTTACATTATTTTTATTACACATTTAGACTAAAAATTCAATTTTAAAAAACTGAATTGAATATTTAATATTTTGGTTTGAATTGTTAGACTAACTTTAAAAATGATTGGCTCGTCACTAATAATAATTTATGAAAATGAGTGGATTAAAGTTACTAAACAAGTTCAATAAACATAGATAATATATTATAGGTTAAGAATTACATCTAACTATCAAACATATCTTGAATAATAATACATTAAGAGTCACATGAGAATAAAATATTTTATAGATGATTTTGCCTGAGTTATTTACTACTATAACGCTATCATTTATTATTTGATACGTTCAAATGCGATTTACTTAATAAAATTAAATAAAAATATTTTAATTATTCTTTTTAATATATTAGCTATTAATTTTGATTAATCATTAATTAATTAAGATACTCTTAAAAGTTATTGTATTTATTAACTTGTTAACTGTGATTTTTTCTCACTCTTTACATACTTCTTACAAAAAGAAAATATTTTATTTTTACTCTCATCTCACTTGTTTTAACACGATAAAATTAGTCAATCATATTTTGGTAGCTTATCACCAGTTTAATACCTTCATCTACTATAAATAGTATTAAACTATTGCACAAAAATATTATATGTACTAAATTATTATATCACGTGCAACACACATGACTATGGCTAGAGAATTCAATGTCAAATTATTATATCACGTGCAACACACATAACTATGGCTAGNATATATATATCGATCTTGGGACATAAGTTGATTCGTAGTCTTTAGCTGCTGAATTTCAGATTTAATAATATTAATTTTCATCTTCATATCAGAAATTGTTACAGGTTTGTGTGGTATATAATCTTGTTGCATACGGTTGAACAATTCTTTCATACTGTAATTTTCTACGGGTCTGATCTCAGGAGTGGAATATTCCTTGTAACAAGTTTCCAAGAACTTGAGTTTCATCTCTGGATCAGTGATTTAGTCAGCTGTGGCGAGAAGAGATAGTTGGGTATCAGTTAAGACATTTAGACATGGTCTATTCAGATCTAAACCATTCATTTCAACTATTGCCTTCCAATAGTTACTTTCAATTATGGCATTATAGGTTTTAGTGTTGCAACAAGGTTGGTCAGGTTGTTCAGATGTGGCAGATGAGTCAAACTCAGATGCAAAAATATATGCAATGTCATCATCTGAACTGGCAGTAGAACTGTCTTCAGAGAGGCAGTTCAGAATCTTCTGTTCAGTGTCTTAATATCCCATGGATTTGGAAATGGGATCTCAAATGTGAATATCGGAATGGCATACCCGTATTGAAATATATTTTCTTCACGAAATGGTAGGATAAAGGTATGAACCCGCACTTACCTGAATTACTTAAACTGATTAAAACCCATGCACAAGCCTACTATGAAGCAGTGCTTGAGAATTTACCAGCATCAACGAGCAATCCATTTTGGAATGCTCAAAACATGATTAAACAACAGTTCCCACACATCAGTGACAAAGAACTGACTGTCAAAATCATGGACTTTGTCAAAAATCAGTTCCTACATGTTTTTGGATTCGACACCTCCTTCATGGTCACATCTAGTGCAAACTCAAGTCCACAAAGGCAATCAACTCCAACTGATCTGCCTACTACTGATCTCGCCTTCACCTCACCCAACACAATGCCTTCAGCATCCTTAGTGGTGAAAGTCAAGACCTGAATGATGACCTGCCAGATCTGTCAGCAGAAGCAGACCCACCAAAGCCAACAATTACTGACTTTTGGGAATCTCTGACTTCTATCATTTTAGAACAAATCGAAAAAGACAAAGGAAAAGGCAAATTGATCTAATCTGATCTACTCATTCGATAACGACCGGACCAGTATTGTAGACAGCTGTCATGCAAACAAATCTACTTTTGTCATAGTAGATTCCTCAACCGAACAAGTGGACGATACTCATGAAGGCACACTACATGTATAATAAGGACTTGTAATAATTATACTTGTACCATAGTTACTTTATTATGTACTCTAATTACTTTTCTGTACTCAAGTTAAGTTTAATTACTTTTCTTTCTTATAAAAGGGCACTTCACCCTTATTGAGGATCATCGTATGTTTCCCTTTAGTGTGTAATAGGACGCTCATGTGCTGAGCACTTAATAAATGTTATCCTTTGCCTACACACACTCTCTCTAAACTCTCTCTCTACGCACTTGTCTCCATACATTCCCGCGCACAACCTTCAAATAATTAAGTGGTATTCTCAGGAGCTCCAGTGCTCCCTAACCATAAATTTTTCTTTTAATTTAACAAGTAGTTGTTCATGAGACAATGTATGTATTAATGTACACTGCATATAACCATGACTACAGGCTCTACTAGTCATGATCCTGTTGCTAACTCAAAGGCACTCAATGTGTAACTGTTAAGGCTAAGGAAGCACTCATTGTAGCCTACAGTAAGTCCAGGAAATAATCAATGAACACTGACTGGGACGTCTCCCAAGTCGCGTCTGGGTAAGGTCCGTTGAGTAGAGATTGCATTAGGACCGTTGACCCCTATAAAATGTTGATAGACGTGCTCAGTGTGAGTTATTTTATTACCTAAATTGACTGTACCTGCAGTGGTTAGCCTCCTCACTTGATAGGTGCGCGTTGGTCAGTTGATAGTGGTGCAGATATGAACTTCAGGCTAACCAACGCGCACCCATCAAGTGAGGAGGCTAACCACTGCAGGTACAGTCAATTCAGGTAACAAAATAACTCACACTGAGCACGTCTGTCAATGTTTTACAGGAGGCAAAGGTCCTAACGCAATCTATCCTCAATGAACCTTACCCAGATGTGACTTGGGTGACGTCCCACTTAGTGTTCATTGATTATTTCCTGGACTTACTGTAGTCTACAGTGAGTGCTTCCTCAGCCTTAACAGTTATACATTGAGTGCCTTTGAGTTAGTAACAGGATCATGACTAGTGGAGCCTATAGTCATGGTTATATGCAGTTTACATTAGTACATACATGGTCTCATGAACAGCTACTGGTTAAATTGAAAGAAAAACTTACGGTTAGGGAGCACTAGAGCTCCTAAGAATACCACTTAATTATTTGAAGGTTGTGCGCGGGAATGTATGGAGACAAGTGCGTAGAGAGAGAGTTTAGAGAGAGTGTGTGTAGGCAAAGGAGAACATTTATTAAGTGCTCCGCACATGAGCCTCCTATTACACACTAAGGAAAAACATGCGATGATCCTCAACAAGGGTGAGCTGCCTTTTTATAAGAAAGAAAAGTAATTAAACTTAACTTGAGTATAATAAAGTAACTATGGTACAAAAAGAATTATTACAAGTCCTTATTATACATGTAGTGTGACTTCATGAGCATCGTCCACTTGTTTGGTTGAGGAATCTACTGTGAAAAAAGTCGATTTGTTTGCTTTTGTTGTTGCATGATAGTTGTCTACAATACTAGTCTAGTTGTTATAGGATGAGTAGATCAGATCAGATCAATTTTCCTTTTCCTTTGTCTTTTTTGATTCGTTCTCAAATGATAGAATTCAGAGATTCCAAAATTCAGCAATTGTTGGCTCTGCTTCATAGCAGGCTTGTGCATGGGTTCATACCTTTATCCCACCATTTAGTGAAGAAAATATGTTTCAATACGGGTATGCCATTTTGGTATTCACATTTGAGATCCCATTTCCAAATCCATGGGATATTAAATCGGATAATAAAATGTACCAAGGCTTTTAATACGGTAATATTTTATTGAGAATGGCATATTGTGAATGTCATTACTTGACTTCAGTTTGAAGTACTTCGGGTAGAGTATCAAATGTAAGACTAAATTTATCACACCATAAGAGGAACCAATTTGGTAGACTTGTGTCTAATACTTCAGGACATATACGGATAAACCACATATGGTTACATATCAGGTTTTGATAATAAAATGTATTTGCAAAGGATTCCAGGTAACCCCAATAACTATATTTGATGTTTTTTTTATGTATCTCCATAGTTCTGGTAGTATAGGGGCGCAAACCCCATTGGTTGATGTAGATGAAATTATGGATGATAGCCTTACTAAACGTAATAGGGCTGGTATTTCGGTTAGAGTCATGGAATGTATGTCTTATTTCCATGCTCCTAGATTGTACTACCATAGCATCATAGATGTGGTACTATTGTGTGGAGAGATAACGAGTCTTTATCTCCCATGGATCTTGCATCATAGATGTGGTTCAATAATGAGTATTGTTTCCTCAGATATCCAGTTAGGAACATACTGTTCTGGTGTCAAAAGGATTTCTTTTGTACTCTTACGAGTAACCTCTTGCACACTGGAGAATTCTGATGGCTAAAAGATCTTGTCATTCAGATATGGCAGAGTGGCTCTGCCTCGTCCGTGCCCACGATAGTTGCGGCCTCTTCCTCGGTTACTCATTATTGAAGTTTTGTCCATGTAAATATTCTCAGGTTAGAAAATCGAGAAGAGTATTCTATTCACCTTTAATATATTCAATATCAAAATAAAAAATGGATAAAATACTTTGCCATGATGCAAATATTTGTTTAGATGCAAGGTTTTGAACATTTTTTTTGAAAATCTGTTTAGTAGCAGAGCAGTCAACACAGATAAGAAAATGTTAATTTAACAAATCATCTTGAAACTTTAAGACACATTTTATAATTGCTAAACATTCTTGTTTAATAATCGGATCATTCTTTGCTGGTCCTTTCTAAGTACCATATGTGAATCTTAATAAGTCTTCCTTCTGATTATGAGGATTTACCTGTTTGAGAATACCTCTAAAACCTAGATTGGAGGCATCAGTCTCTACTATTTTATTCCAGGTAGGATTTGGTAAAGATAAACAGTGTAATTGTTTTATTTTAGCTTTAATATTCTTAACAGTTAATGTCAGGTCTGGTGTCCAAGAAATAGGTTTCTTGTGAAGTCTCTTATTCATAAGAGTAGTATCCTGAGCTAGTTGTCGATAAAAATCACGGATATAATTGAGACTCCTTAAGAATCTTTGTAATTGTGTTTCATCCTTAATCTCATCTGGAAATTTAGATGCATTTATACTGTGGTTAATAGGAATAATAGTGCCATTAGAAATGTTATGGCCTAAGAATCTGACGACTGTTTGTAACAATTTCATTTTTATGTCAGATAAGACTAAACCATTTTGGATAATAACATTCTTAAAAATATTAAGATGTTTAAAATGATGATTCGGTCAGCTGGGCGAGAAGAGATCGCTGGGTATCAGTTAAGACATTTAGACCTGGTCCGTTCAGATCTAAACCATTCATTTCAACTATTGCCTTCCAATAGTTGCTTTCAATTATGGCATTGCAAGTTTTAGAGCTACAATAAGGTTGGTCAGGTTGTTCAGATGTGGCAGATGACTGAGACTCAGATGCAAAAATATATGCAACGTCATCATCTGAACTGGCAGTAGAACTATCTTCTGAGAGGTAATTCAGAATCTTCTGTTGAGTGTCTTCATCGAGAGATAACTCATGAAGTTTCTTTTTGAATTTAGATCGACGTTTGTTGGCAAAATGTCTTGTTAAGCCACGCTTGTACCAGATGGATTTGATTTTACTCGGATGAGTTTTCTGTTGTGGTTGAGATTTATGTTTCGACTCTTTATGTTTGAATTTCTTTTTAGAAAAGTATTTTTTACTTTTGTTTGGTTTCAAGGGCTTCGAAGTCCTATGAGGTTTGGATGAGGAAGATGATGGATATTGAATCTTCGTATCGTAGGCAAATTGGTTATAAAATTCACCTAATTCTTTTCGGTTGTCAAGATTCTATCTTTTCATCATATGTTGTAATTTTAGATCATTGTATAATCCTAGTCCTTATATGACTAAGGCAATGAGATGTCCATATGTATACTGATCATATGGAATATCCATTTGATCATGCTTATCTCGGAGTTTTCTTCTTAGTCTTTCAGTAAAAAGACTTGGGAGGCCATCAATGAACTCCGCCTTCCAATGTTCACTGTTAGCATATCCTCTCTTCATGACTTTCATAAGAAAGACGTCCTTGTACCACCTAAAGTGGGTCAGAGAGGGGCATTGCAGATTTTGGAGAAGTTCTCTGTGTCTATCAGTATTGACAATTCCTAGGCCAAGAAAGTGGTGGATAATGGGTTGGGCCATGGTGTAACAGGCATCTTCTGTTCTGGTATGTGTATCAGTAATCGGGACAATGTTAATTTTGAAAGAATTGAGAATTTCTTGGCGTTGACTTTCAGCGAGATAGTTGTCTCACCAGCCTTTCAGAGTTCCTGTGAATCCATTAACCAGGAACCTACAGATCTGGTGATCTGTATTCTTATTCTGTTTACACATAAAAGAATACATGATCATCTGATGAACGGTCTCGAAGACCCGATATTCTATTTTACCATCTATGTTCCATTCATAGATGGTTTTGCCATGATAAGATTTTTGGGAATGAAGAAAGTCTTCTTCATATAAGATATCTTAGGGAGTAGGTCTAGGATAATAAAACCTACTTGGTCCAATTAAAGCCATATGAGTAGTAGGCCTCTTAGAATAGCCAGAAGAGAGTTTATTGATGGAATCATCAAATTTCTTCTGAATGTCTAAGATTTGAGATAAAGAATATTCTTCTGGTTCTTCAGAAGGAGGTGAATCATCCTGATTCATCATATTTAGCTATTCAGAAGATGATTCAGGTGTGGATCTCTTGTCAAGTGTAGAGATCTTCAGATTTTTTATCTTACCCATAATGGACTCTATGAAATCATCCTCCTTCTTACTGGATTTTAATTTAAAATTCTGAACATCTAAAGGAGGCTTAAGTGTCACGGGTTCAATTATCATTTTTGGTTTTTCTGCTAGAGGAGTTTTAGTTTGTATCTCTTGAATTTGAGAGACTTGATCCTCGATCCTAGTTAACTGTGTTCCTACAGTTTGAAGGAAGATGTTCGTGTAATTGTTCTTTTTTGTTAAGGGTAGAATATCTTAAACTTTAACAGGGTCCTAATGGTTGGTCTTTTCTGGAACCTCAGTATAAGGGTTGATGACCAATGGTTTCTGGTTTCCTTGTCCTGGAGCAAGCTCTAAAGATAAAGGTGGTGGATGTATAGCCTGATAGGTTCTACCACTAGTGGTGATCCATGTTTTTTGTATATTCGATAGAACTTATAACTGTTGGTCATATTTGAATTTGACTCTTTGAGTGAGCTGATAATACCATTTAGGGAAGGATTGAAGACGTTGATCCTATTCTAACTGAAAATAATAAAGGCTTCTCAGATCTAAGAGCTGTTGAGGATTATGATTAGAGAAATACCAATCTTAAAATCCTTATATTTTGGTTACATAAAATCATGGTGAAGACTTTGTGTTATTACACTATTGGGTGTAAAATCCATTTAAATGTTAAATTGCTTGTCACTCGTGGTTGGGCTCATTGGCCTCCTGTTTATGGTGGATTCATACACACATGAGGAATCTGATTATTGCTGATGTGAATTCTTCTAAGCTGATCTTCTAGGGGAAAAGAATGATCAGACTCCTAGGATCCTAGAGGGTCAACTATGGATGCCCTATAGGATTCTGGTATTTCTACCTGTTAGGGAGGAATACTACGGCTGTTTAGGCTAGAGGGGCTTCTGGTCAGAGGCAAAGGTGGTTTTTGAAATCGAAGATAGACATTTCCTCCTTTATTTTGGATGACATCTTCGAGGGATCGTCTGATGACAGGTCTGGTAGGGACAGCCTGAGGGATTTGCCAGGTGTCAGGAAAGGTGATTTCAGGCCAGGGAATCATACGGAGAACAATAACTTGGTTGTTGAACAGATTAGTATCAATAAGGATTGTATGTACTTGCTCACTTTGCTTTCTGGTGTAAGGATTTAATGTTGTTAGGACCTTAAGATGAAACCTGAATAGGATTACAAATGGAGAAGATCTTTGTAAATAATCATAGCCATGTGATTGAACTCTTACTTTAAGAACTTTGTAAATATTAGATTGCTGTCAGATAGCGCAATACTTAAATTCAGATAAATATTAAAATAAATGGGTCCATGAGATAAACCAGTCTCTATGGCTCCCATAAGGGAAGCTTTCCAGTTCAGACACCTACCATCTCTAAGGGTGCACTGTATGCTGGTGTTCTATCCTATAGCAATTTGCACTAAACCTATATGCACATACTTGTATTTTTGCATGAATGGATATATATCACGCAGATGCAACAGATATATGACATCATCATTATGGTGTAATGGAATGGCATATTCAAAAGTTTTAATGATTTTGTGGCTAATGAAATCAAATGTTCCAATTTTATAAATTGTCTCAGGTTTTACCTTAGGTATAGTACATTTATCTAAAGCTTTTTTTACATCTTGATATGCTATTAACTCGATTACCTTAGACGTGGAGGCTACAGTATTTGCTACGGATGTTATAGATGCAGAGCAATGATTAGTCTTGGTTATAGTACTGTTTATATACTCTTTACATTAGGCATACGTGGTCACACACACACATGTCTGACCTTAGCTATATAGCCATGGTTATATGCAGTTTACATTAGTACATACATGGTCTCATGAATAACTACTGGTTAAATTAAAACAAAAACTTACGGTTAAGGAGCACTGGAGATCCTGAGAATACCTTTAATTAATTGAAGGTTGTGCGCAGGAATGTATGGAGACAAGTGCATAGAGAGAGAATTTAGAAAGAGTGTCCTATTACACACTAAGGGTAAAGGAGAACATTTATTAAGTGCTCAGCACATGAGCGTCCCCTTACACACTAAGGGAAAAATACGATGATCCTCAACAAGGGTGAGGTGCCTTTTATAAGAAAGAACAGTAATTAAACTTAACTTGAGTACAGAAAAGTAACTAGAGTACATAATAAAGTAACTATGGCACAAGTAGAATTATTACAAGTCCTTATTATAAGTGTAGTGTGACTTCAAGAGCATCGGCCACTTGTTCGATTGAGGAATCTACTGTGAAAAAAGTAGATTTTTTTGCTTCTGTTGTTGTATGATAGCTATCTACAATACTGGTCTGGTCATTATCGGATGAGTAGATCAGATCATATCAATTTTCCTTTTCCTTTGTCTTTTTTGATTTTTTCTAAAATGATAGAAGTTAAAGATTCCTAAAAGTCAGCAATTGTTGGCTCTGGTGGGTCTACTTCTGCTGACAGATCTGTCAAGTCATCATTCAGGTCTTGACTTTCACCACCAATAATGTTGAAGGCATTGTGTTGGATGAGGTCAAGGATGAGATCAGTAGTAGGCAGATCAATTAGAGTTGATTGCCTTTGTGGACTTGGGTTTGCATTAGATGTGGCCATGGAGGAGGTGTCGAATCCAAAAACATGTAGAAACTGGTTTTTGACAAAGTCCGTGGTTTTGACAGCCAGTTCTTTGTCACTGATATGTGGAAACTGTTGTTTAATCATGTTTTGAGCATTCAAAAATGGATTGCTCTTTGATGCTCGTAAAGTTTTAGGCACTGCTTCATAGCAGGCTTGTGCATGGGTTTTAATCAGTTTAAGTAATTCAAGTCAGTGGGGGTTCATACCTTTATCCCACTATTTAGTGAAGAAAATATGTTTCAATACGGGTATGCCATTCTGGTAGTCACATTTGAGATCCCATTTCCAAATCCATGTGATATTAAATCGAATAATAAAATGTACCAAGACATTTGATACGGTAATATTTTTATTGAGAAGGGCATATTGTGAATGTCATTCCTTGAATTTAGTTTGAAGTACTTCAGGTAGAGTATCAAACGTGAGACGAAATTTATCCCACCATAGGAGGATCCAATTTGGTAGACTTGTCTCTAATACTTCAGGACATATACAGATAAACCACGTATGGTTATGTATCGGGATTTGATAATAAAATGTATTTGTAAAGGATTCCAGATAATCCCAATAACTATATTTGATGGTTTTTTTTATGTATCTACATAGTTCTGGTAGTGTGGGGGTGCAAACCCTATTGATTGATAGAGATGAAATTACGGATGACAGCCTTACTAAACGTAATAGGGCTGGTATTTCGGTTAGAGTCATGGAATGTATGTCTTATTTCCATGCTCCCAGATTGGACTACTATAGCTTCATAGATGTATCTATAGTGTTTGAATCTAGTTGGGTACTGTTGTGTGGAGAGATAATGAGTCTTTATCTCCCATGGATCTTCCATCCATTTTTCATCATTTGGTTCAAAAAAGAGGATTGTTTCCTCAGATATCCGATTAAGAACATACTGTTCTGGTGTCAAGAGGATTTCTTTTGTACTCTTGCGAGTAACCTCTTGCACACTGGGGAATTCTGAGTGGCTCTGCCCCGTTCGCGCCCATGAGAGCTGTGGTCTCTTCCTCGGTTACTCATCATTGGAGTTTTGTCCATGTAAATATTCACGGGTTAGAAAATCGGGAAGAGAATTCAGTTCCCCTTTAATATACTCAATATCAAAATAAAAAATAGATAAAATACTCTGCCATGATACAAATATTTGTTTAGATGCAAGGTTTTGAACATTTTTTTTGAAAATCTGTTTTGTAGCAGAGCGGTGAACACGGATAAGAAAATGTTGATTTAACAAATCGTCCTGAAACTTTAAGACACATTTTACAATTGTTAAACATTATTGTTTAATAGTCAGATAATTGTTTGATGGTCCTTTCGAAGTACCAGAGGTGAGTCTTAATAATTCTTCCTTCTGATTATGAGGATTTACTTGTTTGAGAATACCTCCATAACCTAGATTGGAAGCATCAGTCTCTATTATTTTATTCCTGGTAGGATTTGGTAAAGCTAAACAGTGTAATTGTTTTATTTTAGCTTTAATATTCTTAACAGCTAATATTAGGTCTAGTGTCCAAGGAATAGGTTTCTTCTGAAGTCTCTTATTCAGAAGAGCAGTATCTTGAGCTAGTTATGGATAAAAGTCACGGATATAATTGAGACTCCCTAAGGTCAGACATGTGTGTGTGTGTGACCATGTATGCCTAATGTAAAGAGGATAAAAACAGGACTATAACCAAGACTAATCATGGCTCTGATACCAACTTTAGGCTAACCAACACGCACCCATCAAGTGAGGAGGCTAACCACTGCAGGTACAGTCAATTCAGGTAACAAAATAACTCACACTGAGCACGTCTGTCAATATTTTACAAGGGTCAACGGTCCTAACGCAATCTCTGTTCAACGGACCTTACCCAGACGCGATTTGGGTGACGTCCCACTCAATGTTCATTGATTGTTTCCTAGACTTACTGTAGTCTACACCGAGTGTTTTCTCAGCCTTAACAGTTACACATTGAGTGCTTTTGCGTTAGCAACAGGATCATGACTAGTGGAGCCTATAGTCATGGTTATATGCAGTTTACATTAGTACATACATGGTCTCATGAACAGCTACTGGTTAAATTGAAAGAAAAACTTACGGTTAGGGAGCACTAGAGCTCCTAAGAATACCACTTAATTATTTGAAGGTTGTGCGCGGGAATGTATGGAGACAAGTGCGTAGAGAGAGAGTTTAGAGAGAGTGTGTGTAGGCAAAGGAGAACATTTATTAAGTGCTCCGCACATGAGCCTCCTATTACACACTAAGGAAAAACATGCGATGATCCTCAACAAGGGTGAGCTGCCTTTTTATAAGAAAGAAAAGTAATTAAACTTAACTTGAGTATAATAAAGTAACTATGGTACAAAAAGAATTATTACAAGTCCTTATTATACATGTAGTGTGACTTCATGAGCATCGTCCACTTGTTTGGTTGAGGAATCTACTGTGAAAAAAGTCGATTTGTTTGCTTTTGTTGTTGCATGATAGTTGTCTACAATACTAGTCTAGTTGTTATAGGATGAGTAGATCAGATCAGATCAATTTTCCTTTTCCTTTGTCTTTTTTGATTCGTTCTCAAATGATAGAATTCAGAGATTCCAAAATTCAGCAATTGTTGGCTCTGCTTCATAGCAGGCTTGTGCATGGGTTCATACCTTTATCCCACCATTTAGTGAAGAAAATATGTTTCAATACGGGTATGCCATTTTGGTATTCACATTTGAGATCCCATTTCCAAATCCATGGGATATTAAATCGGATAATAAAATGTACCAAGGCTTTTAATACGGTAATATTTTATTGAGAATGGCATATTGTGAATGTCATTACTTGACTTCAGTTTGAAGTACTTCGGGTAGAGTATCAAATGTAAGACTAAATTTATCACACCATAAGAGGAACCAATTTGGTAGACTTGTGTCTAATACTTCAGGACATATACGGATAAACCACATATGGTTACATATCAGGTTTTGATAATAAAATGTATTTGCAAAGGATTCCAGGTAACCCCAATAACTATATTTGATGTTTTTTTTATGTATCTCCATAGTTCTGGTAGTATAGGGGCGCAAACCCCATTGGTTGATGTAGATGAAATTATGGATGATAGCCTTACTAAACGTAATAGGGCTGGTATTTCGGTTAGAGTCATGGAATGTATGTCTTATTTCCATGCTCCTAGATTGTACTACCATAGCATCATAGATGTGGTACTATTGTGTGGAGAGATAACGAGTCTTTATCTCCCATGGATCTTGCATCATAGATGTGGTTCAATAATGAGTATTGTTTCCTCAGATATCCAGTTAGGAACATACTGTTCTGGTGTCAAAAGGATTTCTTTTGTACTCTTACGAGTAACCTCTTGCACACTGGAGAATTCTGATGGCTAAAAGATCTTGTCATTCAGATATGGCAGAGTGGCTCTGCCTCGTCCGTGCCCACGATAGTTGCGGCCTCTTCCTCGGTTACTCATTATTGAAGTTTTGTCCATGTAAATATTCTCAGGTTAGAAAATCGAGAAGAGTATTCTATTCACCTTTAATATATTCAATATCAAAATAAAAAATGGATAAAATACTTTGCCATGATGCAAATATTTGTTTAGATGCAAGGTTTTGAACATTTTTTTTGAAAATCTGTTTAGTAGCAGAGCAGTCAACACAGATAAGAAAATGTTAATTTAACAAATCATCTTGAAACTTTAAGACACATTTTATAATTGCTAAACATTCTTGTTTAATAATCGGATCATTCTTTGCTGGTCCTTTCTAAGTACCATATGTGAATCTTAATAAGTCTTCCTTCTGATTATGAGGATTTACCTGTTTGAGAATACCTCTAAAACCTAGATTGGAGGCATCAGTCTCTACTATTTTATTCCAGGTAGGATTTGGTAAAGATAAACAGTGTAATTGTTTTATTTTAGCTTTAATATTCTTAACAGTTAATGTCAGGTCTGGTGTCCAAGAAATAGGTTTCTTGTGAAGTCTCTTATTCATAAGAGTAGTATCCTGAGCTAGTTGTCGATAAAAATCACGGATATAATTGAGACTCCTTAAGAATCTTTGTAATTGTGTTTCATCCTTAATCTCATCTGGAAATTTAGATGCATTTATACTGTGGTTAATAGGAATAATAGTGCCATTAGAAATGTTATGGCCTAAGAATCTGACGACTGTTTGTAACAATTTCATTTTTATGTCAGATAAGACTAAACCATTTTGGATAATAACATTCTTAAAAATATTAAGATGTTTAAAATGATGATTCGGTCAGCTGGGCGAGAAGAGATCGCTGGGTATCAGTTAAGACATTTAGACCTGGTCCGTTCAGATCTAAACCATTCATTTCAACTATTGCCTTCCAATAGTTGCTTTCAATTATGGCATTGCAAGTTTTAGAGCTACAATAAGGTTGGTCAGGTTGTTCAGATGTGGCAGATGACTGAGACTCAGATGCAAAAATATATGCAACGTCATCATCTGAACTGGCAGTAGAACTATCTTCTGAGAGGTAATTCAGAATCTTCTGTTGAGTGTCTTCATCGAGAGATAACTCATGAAGTTTCTTTTTGAATTTAGATCGACGTTTGTTGGCAAAATGTCTTGTTAAGCCACGCTTGTACCAGATGGATTTGATTTTACTCGGATGAGTTTTCTGTTGTGGTTGAGATTTATGTTTCGACTCTTTATGTTTGAATTTCTTTTTAGAAAAGTATTTTTTACTTTTGTTTGGTTTCAAGGGCTTCGAAGTCCTATGAGGTTTGGATGAGGAAGATGATGGATATTGAATCTTCGTATCGTAGGCAAATTGGTTATAAAATTCACCTAATTCTTTTCGGTTGTCAAGATTCTATCTTTTCATCATATGTTGTAATTTTAGATCATTGTATAATCCTAGTCCTTATATGACTAAGGCAATGAGATGTCCATATGTATACTGATCATATGGAATATCCATTTGATCATGCTTATCTCGGAGTTTTCTTCTTAGTCTTTCAGTAAAAAGACTTGGGAGGCCATCAATGAACTCCGCCTTCCAATGTTCACTGTTAGCATATCCTCTCTTCATGACTTTCATAAGAAAGACGTCCTTGTACCACCTAAAGTGGGTCAGAGAGGGGCATTGCAGATTTTGGAGAAGTTCTCTGTGTCTATCAGTATTGACAATTCCTAGGCCAAGAAAGTGGTGGATAATGGGTTGGGCCATGGTGTAACAGGCATCTTCTGTTCTGGTATGTGTATCAGTAATCGGGACAATGTTAATTTTGAAAGAATTGAGAATTTCTTGGCGTTGACTTTCAGCGAGATAGTTGTCTCACCAGCCTTTCAGAGTTCCTGTGAATCCATTAACCAGGAACCTACAGATCTGGTGATCTGTATTCTTATTCTGTTTACACATAAAAGAATACATGATCATCTGATGAACGGTCTCGAAGACCCGATATTCTATTTTACCATCTATGTTCCATTCATAGATGGTTTTGCCATGATAAGATTTTTGGGAATGAAGAAAGTCTTCTTCATATAAGATATCTTAGGGAGTAGGTCTAGGATAATAAAACCTACTTGGTCCAATTAAAGCCATATGAGTAGTAGGCCTCTTAGAATAGCCAGAAGAGAGTTTATTGATGGAATCATCAAATTTCTTCTGAATGTCTAAGATTTGAGATAAAGAATATTCTTCTGGTTCTTCAGAAGGAGGTGAATCATCCTGATTCATCATATTTAGCTATTCAGAAGATGATTCAGGTGTGGATCTCTTGTCAAGTGTAGAGATCTTCAGATTTTTTATCTTACCCATAATGGACTCTATGAAATCATCCTCCTTCTTACTGGATTTTAATTTAAAATTCTGAACATCTAAAGGAGGCTTAAGTGTCACGGGTTCAATTATCATTTTTGGTTTTTCTGCTAGAGGAGTTTTAGTTTGTATCTCTTGAATTTGAGAGACTTGATCCTCGATCCTAGTTAACTGTGTTCCTACAGTTTGAAGGAAGATGTTCGTGTAATTGTTCTTTTTTGTTAAGGGTAGAATATCTTAAACTTTAACAGGGTCCTAATGGTTGGTCTTTTCTGGAACCTCAGTATAAGGGTTGATGACCAATGGTTTCTGGTTTCCTTGTCCTGGAGCAAGCTCTAAAGATAAAGGTGGTGGATGTATAGCCTGATAGGTTCTACCACTAGTGGTGATCCATGTTTTTTGTATATTCGATAGAACTTATAACTGTTGGTCATATTTGAATTTGACTCTTTGAGTGAGCTGATAATACCATTTAGGGAAGGATTGAAGACGTTGATCCTATTCTAACTGAAAATAATAAAGGCTTCTCAGATCTAAGAGCTGTTGAGGATTATGATTAGAGAAATACCAATCTTAAAATCCTTATATTTTGGTTACATAAAATCATGGTGAAGACTTTGTGTTATTACACTATTGGGTGTAAAATCCATTTAAATGTTAAATTGCTTGTCACTCGTGGTTGGGCTCATTGGCCTCCTGTTTATGGTGGATTCATACACACATGAGGAATCTGATTATTGCTGATGTGAATTCTTCTAAGCTGATCTTCTAGGGGAAAAGAATGATCAGACTCCTAGGATCCTAGAGGGTCAACTATGGATGCCCTATAGGATTCTGGTATTTCTACCTGTTAGGGAGGAATACTACGGCTGTTTAGGCTAGAGGGGCTTCTGGTCAGAGGCAAAGGTGGTTTTTGAAATCGAAGATAGACATTTCCTCCTTTATTTTGGATGACATCTTCGAGGGATCGTCTGATGACAGGTCTGGTAGGGACAGCCTGAGGGATTTGCCAGGTGTCAGGAAAGGTGATTTCAGGCCAGGGAATCATACGGAGAACAATAACTTGGTTGTTGAACAGATTAGTATCAATAAGGATTGTATGTACTTGCTCACTTTGCTTTCTGGTGTAAGGATTTAATGTTGTTAGGACCTTAAGATGAAACCTGAATAGGATTACAAATGGAGAAGATCTTTGTAAATAATCATAGCCATGTGATTGAACTCTTACTTTAAGAACTTTGTAAATATTAGATTGCTGTCAGATAGCGCAATACTTAAATTCAGATAAATATTAAAATAAATGGGTCCATGAGATAAACCAGTCTCTATGGCTCCCATAAGGGAAGCTTTCCAGTTCAGACACCTACCATCTCTAAGGGTGCACTGTATGCTGGTGTTCTATCCTATAGCAATTTGCACTAAACCTATATGCACATACTTGTATTTTTGCATGAATGGATATATATCACGCAGATGCAACAGATATATGACATCATCATTATGGTGTAATGGAATGGCATATTCAAAAGTTTTAATGATTTTGTGGCTAATGAAATCAAATGTTCCAATTTTATAAATTGTCTCAGGTTTTACCTTAGGTATAGTACATTTATCTAAAGCTTTTTTTACATCTTGATATGCTATTAACTCGATTACCTTAGACGTGGAGGCTACAGTATTTGCTACGGATGTTATAGATGCAGAGCAATGATTAGTCTTGGTTATAGTACTGTTTATATACTCTTTACATTAGGCATACGTGGTCACACACACACATGTCTGACCTTAGCTATATAGCCATGGTTATATGCAGTTTACATTAGTACATACATGGTCTCATGAATAACTACTGGTTAAATTAAAACAAAAACTTACGGTTAAGGAGCACTGGAGATCCTGAGAATACCTTTAATTAATTGAAGGTTGTGCGCAGGAATGTATGGAGACAAGTGCATAGAGAGAGAATTTAGAAAGAGTGTCCTATTACACACTAAGGGTAAAGGAGAACATTTATTAAGTGCTCAGCACATGAGCGTCCCCTTACACACTAAGGGAAAAATACGATGATCCTCAACAAGGGTGAGGTGCCTTTTATAAGAAAGAACAGTAATTAAACTTAACTTGAGTACAGAAAAGTAACTAGAGTACATAATAAAGTAACTATGGCACAAGTAGAATTATTACAAGTCCTTATTATAAGTGTAGTGTGACTTCAAGAGCATCGGCCACTTGTTCGATTGAGGAATCTACTGTGAAAAAAGTAGATTTTTTTGCTTCTGTTGTTGTATGATAGCTATCTACAATACTGGTCTGGTCATTATCGGATGAGTAGATCAGATCATATCAATTTTCCTTTTCCTTTGTCTTTTTTGATTTTTTCTAAAATGATAGAAGTTAAAGATTCCTAAAAGTCAGCAATTGTTGGCTCTGGTGGGTCTACTTCTGCTGACAGATCTGTCAAGTCATCATTCAGGTCTTGACTTTCACCACCAATAATGTTGAAGGCATTGTGTTGGATGAGGTCAAGGATGAGATCAGTAGTAGGCAGATCAATTAGAGTTGATTGCCTTTGTGGACTTGGGTTTGCATTAGATGTGGCCATGGAGGAGGTGTCGAATCCAAAAACATGTAGAAACTGGTTTTTGACAAAGTCCGTGGTTTTGACAGCCAGTTCTTTGTCACTGATATGTGGAAACTGTTGTTTAATCATGTTTTGAGCATTCAAAAATGGATTGCTCTTTGATGCTCGTAAAGTTTTAGGCACTGCTTCATAGCAGGCTTGTGCATGGGTTTTAATCAGTTTAAGTAATTCAAGTCAGTGGGGGTTCATACCTTTATCCCACTATTTAGTGAAGAAAATATGTTTCAATACGGGTATGCCATTCTGGTAGTCACATTTGAGATCCCATTTCCAAATCCATGTGATATTAAATCGAATAATAAAATGTACCAAGACATTTGATACGGTAATATTTTTATTGAGAAGGGCATATTGTGAATGTCATTCCTTGAATTTAGTTTGAAGTACTTCAGGTAGAGTATCAAACGTGAGACGAAATTTATCCCACCATAGGAGGATCCAATTTGGTAGACTTGTCTCTAATACTTCAGGACATATACAGATAAACCACGTATGGTTATGTATCGGGATTTGATAATAAAATGTATTTGTAAAGGATTCCAGATAATCCCAATAACTATATTTGATGGTTTTTTTTATGTATCTACATAGTTCTGGTAGTGTGGGGGTGCAAACCCTATTGATTGATAGAGATGAAATTACGGATGACAGCCTTACTAAACGTAATAGGGCTGGTATTTCGGTTAGAGTCATGGAATGTATGTCTTATTTCCATGCTCCCAGATTGGACTACTATAGCTTCATAGATGTATCTATAGTGTTTGAATCTAGTTGGGTACTGTTGTGTGGAGAGATAATGAGTCTTTATCTCCCATGGATCTTCCATCCATTTTTCATCATTTGGTTCAAAAAAGAGGATTGTTTCCTCAGATATCCGATTAAGAACATACTGTTCTGGTGTCAAGAGGATTTCTTTTGTACTCTTGCGAGTAACCTCTTGCACACTGGGGAATTCTGAGTGGCTCTGCCCCGTTCGCGCCCATGAGAGCTGTGGTCTCTTCCTCGGTTACTCATCATTGGAGTTTTGTCCATGTAAATATTCACGGGTTAGAAAATCGGGAAGAGAATTCAGTTCCCCTTTAATATACTCAATATCAAAATAAAAAATAGATAAAATACTCTGCCATGATACAAATATTTGTTTAGATGCAAGGTTTTGAACATTTTTTTTGAAAATCTGTTTTGTAGCAGAGCGGTGAACACGGATAAGAAAATGTTGATTTAACAAATCGTCCTGAAACTTTAAGACACATTTTACAATTGTTAAACATTATTGTTTAATAGTCAGATAATTGTTTGATGGTCCTTTCGAAGTACCAGAGGTGAGTCTTAATAATTCTTCCTTCTGATTATGAGGATTTACTTGTTTGAGAATACCTCCATAACCTAGATTGGAAGCATCAGTCTCTATTATTTTATTCCTGGTAGGATTTGGTAAAGCTAAACAGTGTAATTGTTTTATTTTAGCTTTAATATTCTTAACAGCTAATATTAGGTCTAGTGTCCAAGGAATAGGTTTCTTCTGAAGTCTCTTATTCAGAAGAGCAGTATCTTGAGCTAGTTATGGATAAAAGTCACGGATATAATTGAGACTCCCTAAGGTCAGACATGTGTGTGTGTGTGACCATGTATGCCTAATGTAAAGAGGATAAAAACAGGACTATAACCAAGACTAATCATGGCTCTGATACCAACTTTAGGCTAACCAACACGCACCCATCAAGTGAGGAGGCTAACCACTGCAGGTACAGTCAATTCAGGTAACAAAATAACTCACACTGAGCACGTCTGTCAATATTTTACAAGGGTCAACGGTCCTAACGCAATCTCTGTTCAACGGACCTTACCCAGACGCGATTTGGGTGACGTCCCACTCAATGTTCATTGATTGTTTCCTAGACTTACTGTAGTCTACACCGAGTGTTTTCTCAGCCTTAACAGTTACACATTGAGTGCTTTTGCGTTAGCAACAGGATCATGACTAGTGGAGCCTATAGTCATGGTTATATGCAGTTTACATTAGTACATACATGGTCTCATAAATAGCTACTGGTTAAATTAAAAGAAAACGTACGTTTAGGGAGCACTGGACTATGAAAATACATAAAAAAACCATCAAATATAGTTATTGGGATTACCTGGAATCCTTTACAAATACATTTTATTATCAAATCCCGATACATAACCATACGTGGTTTATCCATATATGTCCTGAAGTATTAGTCATAAGTCTACCGAATTGGTTTCTCCTATGGTGGGATAAATTTTGTCTCACGTTTGATACTCTACCCGAAGTACTTCAAACAATATGCCTTCTCAATAAAAATATTACCATATCAAAAGCCTTAGTACATTTTATTATCCGATTTAATATCTCATGGATTTGGAAATGGGATCTCAAATGTGAATATAAGAATGGCATACCCGTATTGAAACGTTTTTTCTTCACTAAATGGTGGGATAAAGGTATGAACCCCCACTTACCTGAATTACTTAAACTGTTTAAAACTCATACACAAGCCTGCTATGAAGCAGTGCCTAAGACTTTACCAGCATCAACGAGCAATCCATTTTTGAATGCTTAAAACATGATTAAACAATAGTTCCCACCTCAGTTAGTGAAAACACATTTAATACTCGTTTAATACGTGTATTTTTACCATTTGCCATTTTTTTGCCGTTTGCCATTTTTTACTAAAAGATACGGTATAATACGTGTTTTTTTGGAGCCATGCATATAATACGTGTTTAATATGGAAAGCGTATTAAACACATATATTAAAATGGCCAAAATCCCCAAACTTCTCCATTCTTCGCAATACGTCCTGCTCGGTGCTGTTCTTCACGAAATGTCCTGCTCTGCGTCCTGCTTCTTGCTTGGCGCTGCTCTGCGTCCTACTTCTTCCTCGGCGTTGCTCTGCTCCTGCACTCCTGCATCCTGCTTCTTCCATTCCAGGTATGGACTTCGACGGAGCTTCTCCCTCTCAGACGACCGTGGGCTCAAAGATGCTCGTTGATTTACAGGTTTAATTCTATGGTCTCCTTCACTTCAAATTTTTGGTTTTTGATTTTATGTTTGATTTGAGGTTTAATTCTCTGGTTTAATTCTCGTTTTAGGCATTTTTGTACTGGTTGGTTCCAACTCGGTTTTAGGCATTTCTGTAATCTGTACTAGTTGGTTCCAACTTGGTAAATTTTGTTCTGGTTGATTCTTGATTGTAGAAAATTTTGTTCTGAATTGAATTTTTTTTTGAATTTTATTTTGTTCTGGTTGAATCAGTTGATAGGTAAATTTTGTTCTGGTTGATTGTAGAAAATTTTGTGCCTCTCGTGACTTCTCTGAATTGAATTGGATTGTAGAAAATTAAACTGATTTGGACTGAATTGGACTTGATTAATTCTGTTCTGGTTGGAGTTGGACTTCTCAGAGTTTCTGTCAATTCAAATTATGTCATGTTTATAGGTTTTATTGATTCTATTTCAGATTTTCTGAATTTTGATTATCATGATGAGGAAAAAAGATAAGTTTTGGGATTACGCTGAGCAGTCAAATAATCGTTTCAAGTGCAAGTTTTATGAGAGAGATTTTGCTGGATGGATTTCTAGAGTAAAGTCTCATTATCTGGAGTTAGTGGTCGTGATATTGATATATGTAGTAAAGTACCAAAGGAGGTTCAAGCTGAAGCGTATTTTTCAATTAGAGATTCAAGTTCTAGTTCTACTAAGAAAATAAAAAATGATTCGGTTAATGAAAGTAATGAAGGATCGAACACTTTCTCTTTGGGTCTATCTAATCAGACTCAAACCACAATCCCAGAATTCTCTGCTAAGAAAGAGAGGAGCAATGTTGACAAAAAAATTGCTCAGTTTTTCATCATGAATAACATAGCATTTAATGTTATTCAGTCCAAGTCATTTCTTGACATGAGTAAAGCTTTAGGTGATTTTGGTTGTGGTTATACTGTACCTAGTTATTCAATGTTTCGTACTAAGTTAGTATCAGAGGCAAGAAAAGATGTTGAGACTTATGTTGCATGTGAAAAATAATCATGGACTAGTACAGGTTGTACTATTATGTCAGATTCTTAGACAGACATAAGAAGGCGGTCATGGGTTAACGTTATCGCTAGCTCACCGTATGTGCTATTTTTTTAGATTGTTTGAATGTTCACAAGAGAGATGGACTGATGAGTGTCTTTATAACATTCTTTCTTCCGTCATCGATGAAATTGGCCCTGATCATATTGTGTAAATAGTTACTGATAATGCCTCAAATTATGAGCCTGCTGGTTACATGCTGATGGGAAAATATCCTCGATTATACAGGACTATATGTGCAGCTCATAGTATTAATTTGTTATTGAAAGATCATTATAATCAAATTGAATGGGTGAAAAGTGTGATTGATGATGCGAAAAAAAATAGTAGATTACATGTATAAGCATCATATGGTATTGCAATTGATGAAGAAATATACAGATGATAGGGAGTTAAAATTTCCGTGTAAGACTAGATTTGCTTTGAACTTTTTAATGCTTCAATCGATAATTGATCGTGAAAATAATTTGAGAATTTTGGTTGCATCTTCTGAATGGAGGGGTTTGAAGTTTACTAAGATTGCACAGGCTAAGTTAGTGACTTCAATAATTCAGAATGAGTCTTTCTGGGTAGATGCGAAAGATTATGTGAATGTTTTCATCTAGTGAGAGTTCTTCGATAAGTAGATGGTGAGAGATCTACAACGGGATATTTATATGATGCTATGGAGAGGGCACGAGAAGCGCTTGATCAATATTGTGTAAAAGATCCTTCTCGTTATTCTCTTATGATGAAAATATTTGAGTAGAGAAGAGAGAAGAACATTCTCCATAAGGTACATGCTATTGCTGCACTTCTTAATCCAGCTTATATGGTTAGTGAGAAGTACAAAGAAGACAACATTGACATTATAGAAGGAGTTGAATATCTTGTTCAACAGTTGGGTTCTTTAGATGAAAGAGATCAGCTGGTAACTGAACTAGTTAAATACCTTGTTTAATTGTACAGCCACTGCTATGATAAACTTTCGTTTTGAATTAGTTAAATCCTCGTAAGTGTTTCTTCGTTTTGAATTAGATTTTCATATGTTTTATATTGATTTCATTCCTAATGTAAATAGTTGTATTTATAAGTATTTGGTGTAGTTTAATGGTTCAATATTCCCCGTATTGCAAAAGATTACAATTTGAATTTTGAGTCAACCGTGTAGCTCGTTAGCTTGTGAAAGAAATTGGAGTGCATGGGAAGCAGCCCAAACGAAAAAGAGAAATAGATTGGCACCGACAATGTTGGATGATTTGGTGTACGTGAGAATGAACTCTTTGATGATGACAATGTATAAGGATCGTGAAGTGCTGGATATGACGCCTATTGATCTTTTTAAGATCAATCCATTTGCTGAAGAAGGATTTGAAGTAGAATCAGAATATTTTTTTTGAAGAAGAACCATTTACTTTAGATGACATGAGCTTGTGCAATTGGTCTGAGCTACTTCGTACCCCAAACAAATCTTGTTTTGATGAAACTTTACCACCCGACGATCCCATTATTTGATAGTTTTTATTAATTCAATTAGTTTTTATGGATTGAATATTTTAGATTAATGACTATATTTTGTATGAATAGATACTATTAATTGATCGATATATTTTTTGTTTTATGAAAATGTTTACGTAATTTGTAGAATGATATTTTTTGTCATATTAATAATATATTATTATATTAATATTTATTTATAAATTTTAAAGCCGTATTTTTAGTACTGAATTTTTAAAAAGAAAACGTATGATACTTGTTTAAAACTCGTATCTGAATTTTACGTATCACGTATTAGCCGAATGTTTGACCGTTAAATTCCTGAATTATACATACCGAATAATACTCCGTATTTTTACCGTCCCCGAATTAACTAACTATGGTTCCCACACATCATGCAACAACAGAAGCAAATATGATCTACTTTTGTCACAGTATATTATATATATATATATATTCTTTTTAATAGACTAATTATTAAGTTTAATTAATTAAGACACTTTTCAAAGCATTTATATATATTAACTTGTTAACTTTAACTTTTTATCTCTAAATTTTTTTATATTTCTTAGAAATGAAAATATTTTATTTTTACTCTCATTTCACTTATTTTAACACCAAAAAACCAGTCATTCAAATTTTAGCAGCTTATCATTAATTTAATATTTGTATCTACTATAAATAGTATTAAACCATTATAAAAAATATTATTTGTATTAAATTATTATATTACGTGCAACGCACATGACACATGACTAGATAATTCAATGTCAATATATATACACACACACACTATATTAAAATGGGCTTAAAGGGAAGAAACTTTTAATTTTTTTATCCTTTAAAGTCTATTAAAATATAATACAAATTAGGTATTTCACCTCATTTCTCATTTAATCCATTTGATAATATTTTTTATCTAATAATAATTTTCTTATAGTTAGTAAAATATAATATTTTGATAATCTTATGTAATTAGAGACATGAACATCCACAGATTGATTTCAAGATCTTTTTTAACTAACTAGATATGATCTATATGCATTGCAGGTATAGCAATTTAAAGATGTATTTGTGATTTTAAATGAATCTATATATTTTGAATTTTTTATATCATATTATAAAAAATAATATAGGTTGTCTAAAACATGTAAAAATCCTTATTTCCCTTTTTTTTTTGTTAAATTGTAAGCCTAAATGTATATGTCATTGTATAAAATAGTCTCTTAATATTCTAATAATTAGGTTTGCGAATCTCAATTATGTAATCCTTCATATAGAGAAATAAAATGAAATAATGGTTTATATTATTCATAAACTTACTTCACCATGTTTTGAAAGAAAAGTCATTTGAATAATATTAGATGGAAAAGTACAAGTAGTAGCTTAACAAATAAACTTTTGACGAACTATTACATTAAACTTAGTGTGAGATTAAAAAATTTATGATATTAAATGATTGTTGGATCTTTCATTTTCAATAAAACGAAAGTCCATATTAAGGCCTGGATCAATAGTTATTTTGATAATTAGTAACCCCAACTTTTAGTATTAGCACTTTTTATTACATAACTATAAATTTTCAAAATAATTATTTTAAAAATAAATTATATAAATAAAACTTGATAAACCAAATAAATTATATTAGTTGTGTCCTTCTGAACTAAATTCATAGATTTTCATTGTTCTATAGCATTTTGATCGTAAAATAAAATGCAAAATTGACTATGTCACAATAAATTACATGTTTTACAGAACATGCATATATAAGCAAAAGCTTCATAGTCTATATCAATAAAGAAATACAATTTCAAGCTTTCCTCTCTCAATTAATTAACAAATGGCAAATATTCTACATCTTCAAGAGAACATGTATATGATTAAGAATATTTTAAACAAATTGAATTAATAAAATTTTAAATTTCTATTTTCCATCATAATCTCAGAAGTAAAAAAAGGACATCAGCTCTTATATAAAACTCGATAAACCAAATATAAAATTTGCTAAATAGTTTCCACAAACAAAATAGTACCTTCCAATTTTTGCCGTTAAACTAAAAAAAGCAACTTCTATATGATATGAAAAAGAAATTCATTGCACCTAAAAAGTGTAAGAAGCATAATGATTAAGAATCTAATTTTTCTTATTCAATTCTACTATATTCTAAAAACCCAATAGAAATAACAATCAACAAATCAACATCACCATTCGAATTTAAAGGTCTCCAAATTTTATCTCTTTAATTTTCATAAGCATTACGGTAAGATATAATTCAATAATAATTATTTAATTCCCCAAAGTTCACAAAAAAATTTCACCAAAACCTCCTTATATAGAACGTGAATAATTTTGAGTAGAGTTGAAATTAAATTTATATTTCTGCATAAATTATTAAAAAAAAACTTGAGTGTCTTCCTTCTGCACAAATTGCAGTTAATAAAGAAATCATTTAAATAATAAATTTTGATTAATTAACGTCTTTTCACATTCTAGAATGTATACTTGTGGTTTAATTTTTAATTATGAAATAAATTGATAATTAAAATTTAATTGAGTGGAAGTTTTTTACCATTTTTACAACACTTAATTGTGTAGGTTACCATGTAGAAGTAGCAGCATTTATTAGTTTTGAAAAACAGACAGCATTTAAGGGTATTGTAAGAAATTTAAAGAATTGTGAACAAATGGTCAACTAAAGGTTTTCCAGAAATTCATTCTTTCAGAAGTATTAGAGATCTAGATATTTAATTATAAGTTAATAATGATTCATTCATTATAAATTTTAAATTAAATATTATCTAATATTTATTTTATCAATAACATAAAAATTCATATACATGGATTTATAGAAAAATATTAATATATTTTGAATACGAGAAATTGTCTCTTAATATGATATAATTATTTCTAAAGAATATGACAAATTGGTAAAATAGAACTATTTTCTATACTATTCAAATAACACTAAATTTTAATATTATGAACAAGCTATTGTTATTTATATTTCACTTTTAGTTTAGATGTAGAATAATTTTTAAATAGTATGGTCTATATTATTTTAATGTTAATATTAATTTAAAATTATATGTACATTTTAAATTGGTCGAATAAGTAAGAAGCACGTACGTGTCGACTAATTCTTTTAGAAGATAATAAAACTATAAAAATGGTAGAATTGTTAGATTCAAAATCCCTTTTTTTTATCTAAGCCATATCTTAATAAAACCCCAAGATCCCATGTTGAACACACCAAAAATCAATCAATATAGAGCGGAAGCGTACCTGAATCCATGATGATAGATCGTTGTTTAGAGTCAAGCGGTTGACCTTCCAGATCTACACGATTTTCTATCCAATAGTCCTCTTTAATCAAGCCTATCAAGAGTCCCATTTGATCAAGCTTCTCAGTTTTCTCTCTAACGATGAGATATTAGGGAGAATGGAATAATTTTCCGTTATCGTGTGATGTGTGGACTATAACCACTTATAGATAATTCATCTTTTGGTATGTCTATTTTAGCTCATCATAAAAATAGAAATTACGCTCAAGTCTCTACACATTAAAAGGTCCACAACCTATCAAATACGTTAAAACCCAAATTATCCAAAACTTAATAGATCACTTTTAATTGGGTTTAACTTTATTTGACAGTGTGCAACACATAATTATTTTATACATAGGTCCAACGTTGGATTAAGGATCCAACAATCTCCCACTTGGACTATGTGTTAAACCTTATAATTATGTTTTGTCAAAAAATAACTTAACGCGTTCAACATTGCTGTCAGTACCGAAATGTATCAATAACTAATCTGGTTCATCAATTATACCGACATAGGATCAAATAGGCCTATGTTACATCAATCGTAACTCAACTCATCCATGGTCACATATATCAATATAACTGAATGAGATGGATTATGAAGGGGATGTGTACCATGGAAATTTCATGTAATGTGCACGCCTGTTTTCAACTGGTCCTCCATAAACCTTAGTGAGATCAAAAACTTTATTTATGTGGTAAATAACCTTAAAATATCCATAAACCAAAATGACTGAAAAATATGTCTATATGAAAAGAGCATCTAAAAATAAAATACAAACTCTCACTAGAATTGAATATCCTCAACTGATATGACACCCATGTGAGCAGTGTGCTCATGAAACACCTTGGGTGGCAGTCCCTTAGTAAGCGGATATGTAATCATGGAGTTTGTTCTGATGTGCTCTATAGACAATTGTCCACTCTAAACCATTTCTTTAACAACCAGAAACTTGATGTCTATGAACTTTAACCTTGTCAAGCTCTTGTTGTTATTAGAATAAAGAACTGTTGATTTATTCTCACAAAATAACTTTAGTGGTCTCTGCATACTGTCCACTATGCGCAGCCCCGTGATAAAATTCTGTAACCATATTCCGTGATTAGACGCCTCATAACATGCTATGAACTCTATTGCCATGATAGAAGAGGCTATAAGAGACTGTTTAACACTCTTCCAGGAGACAACAGCTCCAGCAAGCAGAAAAATATAGCCCGACGTAGATTTCATACTATCTTGGCATCCAGCAAAATCAGAGTCAATATATCCAGCGATCTCAATCTGATCCAACATTCGAAAAGTGAGCATGTAATCCTTTGTTCTCTGTAAGTAACGCAAGACCCGTTTAGATACTTTCCATTGGCCTATGCCTGGATTCTTAAGTATCTTTCCAACATCTCAGTCACGTACGCGAATATCAGGACGTGTACAAACTTGAGCATACATTAGACTTCCTACTACCGAGGCATAAGTAAAATTCTTCATTTCCTTTTCATCAAAATCATGTTTCTTTAAGTTTATTTAGTTAAATTGCTATCAAATGATAACACTATGTTATACATTCGTTCAAAATAGATACATATACCATAACATATAATAATTGGTTAATACATTAAGTGGAGAAATTCTCGTACAGGTTGAAAAATTAATATTTTAGATGATCCAAAGATCTACATATGAGTGACTTTATATATAAAAAAACATTAAAGATGATTATGAAAACTGAAATCGAATCTTAAAGATGGCGAAGTAATTATGGCTAAATCTGGATGAAAAAATGGTGGGTATGAGTGGCTTATAAGGTTGAAGACAGATGATAAAATTGGAAAAAAAATATACATGTTCTATACATGCGCCGTATTAACAGGCATTTGACGGTCGCGAAGGTTTTGTGATGGATGGAGAAACTTTAGGAACCAGTAGAAAAGATGTTAAATTTAGATAGGTAAAGTGATTTTGGGTCAAAGTACAAGGAGGTTCTAGGATATTAACCCTTTATTTAATTAGATAATCAATAAATATTTTTATGCTTTTATGTTAGATAAGTAATGAATATTTGTAAATTGTACTTTATAATATTTATTTATGATTTATTGTACCAATATAATCTATTACCTAATTTGACATATTTTACTTGATATGAAAAGTATATTTAAAAAACTTGATATAAGAAATATATAATTACAACTAAAAAAGTAATTGACAACTAAAGAAAATATACTTTTTATTTATATTAGTATCTCACAATCATCAATACCCAAGAAAATAAGTTTTATTTCGTGAAATTTACAGAAAGTAAATAGAAATTAGAGACATTTTTTCTTCTAAATATATGTTGATCTATTACATGATATTTTGTCTACTATTGCAATTTAGCAATAGACGTAATTAAACATAATATTCTACCCACTAATGTAATCTTCCTCTTCTTTAATCAAAATAACGAGACGCTGTTACTAATCACGTGCAACACATATGTTAAATACTGGTATATTAAAAGGAATTATATAAAAACTGGCTAGTAAGAGAAATGGTTCAGATTCTCATTTGTGTAACATTTTCTCCACCAAGGGTTGGGATTTAGGGGATTTTAGTTGGAGTTATCAACATGGTAAAGTACATGAGAAGTTTATTTTTCAACACTTTTTTATGTTTCTTTCAAGTATTCTCATTTGACATGTTAAAGTTATTTAACTTAGTTAAATAACAAGGGTTTTTTGCAAGACTATACCCCAAGAAAAAGAATTTTGTAAAATTATACTCATTCACTAATTTGTGCACTCTCTTACCCCTGGCCCACCTCCCTTCACGCTTTTCAAATTTTCCTCCAATGCCATTCTTACATAATGTCCAATCAAATGTCAAAGTCAATTCTCACTCAACACTCTACCTTCCTACCCACCTCCATCTCCCTCATTTCTCCTCCTTCATTTTTCATTCTCCTCCTTCTTTTGTCATTTCTTCTTCTTCTTCTTCGTCTTCTTCTTATTCTTCCTTCTGCAAAATCATTTTGCTTTCATCATCTTCTTCATCTTCAAAGAAAGCTACTTCATCTTTAAGGAAGTCTTGCAGGTACAAGATGGCTATAAGATGACCGTGTAGTGTACTAAAAGACTACACATGTACTACACGATCCTCGTGTAGCCATCGTTACACATAATGCAATGAACACGCTCCTCGTGTACACTACACGATCATCTTGTGGTGCATCTGAAACTTCTCTTATAGCCCACGATGCACTGCAAGAGCATCGTGTAGCATCTTGTACACTACACGAGGACTATACGATCATCATGTAGTGTCATCGTGTAGTGTATAGGATGACCACATGAAGATCCTGTAGTCCTCATGTACACTACACGGTGGCATTACAAGATGTTTGTGTAGTCATCGTGTATACATGATTATTGTGTAGTCCTCTTGTAGTTCACTATAAGAGTATCGTGTACTGTACACGATCACTATAATATGTATGATCGTGTAGTGCCACCGTGTAGTATACACGAGGACTACACGATCAACCTGTAGTTATTATATACACTACACGATGGTCGTGTAGTCCTCAAGTACACTACACGATAACTATATAATTATCTTGTAGGCATCATGTACACTACACAATGATTACACGATCATCCATTAATATTCCATTTCATTATGCAGTATCCTATTACTGAGTTCCTTCATTGATGTATATACAAATATGTTTGAAGTTTTATTTTTTGTAATCCATGTTGGAGACTGGGTGAAAAATGGTTCAACATGGTCTTTTAATGGAGAGGATACCAAATTATTGGAGATATCAACTAACTGCACTTACCACGAGCTATCGGGCATATTGCATGAAGAACTCCAAATAAACCCCTTAAAGTATGATATGTGTTGGAATATGTCGATATAGTAGCGTCTAATAATTATTTATTTGTATTTGGTTATTTCTCAGACTTTAGTATCATTGAATGCTTATGGTGAAAGTTTTATTTTAAATTAAAGTGTGTTTATAAATTACTCAAGTCCTGAAAATTTCATCAACGAATGAAGAGTGAAGACAAAGGCATCTCCAGACGAACTCTTCTGAGAATGTTCAGAAAGATATTCACAGTCTTAGGATTGACTGGGCAATCGAATCTAATTATGACTGTTAGTTTGAACCAACGGATGCCAGTCTTGAGGCATGGGAGTGAAGACTCAAACGGTTAACCTAGCATATTATGAACATGTTGAATAGACCGCTAACAAATTCGTTTAGAGCCCAAAAGCATTTACCAATCTCTATATCTAATTGCTACACCTTAAGAGTATTTTTGTATTACTTTAATCCTGAGGTGAATATGTAGCTTGACTTAGTTAGTTGTAATCTTTGATATGTCAAATGAGTGAGTTCAAATTGACAGGAAATACCTCGGCTGTTAAGATTGTAAGTCAATTAAGTTGGAGTTATGTGATTCACAGATATGAAATAGGGATATGCCTAGGAAACATCAGCATATATTCTTAATCAAGTTCCGTTGAAGACAGTGCCTGGCACACCATATGAAAGATTGTATGGACTAAAGTCCTCTGTTAACCATTTTAAAATATGAGAGTGACCAACACATGTTCTAAAACTAAAGACATGCAAGTTGACCATTCGTTCAGAATTATGCATGTTCATAGGATATCCTAAAGGAACGAAGGGGTACATCTTCTATAATATGACTTACCAGAAAACATTCGTTAGCACGAATGTTCATTTTCTTAAAGAATATTACATTAAAAGTGTACAGCCGAGAAGAACAGTTGTGCTAGATTAATTGTTGAGTGAGAGAACACCGACTCCCCAATCAGAAATTGTTTCTGATTAAATAATGAAAGAACCACGATAGGAGCCAGAGCCTATGGAGCCTCGAGGTAGTGGGAGGGTTGTGAGAAAATTTGAGAGGTATATGTCCTATAGAGAAGCTTTGATAATTGTCTCAGATAAAGACCTTAATGAACCTGTCATCTACTCAGAGGTCATGTCAGGTCTTGAAGAAAACTTATGGTGAGAAGCCATGAATGTTGAGATACATTCAATGTGCTCGAACGGAGTCTGGAAGCTTGTAGATCCTCCTTAAAGGGAAAAACCCGTAGGATGCAAATGGATCTATATGAAAAAAAAGATATGCAGTTGTGAAAAATTTCAGATGATTGAATTTTCTTGTTCTCATGTTTGTGCGATTCTTGTGAAGACGAATATGTCTCCCGATCCTTTTGTGTCATATTACTATATGAAGGCCACATTGGATGCGATATATAGAGATGCAATAGTTCTTGTTGGTAATGAGTGTGAGTGGATTATTCTTGAAGATGTGAAGAGTAAAAAGTATTTCCTCCTTTAGTTAAATGAAAATTGGGTAGATCCAAGAAGAGTAGATACATTTCTGTAGGTGAATTTAAACAACGCTTGAGGTGTAGCCATTGTGGTAAATTGAGACACAGTCAAAGAATGTGCAAGTATGTAAGGGACATTAGTTGCAGTGGTTCTTAGTTTTCCTACACATGCTTTGAATATGAGTCTTTAAAGTTACTTCTATTTTTTGTATTTGAATATTGTTTCTATTTTAACACTGTTACTTTTAGAAATCTACACATGCTTTGAATATAAGACTTTGATATTATTTTTAGTGAATTGTGAAACGTCGTTGGTTATTTTTTGTATCTAATAACTTATATCTTTTTGTTCCAAGGTCATGAATATTATATTATACTTAAGGCATTATACATGTATATTATATATATTATAAATATAATTTAATATATAAATATATTTACTGAATGCTTTTCAGTAGCATAGTATGTTTTTTATTGATAATTTTTTTGTACACAACAAATATCGATTCAAATATATAATATATAAAATATATTATAATATATAATACATAAAATAAAATATACATTGAATTAGCAGTGAGTGACTATTTTGGTGGAGTTTGAAGGTTTATATTACATTATACTCCAAAACATTTAGAGCTTCTAATAACACTCTACAAGTTGAATATCATTACCCTATCATGCACTAATAAATATTCAATAAAAGAAATAGTATTAAACACTTAGAATTTAGTTAACTAGCAAATATTCGATAACAAAAATAGTATTTAACACTAAGAATTTAGTTAACTAGTTACGTCTTCATAGAGCTATATTCATATCCAAACTACATTAATTATAAGTTCATGTCTTGCTTACCCAATCATATATGCATGAATGTCAAATTATGCAACAAAAATGTCCATAGAAATTTTTAACAATCCGACATAAACATAAATCAGTATTGCAATCTATCTAAAAATAACTATTTCAATTCTTGAATAAATTGAAGCTTGGTATCTCATGTTCTTTTACACCTTTCTTTAATTTTCCAGCTCCTTTAGTGTACCGTGTTACGTACGGAGATGCCAATGTTTGGAGTCGTTTAATCCGCCTTTTGGAAGTAGTAATATTCCCGGTGATGTTGGTAGAACTGACTCTTGTACATTCTTCTTCCTTCCAAGTGCTTTTCTCTACATGAAAAAATATATTATAATAGCCAATGTAAATATGATATATTATGTATACATAATTTTTTTCCTATTCTCACCTTTGGTTTCAGTGGCTCCACATTCGCTGTAGTTTTTGTCAATGCATATCCTACCACATCATTCTTCTTCTAAATATAAATAAATTATCTTATTAAATATATATCATACCATTATCTTAGCATTTTGTAGGTAGCAAGAAAATCCAGAAGTTAAATATACATCATTCTTCCCAACACTAGTGCTAATTTGTCAAATATACAACAGATAATAATGACAATCATCCAACAAATAAACTCAATGCTAATTTGTCATATATCCAGCAATTAAGCTCAGTGACATTACAACAAATATATAGCAAATTAAATTGGTTACATTACGACAGTATATTATTCTGAACTTTCCTACAAAAAATAAGTGATCACATCATAATACAAATGAAACTTACATAAAATACAGTATATGCGGCATCCAACAAATACAATATATACAATATATAATTTATGAAGTTTGTTAGTCTTACCTAATTTTTACTTGCAATATCATTATCATGTCTTTTTTCTTCTTGTTGTTTCTCTATTGTATCATTATCTTATTTTCCTTATTTTCCTTCAGAAGCATTATCTTATTTTCCTTCAGAATCTTCACCGTTTTCATCACCAATTTCATTCTTCATCTTCATTTCCATCGTCTTTTTCCATCACCTCCACCATCACCTTCATCATTTCTGTCACCACCATCTGATTCATCATCTCCACCATCTGATTCATCATTTCCAACATCTTTATCATCTTCATCTTGGTTGTTCTCCTTGTAATATTAGTAGTCATTCAATTAAATAATCAAATTATGAAATAAACATATATTTTTTAATTTAAATAGTAATATTATCTCATCACTTTGTTGTTTCTTTAGCTTTGCTACAACTTTGCATAACGGTACCATGCTATGGATTTCATTAACTTTTTGAAAAAATTGTGTCCAATCTAGAAACTTGTTGCTTGTCTCACCATCATGTATTGATTATCTATTCTCCATGTTTATGTCAAAATCCTCACTAGATTCTAGTACACTATATCCTATCCTTGACTTGAAAAACTGCTGCATGTATGGTCTTTCCATCTCATCAGATGAAACCTCAATGGGAACAATTTGTAGCTACAAAACAGACCAGTATATTTTAAATATACAGTTCATACATAATATATATATATATATATATATATATATATATATATTACTGAAGGTTTTATAGCATGTTTACTTACAGAGTTTCATTCAATTGCTACAGTTTTCAGCTATTTCCAATCCGGTTGCATTGTTGACTCCCAATTGCAGATTCTAGGTAGAGAACTTTCCAATTTTCAGTCGATAAAGTAGTAATTGTTTCATATGCCCATACGATCAATGCTAATGGAAAGCCCCCTAACTCACTGCCATTTGAATATGGTTTATGATGGAATCTAACTATGTAGTTATAATACATACAATGACCGACACGAACTGGTTCAGTTAAGCTGAACTGATCCAACCGCACCAAACCAGCCATGTCTTGAACCGAGCCAATCTGGTCTGAACCATCTCGGTCTGGAACTATTGACCCAAGATTCTTCAATTGACTTTCTGATTTGAAACTGTATTTTCCAGCCTTGCACGAACCCTTTGCATTGTTTTAATTAAATCCATATTTATATTAAAAATGTGTTTATTTAACATTAATTTATTTCAAAACAATTTAGTGATGATAAATTTTTGGATTCCAGGTCATTAGTTGTTTCGTTCATTCTTCTGATTCAGATAAGTGGGCTTACATAGTGATGTGCCTCTGATGTTATAATTGTATTATGCATTTACATTCAATAGTGTTGAATTATTTTTTTGATAATGTTTATATTCGTGAACACTTCGGTAACTATTTAATGTTAGTTATTAATTTGATTATCCATAGATAAATATTTGGGTATGTCTGATTATAATTTAGTATGTTATCATGTCTGATTTCATTACATGTATCAGTATGCATTATATATTTATTTGTAAACCATATGATCAATTATTATCATGCATTGAACTCTGCAAGTTATGAAGTTAAATTAAGTCAAGTGGTAATTATGTAAGATATGAATTTAAGCATGAGTGAACAAGAAATCAGGGCTGCTCACATTTTGTTCTGTTATATGAATTGGGTGTCATCTGTTTATGTTTTCTGTCACTCGTGTGGTGTCATCTATATATGTTTCTTGGCCACCTATGAGTGCCATCAGTTCATGTTTTCCGTTACTCATGGGGTGCAATTTATATATGTTTCTCCATCACCTATGGGTGCCATCTTTTCATGTTTTTTGTCACTCATGAGATGAAATCTGTATATGTTTCTCCTTCACCTATGAGTTCCATATGATTCTGCACCCAGTGTGTGACATTTGTTCATGTTTTCCATCATTCATGCGGTGCCATCTGTATATGTTTTTCTGTCACCTATGAGTGCCATCATTTCATATTTTTCGTCACTCATAGGGTACCATCTGTATATGTTTCTCCATCACCTATGAATGTGATACGTTCATGTTTTTAGTTACTCATGGGGTGCCATCTGTATATGTTTCTCCATCAACTATGATTGCCATATGATTATGTCACCCAGTGTGTGCCATCTGTTTATGTCACCCAATGTGTGTAATCTATTTCGTTGCCTAATTCATGATGTCACATTTTAGTTCACATGTGAATAGTTATGATTAGGTTGTTAACTAGAGAGTATGCCAAGATAAGATATGATTGAGATTATTATATGATTAAGTATGAGACACGTGTTAACTACGTGCTATGTTGAGCCAAGGCAGATCGAGTATGTTACGTTATTTGATTAATGATATATGACAAGTTAAGTTATGTTATGTCATGATTGCATTTATGATAAGTGAGTGCATGTTATTATGTGAGTTTAATTACTGAGTACTCCCTAGTACTGACTCCCCCACAATTGTTTATGTTATAGGTGGTGATGGCGAGCAGTATAAGTGAGAGACTGCCATAACCAGCTGAACCAATAAAGGAATTTATGATTTTCAGTTTACGATTTGCTTTCAGACTTGGAACAACGTTTTCTATTAAACTCAGTTATTTAAATAGTTTATTTTATGTTGTGCTTTTCTACGAATTAGGGTGGGTGAAAACTTCATGAATTATGAATTTCATGGTTTGACTTTATTTCAAAGATTAATTCAATTTTATTGAGGTTTTATCAATTATGCATTTATTACGCTTTGTCGCTTCCATAATTTAATGATAAAGATTTCGACCATGTATAAGTTTAATGCTTCCGCTATTTAAGGTCAAGATTCTTCTATCATGGATAGATTTTCAATTTTGAAATTTTCTTAAATAAGGGTTTTCGATCTGGGGATTCTGAGATTGTGAAATTACACGTACGTTTAACCCTCGGGGATCGGGGCGTTATAGAAGCCCAACGTGATTTCATAGGGTAGCCTACCCCATGGGTATTTTTCAAACAAATCATCACTATCCAACATCCTAAGTTGATCTAAATCAATGTTTGTTCCATCTTGTTTTCCAAGGAATAAATTTTCCAGACAGTAAAGTTTTTCCAATTTCAACTTCTCTTCATCGTCCACCCTTTGCATTTCCTTATAAGCTACCTGTAAATCCTTGTGCGTTATCGATTTATCACCTTTAAAGCTTGATGATAACAAGAACCCACTAGGTAACTTTTCCCTCCTAATTAAAAGGAATGGATCACAATTCAGTCCTGTAATTATAGCAATAAATTCTTTTAATCCAAATTTTACAAATTTCCTATTGAAATTAAAGCATAACTCATCTTTCCTGTCATTCTTATACATTCTTCGAATGATGTGCAAGCATAATTGAGAGCGGAATTTGGTGACCTTAATATCTAGAATGTGTCTAAAACATTATTGCCTAATATGATATAAACGTTGAAAACACTTGAGCCACTTTTTATCACTCACAAAAAATTATGATTCGCTGCATCCCCCACTAAAAGAATAAATGAATCACTACAACTTAAATGTACAAAACATAGACGTGATGGAATTTTACTAAAATCTTTCATAACACTCCATTGTATTTTATAAAACATTTTGTTAACAATACATAACATATACTCACTAACATCAATTTATATTAAAATTTTATATATACAAAGATAACATTTTACTATGTGATGCAGTTCCACTAGTGAACAATGTGAAGAGTACAAGACAATACATTGGATGCAAGATGAACATTTCATATTATAGAACATTTGTAAGTGAATCATCTACTACTAAGGAACTAATAAGTGCATCTCCTTTCAACGTGTTCAGAGAGCTATAACATCTTAAATAGTACATAAACACATTAATTATTTGACAGAATCTAGAACACTTACAGAAATTATTCTACCAGGAATTAATTTTAAGAAATTATTATAATCAAAGTAGAAACATTATATGAACAATTCATATATGTATAGACAATTTACATAATATACATTCAACTGAACACCATCATTTTATAGTGATAGTTCATATTATATATGTATGTATGTATGTATGTATGTATGTATGTATGTATGTATGTATGTATGTACGTATGTATGTATGTATGTATGTATGTATGTATGTATGTATGTATGCATGTATGTATGTATGTATATATGTATGTATGTATGTACGTATGTATGTATGTATGTATTATGTATGTATGTATAATATGAATTGTCACTATAAAATATGGTGTTAAGTTATATATATATATATATAATATAAACAAAAGTAATGATACAATATGATTGCTTACCTCATCTTCATCAGTAGTTGGCTGAGATTTCTTGACGGACTTTATTGTAGATGTTGTTGCTGGAGTTATTGGCTTTTTTTTAACTCTCAATATAATCATCAATGTTGTTAGCATAAAAAATAGAACTAGAAGCAAGATTTTTTAGTCTTTGACTTGTTCTTTTTGGTTGTGCCTGCATATAATAGTAAAATTAATATGGTTTATAACATATGAAACAAATTTTTATCTAGACTTAGTATATATATATATATACTTAGTTATTGTTCTTCACCACCTTAATGACTGGTTATTACCTTTATTGTTGCTTAATTGGTTGCTTGAATAATTACTTTTATTTAATCTCACTCTCCACCAAAGTGGCTGGTTATTTTTATGCTTGATTATTTATCTGTAATTATTTAATCTGTGAATCTGATTTATCAGAGGTTGACTTATTAGTTTCTATTTAGTTTACTTCAGGCACCTCAATAAGACTTCCTAGAGACGTAAATCCCGAGGGTAGGGTGGTTGTAGGGGAAAAGAGGTGAAGAGTCGACCTAGTAGGAGGTTGTAGAAGTCATAGCAGATTATCAGCCAAAATACAGTATGAAAATTTCAATTATAAAAATAATTTAGTTATTCTGAGCTATGAGTAGATTATTTAGAAGTAATTCTTCTTGTAGCAATAGACCTATAATGAATACAATACCTGACATAATCAACAAAGAACCTTTTGAATACTTAGTAGAGGATCAAGTAGATTATAGGGTATGTAATACACCCAAAATACCCAGTAAAGAAATCTATTAATCAACATGGTCTATTGTTTCCTTCAAGTTTCTGCATCATGTAAAAATAATTAAAAATATATATGCTCTTGGGAAATAGCATGAAACTTGTCAATTACTTTCTCCCAATACAATAAAACTTCACATTGAAGAATGATATAATTTCCTCCACTTTGGTTTAGTCTAGATTGGAGTTAAACCACTCATAAGGAGAGGCGTAAATACCTGTCTTGTTAGCTTTGCGTGATGTAAGATTTACAAATTTTAATGATAGTATTTTAGGATTGATTGAATCCTCATTTTGTAGTGGTCTAATCTATTTTGATTGATTTTCATATTTGTCTGTTAATTTAACAGACCTTCATATTCTAAAATCCTTAACTTTAAAAATTAAAACTAGTGATTACCAAATCCTTGAAGGTGCCTAACCCATAGCTTTAATTTTTAGAATCAAAGTCACCAAAACCAATATGAATTTTCAAGCCATCAATAGGAATCCAAAAAATCACACCCTATTGATTCAATCTAGCCAAAGTATTGCCATTATTAGAGTCCCTAAAACAATTAGGTGGTCTGATGTTACTTTGCCTACAAATTGGCTTTTAACCAATGAAAGCCAGCCAACTCCAATTCCACGCCCAATTGAAGATGTCGATTACATCTAGAAGTACATGGATGGTACTATAAAAATTAATTTCCAATCTTCTAGTTCTAATCCTCAAATTAGGGAGTATAACTAGCTAATACCCTTATGAATTTCTTTTCTGGATCATCAATTAATAATGATCAAGATCTTAGGATTCAACAATTAGAACAAGAATTAAAAATTTAAAAATTAAAAGCTTAAGACAAGGAATAACCACAAATTCTCAAGTCAATTAGCCCATCTTTCGTAATAGGTCTGAACATTTTGACGAAGTCGAAGCACACACTGAATCAGATTGGGAAGGTCTAACCCAACATAATAATGACCCAGCCAATCTTGATAGATGTAATAGGTTCAGAGATGCATATAATATGGATAAAAAATCAAACTTGCCGAATGAAAGACGTTCATGCAAAAATTTAGAGTTGACATATTTTTCCTTGATTATATCGATGATATTTATGAAAAGAATATGTAATTTCCAAATCAAAATGGGTCAAGGAAGTCTCTAGTGTGGTATCTGCTAGTCATCCACCACTTGAAAAAATAATAATTAATCATAAAAATATTTTAATCACCGCTTCTCCTTTTAAGATTTCAATGGAAGAAAAAATAAAAAAGTAATTGAACAACTCAATTACACCAACCAAAGTTTCATTACAATAGGTAAACAATTAGATAAATTTGAAAATAAGGTTGATGATTTTCATGAATCTAAACCCAATGAAACTCTGAAAGAAAAACCCTTAATAAATCTTTCAGAAAAACCACTTTAAATATTGTTCCTCTTAATAAACAGATTGATAAAATACTTAAAGAATTGAAGAATAAATCAATTGAATCATCTTCATCTGTTAAAGTTATTAACCAAGACAGTAGTTCAAAATCAGAAAGCCATAAGTCAGAATCCACCTATGAGTCATCCACAGTCCATGAATCTTTAAACAATAATAATATTGAAGATACATTTAAAAATTTAGAAATTAATAAATTAAAAAGGAAGTGGCATAAAAAACCATTTCCTCCTGACATTCAAATTAATGAAAATTCTTTAGTTAATCAATTTTCTGTGTTTGTAGAGAAATTATTCGAACGAAATATTGATGGGCTTTCAGAACATGAGGTCCTGAACAAATTACAACACATGGTGATGGTAGCTAACACCTACATCACAACACATAATTTGCCTCACAATGAAGTAATCGAACTTTTAGTCACGGGATTCACATGAATGCTTCATTTCCTGGTGGGAAAAATATCTCACAGAAGAATCTAAAAATATCATCTTTTCAGCAGTAAAGATTGAAGCTGAAGAAACCCTAATTATTAGAGAAGATCAGGAGACAATGCATGATGCCATCAACACATTTCTTTACACCATAATTGAAGGAATGCCAAGTAATATAGCTTCGCGTATCCATGACCAATTAACCAATCTTAGGTGTCCAACCCTAAGTGATTTTGACTGGTACAAAAATATATTTTTATCTAGAGTAATGACAAGGGATGATAGCAATCAACTATTTTGGAAAAAAATCATTAATGGTTTACCCAATTTGTTTGCCCATAAAATTAGGATAGTCCTTAGTACTGACCTAAAAAAAACTACAATAGTCTTACATATGGTACAATCATCACTATAATACAAATGGAAGGTCTTAGAAAGTGTATAAATATGAAAATTAATAAATAAATTAAAAAAGAAAATAAAACTGCCAAATATGAATTAGGTAATTTCTGCGAGTAATATAGTTTACTCGCTATTACTCGTTCCCAGTGAAATAATAAAAATTCTCATATAAGCCCCAGAAGGATTTACAAGCCTTATAGGAGAAAATACCCCAAAAATAAAAATAAAAAATTAAACCAATAATTTTCAAAAAAAATTTTAAAAAACGTTTCTCTAAGAATAAAAATTATTCTAGAAAAAAATTCAATAAACAGTTCATTGATAAAAGTAAAATTATTTATTTTAAATGTGGCCAAAATGGTCATTTTTCTAACATTTATCTAGTAAAAAATAAAACTAATCAATTAAAAATCTCTGATGATGATAACAATAATTTTTTAGAGTCATAGAGTCAATAAAATATTATCAAAGTAGTAATGATGATTTAAGAGAATTTGAATCCTGTGAATCCTCCAAATCTAACTCTTCAAATTCTGACAGTGATTCTCTTAACATTTCAATGGGGTGTAAGGACAGTTATTGTCAAAAAATTAATTTTTTAAATGAAAATGAAGAATAAGAAAACTTCTTATTATATTGAATTAGTAAAATCCAAAATCCAAAATTAAAAAAAAATACTTAGAAAGACTTAGTAGAATAATTCAGAAGAAGAAAACTTCTAAATCTAACAATAATAATACTGCAAGCCTTTTGCAAACCCTTGAAAAATTTTAATAAGGTTAAAGGAAAGGGAAAAGAATTTACTCTTTAGGAAGTTCAAAAATATATTAAAAATATTAAAATTCAAATAAAAGAATTAAAAGATTCTAACTTAGAAGTAATAAAAGAATTAAACCTTTTAAATATAGAGAGTTCAATTAAAATTCATGAATCAAGTGAACTAGGAGAACCTAGTAAATTTTTAAATTCTGATAGTGAGGTTGAAGAACCTATTATCAATAATCAAGATGATGATAACTTTATTTAAACTCTTAATCATATCAAAATTAAGAAATGAAACATAATGGTCAGAATAATTATTCAAGATTTGGATTTCACTTCAATGACCTTGATTGATTCATGAGTAAATTTGAATTGTATACAAGAAGAACTAGTTCCTACCAAATACTTCAAGAAGATGAGAAAATCTTTGTCTTCTACCAATGTTATTAAGATGCATATTAATTATGAAATCCCTAAAGTTCATATTTTCCAAGACAATGTATGTTTTAAAAAATTACTTGTCTTAGTAAAAAACATGACTGATAAAATTATTTTGGATTTATTTATCTGTTGTATCATTTTACAACAAAACATGATGAGATAATTACTTATCCTATGGATGAACCTATTAAATTCAAATTCCTTTCTTTTTCTCACAATGACAAATTGAAAACTTTAAAGGAAAATCTGTTTTCAAATCCATAAATCTAATTTCTTCTAAAAAACAATTGTGTTTTCTACAGGATGAATTAAAATTTCAAAAGAATTGAAGAACAACTTCAGAATCCTGCTCTTCAAAAACAAACTAAAATCTTCGAACAAAGAATTTACGATGAATTATGTTTTGACATTCCTAATGTTTTCTGACACAGAAAGTAATATATAGTATGGCTGCCATATATTAGGGATTTGGTGAAAAGAATATCTCTACCAAGGCACGACCAATTCAAATAAATTCTGAAATGCTTGAGTTCTGTAAGAAGGAAATTACAGAACTTCTCAATAAGAATATTATTAGAATGAGCAAGTCTCTTTGGTCTTGCTCGACCTCTTATGTGCAGAATGTCAGTGAAATTGAACGAGGAGTTCCTCGTTTAGTAATTAATTTTAAACCCCTCAATAATTTTTTTGGAATGGATAAGATATCTGATATAAAAAAAGGAATATGTTCAATAGACTTTGAGATGCAGTGGTGTTCTCTAAGTTTGAACTGAAATCTGAATTTTGACTAATCTCGATAAATGAAAATAACAAATATAAACTGCATGTGTAACTCTATTTGGCCATTACAAATGGAATGTAATGTCTTTTGGCCTTAAGAATGCTCCTAGTGAATTTTAAAACATAATGAATAAAATCTTTAATCAATTTACTGATTTTTCAATTGTTTACATTGATGATGTTCTCAATTTTTCTAGGTCAATAGAATAACATTGAAAATATCTCGAATTATTTACTAAGATAATAAATCAAAATGGTTTAGTTATCCCTGCGAGTAAAATTAGATTATTTCAATCCAAAATTAGATTCCTAGGATTTGAAATGCATCATTCCATAATTAAATCAATTGATCGAGTAATACAGCTTGTCGACAAATTCCCTAATGAAATCCTAGACAAAACACAATTGTAAAGATTTCTAAGATCTTTAAATTACATATCTTATTTTTATGATAAATTAAGAATTGATTGCAAGCCTCTCTTTAAAGGCTCAAGAAAAATTCTCCTCCTTAGACATGTGTCCACACCAATCTGATTAAAAGAATTCAAACTCATGTTAAGATGCTTCCTTGTCTTGGCATCCCCTCTAATAATTCTTTCAAAATTGTGCAGACTGATGCCTTTGAAATAGGATATAGAGGTATCATGTTATAAAAAAAATCTTCCAAAGTCACCTGAACAGATTGTTAGGTTCACATCTGGGACTTGGTCTCGATCCTAAGTTAATTATAGTGCAATTAAAAAGAAAATCTTATATGTTGTTTTGTGTGTACAAAAATTTCAAGATGACTTGTTAAATTATCCTTTTATAAATTGACTATACTGCGAAACATGTTTTCGAGAAAGATGTTAAAAATATTGCTTCAAATATGCGAAACATCTTTAGTAATTAATTTTAAACCCCTCAATAGTTTTTTGGAATGTATAAGATATCCAATACCAAACAAAAATGATCTGATCAATAGACTTCGAGATGTACTGGTGTTCTCTAAGTTTGATATGAAATCTGGATTCTGGTAAATTCAGGTAAATGAAAATGATAAATATAATGAATGAAATCGAATGTAATGCCTTTTGGCCATTACAAATGGAATGTAATGCCTTTTGGCCTTAAGAACGCTCCTAGTGAATTTTGAATCATAATGAATGAAATCTTTAATCAATTTACTGATTTCTTAGTTGTTTACATTGATTATGTTCTCAATTTTTCTAGGTCAAAAGAACAACATTGGAAACATCTCGAATTATTTACTAAGATAATAAATAAAAAAGGTTTAGTTATCTTTGCGAGTAAAAATAGATTATTTCAATCCAAAATTAGATTCCTAGGATTTGAAATTACATCATTCCATAATTAAATCAATTGATCGAGTAATACAGTTTGCCGACAAATTCCCTGATGAAATCCTAGACAAAACCCAATTGTAAAGATTTTTAGGATCTTTAAATTACATATCCTATTTTTATGATAAATTAAGAATTGATTGCAAGCCTCTCTTTAAAAGGCTCAAGAAGAATCCTCCTCCTTGGACATCTGTCCACACCAATCTGATTAAAAGAATTAAAAATCATGTTAAGACACTTCCTTGTCTTGGCATCCCCTCTAATAATGCTTTCAAAATTGTGCAGATCGATGCCTCTGAAATAGGATATGGAGGTATTCAGTTACAAAAAATCTCTCCAAAGTCACTTGAACAGATGGTTAGCTTCACATCTGGGACTTGGTCTCAATCCCAAGTTAATTATAGTACAATTAATAAGGAAACCTTATATGTTGTTTTGGGTATACAAAAATTTCAGGATGACTTGTTAGATTATAAATTCCTTCTAAATTGACTGTAAATCTGCGAAACATATATTGGAGAAAGATGTTAAAAATATTACTTCAAAACAATGTTTTGCACAATGGCAGTCCATACTTAGTATTTTTATTTTAATATTGAATTCATTAAACGCATTAATAATTCAGCTCCTGACTTCTTGACTTGTGAATTTTCGCAGGGACGACAAGATGGGGTCTAGGCCCCAAGCCTCGAAGAGAATAATCAAAGGAGAGTCCTCAACTCCACAATTGGCCCTTAAGGCCCAAAATCAAAGGAGCCTTCTGCTCCAAGACGTCTAAATGACACTACACTGATTCATCAGGCCCAACTACCAATCTGTATTGTTCAACCAATTTGACCCATTTTCAGTCTGTAAACCATTTGACCCACAATTGGTCAACCAGCCACCCACAAAATACAAAAGGTCATCTCCATATTACAAGAAGGCCCTCAATAAGAATCTTTTCTACATTGAACCCTTATTTGCTAATTAAAAACATCCAATTGAAATAGAGAATTCCCATTTTCTTCCAAATTTTTATTTTTTCCCCTGACACAAAGACAAAAATCTCAGTTTCTATAGGGATATTCTCTTAGAAATAAAATCAGTCAACATCAGTCTAATAACCAGTACAGAAGGAAAGATCATCTATCATTCATTCTACATCCTCAAAATAATAATAATGGAGGATTGAAAAATCCATCTTTCAAGACTAAAACCCTTTTACATAAAAAATAATACAAATTATTTTGACTATGTTTATGTCTGGCAAACAATTTTCTTGCATCAAAATAGTGAATTTTCTCATTCTTTGTTTTTAAACTTTGATAAAAATTTCAAAGTCAATTTTCAAAATGGTTTTTGAAATGGTGGTCAATCCATGGCCCTGTCCTGAATTTATTCCCAATCTAACTCCAACAAAATTTGAACTTATTTCTAAATGTGTTCAAACCCTCACCAATTAAGGTTTCTTTTCCACCAATACTTTATTTTATAAACAAATATAAAATTTCATGGATCCTAAAATGGTAGTATTTCATTGAAGAGGAAATTCTCACCAAACAATACTACATTAAGTGGTGGGACAAATTTAGTACTCTAAAAATCTCTGCCTCCATAAATAATGAGTTGGCAAATATCCCACCCACAATTAAAAGTTATCAAACCATCTCTTGTGGCCTCATTAAAAATTAATGAGCAAACCAACCAAATCCCACAGATAAACCAAACCAAATCATCTATTTCTTCCCAAGAATCTAAACCTAAATAAAAAACCTTCTCGAAAAGGAAAAGCCAAGGCTACCAAATCAAATTCAAAGCAGGAGTTGATACAAAAGATGCTTCTTCTCCTTCAAGATAATATTGATTCTGACTCTGAATCATAAGTAGAGTCAAATCATCCAATAAAAAATCAAAATCAAGAAGGTCAATCACTCAAAACTCTCGCTCAGCAAGTGATGGGACAATCATAGGTTCGAGTTCTTCCTGAATGGGATTATGATCATTTCCAAGATTCACAAGACCCATTTAATAGTCTCAATCTCATTGACAATGAATAAAGAAAGATAATTCACCTTTGGCAAAATGCCAAAACTCCAAGAATCAATTGATGAATCATGATGACAGTTCAGTACAATGCAATAGTCATAATGATCTTCATGACAATGAATTTTCCACAATCAAAGAATCCAATGCACAATAATAGTCATTATGACTTTTTCAGACAATAATTATGATCAACAATCAAAACACAAAAGTCCAAGATAGCAATTATCAAGGATCAAGAGTAATGGCTGCACCAAAATAAAGCAACGATCAAGACACGAAGGCCGATATAGCAATCATCGAGGAATCTTTGTAATTTGTCATTTCTATGATAATTGTACTGGTTGTCGAATAATTATGTAAATATTTATGCTTTTAACTATTTATAGCCAAAAATAGAAAAAAGTAGAAATGTAAAATGTTTTTGCTTTTGTAAAGTAGAGAAGTTTAGGTAAGTGATGGGTTCCCGGTGAACTGCACTTTCCTCAGCTATAAATAGGTAGCCCTCTTCCATTTGTTTTTCATAACTTGTTTTACACTCTTAACTGTTTGAGGGAAAAACTGGTTTTGAAACAAAGCTTTCTTTCTCTCCTATTTTGTAATCTCTTCTTCTTTTTCTTCAACATTAATTAGTGAGCGAGAGCGTTATATACATATATACCTTTTCACTAGCCTTTATCAATGCATTGCTGATAAAAGCCTTCTCCTCTAACATATTATCAGGTGTGCTTGGAGATGGCTTTGCCTTTACTATAGCTGTACTTTTTGCTTATAGTTTCCATTTTCCCTTATCCCTGCATTCAAATAACAGTTGATAATAAGTTTTCTGGAGCTTTTATAATTTGAGTGTTTATTACATATTAACTATTTATAAAACTAAGTATATGATATATGTTTTACACTAAACATTTGAAAGTCACAATAACAACAGTAAACATCAACAATATAAACAACAAATGATGTACTTGGTTAAGTCTATACATTAAACAATAATAATTCTTATAAACACTTTATTTTATATTTACATTAAAATTACAATAAGCATTGTTTAGTCAAGTACAACCTCTGTTTATACAATAGTTTATTGTATATGACTTGTGGTTTGGAACTCAAATCAATTCACAATAAATATTCTTTCTTATACGAACTTGGTTTTTATCATTCAATTTATTATCCGTTTACAAAAATATTCTTTGAATCAGTTTACAATCAATTTATAATCACTTTATAATGCTTTAAACGTTCAATTTATAATTAGTTTACAACTAATTTATAATCAGATTACTAAAAATTCCTCAGTATTACAAAATCGGTAAAAAAATCTAAACACAACACAAAACAAAATATCGAATGGAAAACAACAGCGTCCCAAATGTCGAACAAAAGTAGAACTAAAATGTTGAATTAAACACAAATACATGCTAAAACTTCTTTTATAATCAATATTACAAGATTAGTAAACAAAATCTAAATCCACAACAAATTGAATTTATGATCAGTTTACTAAAAATTTCTTGCATGCTGAATGTTTCATCAAAAGTAGAATAAGAATGCATGAATTTGTAGAAAAAATACCTCTCAGTGATAGTTAGGTTCATCTTAGTCTCATATTTCTCGTACTCTACAAAAACATTACAATCGTAAACCCTATCTTTTTTATTACAAAATGCTTGTATTTTTTGTATATGCCTGGCATATTGATGATCGATCATAAGATTTCTTGTGTTCTTGATACTTTCTTCTCGAAGAATTTTTTAGTTTTCGAACCTAAAAAAATATCATCAAAATACCTAGGATTTGTTTGCAGTAACCATAGATTTTATTTGATAGAGAATTTGTAGAAGTATATTTTCTACATACCTCTATTTATGCTAGTATATCAGAGTAGAGAAGTGTTGATGGAGGAGTTGTAATGGTGATTTTCTTTAAATTTTCTGGAAGAAGGAAGAAAGAGGCGCAGGCTTTGAACTTTTAGTGATGTGGAACAGTTAGTGTGTTAAATGTGTAGGTGAACCTGTTAAATGAGAAGAGAGGGTAGAAGTGTACTTGCATATATTCTTTACTGTTTTAGGGGTTTTAGGGGGCGCTTTCTTTTTAGTTTGGGCTATTTTTTATGATAGTTTGCAACTAGGCCATTTTTAACGTTTCTTATTGAAATTGGATTGTTTATGATGAAAGCCCTTTTTATTTTCTTCAAGACCAAAACCTCAAGGGTCATCAAAAAATTCGGATACAGAAATCACAAGCGATCTCATTCCAATCCTGATGGGCAAACCCATCTCGATCTTGAATTTGAGATTTTTCCAATCTTGAATCCATTCAGGCTGTGATTGGGATTTGATTTCTTAAATGGACAGCATTTTTTATCCTGCTTGATCCCGTCTTGAAATGCCCATCCCGCAAACCCATCCCACAAGATTAAGGTTTACACATTAATTAGAATGAATGATATAAAATATTATTTTTGAAAAATTAAAGGTACATAAACTCTTCTTATATATATTAATATAATCTAATATAATATAAAGATTAAATTATTAAAAATGAACGTTCATAATGTAAAGGAATTTTAGAGTATGAAAATAAATGAGAGAGAATAATGAGAGAAAGAGTAGATTCATTTTATTCTCCCTTTTTTGTGACATCAACATTTATTTATAGGCGAAAATTGGGTGCAAGTGAGTTACATGAAATCTGACACACCCTATCTATTTACAACAGAAATATAGACTATGAAAAATATTCTAGCTTTGACTTATTCTTGTATTATTATTCTAAATCAATCTTTTTCGTTAACTCTATCTGACGCCCACACTCGCTTCACCTCAGTTGAGCAAGTTGGCAATCCGATTCATCTCTTCTAATTAGCTCTAAACGTTTTATTCATTTTATTAGTTTTTCTTATGTTGAGGTAACTAATTCATCGATTTCTTAATGGCCCTTATTGTAGTTAAGGGCTGCAAGCTGTTGATGTATAATAATAACTCTTAAGATGAAATAGTTTATGATTGGTATTGAGACGTCAGCACAATAACGCCTTACGTCCCTTTGTCAGCAGAAGCATCCACTTTTTACAGTCCCGAGACATCGAGCCATGCACTTTTAACGCAAAGAATGTGATGGTTGAAACAACGTGATATCTGCTTAAGGAACCAATTTTTAACTATGTCAAAGATTCCCATTTTTCTTTACCAATCAATGGTCTAAAAAGACTTGGGGTTTACTTTTTGGACCATGACCTTTGCTTTTCTTCTACGAATGGCTATGCATTTCTGTGTATCCTATTCCTAAGGACTTAGGTTCATTTATGAACCATGATCCTGGTTTCCTTACGGAAATGGCCACACATTGATGCACAGTCCATTCGAAAGGAGAGACTCATTGTAGAACCATAGCATTTGTTTCTTTTAGAGAGCAACTATCTATTGAATTGCAATCCACTCTCAAGGACTTAAGCTCACTGTAGAACGTTAAGCCTAGTTTCCTTTATAGAATGAATGCCACTTGTAGTGCAGTCCGTTCTTAAAGACTTAGGTTCATTGTATAACTATGGTCCTAGTTTCATTTAGAGAACGAATGCCCATTAAAGTACAGTCCGTTCTCAAGTACTTAAACTCATTATAGAACCATGACCCTAGTTTTTTTTAGAGAAGGACTGCCCATTGTAATACAATTCATTCTCAAGGAGTTATGCACATTGTAGTACCGTGGCCCTAGTTTCCTTTAAGAACGACTAACTATTGTAGGCAGTCCGTTCTCAAGGACTTCCATTCATAGTAGAACCATGGCTCTAGTTTTCTTTAGAGAGCACCTCCTAATTGTGGTGTAGGCAGTCAAAGACTTATGCTCATTATAGAATAGTGCCCCCAATTTCTTTTATAGAATGATTGCCATTATAGTGTAGTTCATTATCGATGACTTAGATTCATTGTAGAACCATAACCCTAGTTTCCTTTAGAGAATGGTTCTTCTTGTAATGTAATCCATTCTCAAGGACTTAGGCTCATTTTAGAATATTGAACCTGATTTTCTTTAGAGAATGGATCCCTATTATAGTACAGTCCATTCTGAAGGACTTAGGCTCATTGTAGAGCCATGACCTTAGTTTTCTTTAGAGAAAGGCTACTCATTGCAGTGTAGTCCATTCTCAAAGACTTAGCCTCCTTGTAGAACCTTGACCATCATTTCATTTAAATAACCGCTGCCCATTATAGTATAGTCCGTTCTAAATTAGTTAGGCTCATTGTAGAACCATGCTCTCATTTTCTTTAGAGAACGACTGCCCATTATAGTGCAGTCGTTCTCAAAGACTTAGGCTCATTGTAGAGCCAGGCCTCAGTTTCTTCATCGCGGGCTCATTGGTAGAGTTTATCCTATTTTCTTCTCTTTCTTTTCCTTCTTTTCGTACATTGAGATTTACGACAAGAATGTTGTACACGTATACCATATATAAAAATAAAGAATTTAATGGAATATGGACGGAACGAGTAATACCTATTCACAATATCGTCGTAGGGATTTGGGTTTGATGCCGCTGTTTGTATTCTTTAGGAAAAGTTCATTTTGTCCGAATTAATCCTTATGTTGGCACCATTTGAAAACTATCTCTGCTTCAAAACCCAAGGACTTCCTATGTCTTGCAAATTCGGTTCAACTTTTCTTTCGAATAGTTTGCTCATAACTTTCCATAACTTTTCCTAGAGAGTTCAGAATCATGTTCCATAAAATTCTCAAGAAGCTGAATTCTATTGCTTTCTAACAACATATGATTGTCACATAACTCGTCAAGCATGTGCAGTTTAATATTTAAAGTTGACTAATTTTTACAATCTTCCTTTTTTGAATAGTCTATATGAAAACTTTCATATCTTTTCATCAAGAGCTCCAAATTGAGTTTTGCAAATTTCTTCACGAAGCTAACTTCCATAGCTTTCAAAAAACATATGATTTATCATGTAGTTCTTCCATATTTGGTATAATTTAAATATTTGATTTGACTGATTTGCACAACCTTCTTTTTCTGAACAACATGTATGAAATCTACCATAACTTTTGATCCGAAGCTCCAAATTGAGTTCCACAACAATACTTAGATAGATGTCTGACGTATCTTTCTGGAAAAGTTAAGATTCGTCATGTAGTTCTTCTGTCAGTATAGTTTAAAGATTCATACATTACACGCAGCAGTTTACGTCATGATTTTCACGTCAAAGTGCATCCCAATAAGATGGTCAAGCCTAAAATTGATGGGTGTAATGTATGACATTTAGTGACTTAAGTTGGACACGACCTCAAATATAATTACATATTCAGTAGTGATACTGCATAAGAACTCAATTAGTGGTTAAACATATTTTGACGAATTTTTTTTTATCATGGGGAATAGTCAAAAGATATTGAATTATGCATGGCGTGTCAAGTATTTAACAAGATGTTTGACTACCGTTTATATCATAAATGATGAAGTCATGATATTATTATTTGGGTTGAGCTACAATAACATTTATAATACGTGACCCAAAGATAATATAAGTAATTTATACGATCATGTTTAAAGCATGATAAAATGTACATGGAAAATTACTTAAATTTCAAGCATGGTGAGACGGTTAATCATGCCCCACACAATGTGTATAATGTCAATCTCTATGAACCATTTAGTTTGTGTGATTATCATTGTTTCATTCAAAAACTTCAACAGTACACGTGTTGATCCTTCTGATTAAAGGTGTCTGCGTCGGTGACGTGTGCACGTTATCTCCTCCTAGTGGTAAACGTGTGTTTCCTCTTAGCTAAAGCTTCCCTCGACCTCAATGTTTGTAAAACACAGACAAGGAACCTTGTAGATGGGGAACCAGAGGGGGGTTGCTCCACCTAAAGGCCTTTGATGCCTAAGTCAGTAAACAGTCGATTAGGGGAAGTATTTGTAGCTGGTCCCTCGAGGTCGTAGGTAGCGTGTCGAAAAAGCCTCTCAGAGGCGTGTTGGAGAAGCTTCAGGGGGAATAAAGCCTGTCTTGACAGTCCGTGATTACATAGGGACATTAATGGTTGATTTTCTTTTGAGGTGACATTTCAGAGGTTCACTTGACATTCTATCATGGTGATTGGACCTGTTGGGTGCTACTTTGGGTGGATGATGATGACTTTAAGCTCAGGGTTGATCGGGCTTTTTATGCAAATTATATTCCTCTCTTTTTATGTGCTCGGGTTCGTGAGTCCTGAGCTCCATAGAGGCTGACCAGACGAGGTCAGTTCCACTCCTTTCTTGGAGAGGGTTCTTCTTATTATTACGTGGCACGTGTCGTTGAGTCATTGAGGGTTGGGAAAATACAAATAACAATTTTCCCCAGTCGAGGACTTGGGTAGCCTCTGACATCCGGGTCCAAAGATTTCATTAAATTGAGCTCTGCATCTGAGCTAATCGGGCGTGATAAACTTCACTTGGTCCGGGTAGCTCACTCTTGTGCTTCAAATTTATTCATCAGTGGGGATCGCACCAACTGACCTTGACTACCTGACCACTTTTGTTGTGCATGCGTTGTCTCACATTTCCCACATTTTGAGGTCATTAACCTTTTAGGGAGTGGGGGCATTAAGGGTGCGTAGGTGTGAGTAGGGCGTGGTGAGTATTACTGTCCCGCGGATCCTGATCCCTCGATACGTTGCATCGTATTATTCCATCATTTGGTCTTCTGAAATCTTCTCATTGGTCCCCGGAACAATTGCTCATTGATTGTAGCCTCAACGGACGTTATCATGGACTTCTTTTAATGCTTATTAAATGCACGGTTTCTTTTCTCTAGGTCTATAAGTAAGATTCTCCCTTCTCATTTCCTTCATACTCACCACTTTTTAGGGTCGAAACCATCATTGATCCTTGTTCTTGCCCTTAGTCCTTCTTTCCGGAAGAACAATGATCCTTCCCCTTTTGGGGCCTCTTCTGTTTTGGGGTTTCTCCTTCAAGACCCTCCTCCTACTTCATTAACATCGTTTTCCTTTCAGTCATTTCTTAAATGGCGTGCCTCAAAGTCATCGATGTTCCATTTACGGTGATTTTTCCGAAGTTGATGTTACGATTTTTATATAGTGCAAGTGTATATTATCGTTATCATGTAATAAATTTCTATAAAAATAGAGTATCGTCCACATGATTGATTGATATTAAATATTAAAACCAATTAAATCCTAAATTAATTGAGAATATCGAAAAGCTGAGAATTTTGAATGAAAATTTAAACTAAAAAGATTGATACATGATAGGGATAAAAATTTCAGATATGAATAATTAAAAGTTCTAGGGTTTTCGATTTCACAAAACCAAACATACTCTAAATTCTAAATCTCAATCAATTAATGTTTATCAAATTATTGACAACGAGTTTCTCTAATGTAATTATCAATCTTTCTCAAGCATCGATAATAATGAATCAAAAGTATGAATTCCACATCTCTGTCAAGATTAAATATATTAAAACTCATTAAGCACAAGAAAAAATAGTTGCTACACTAGATCCATAATTATCTCTAACTTATGAAATTCTAATGGTGTTATAAACAAAGAGCAAATTTAATAATCACTTCTAAGTCTCAAAATTAAATCTAAAATCATGCAATAGTTGGCTAGACGATCACAAGAATTAAGAATGGATTATAACACTTAGTAATACTGAATAAAAATCGATTGAATTGAAAAGCAAAATTTATGAACAATATGTTAGAATTATGTCCATAAAGTTGGGTGTAATAACTATTTATGCGTATTTAGTTTTTTTGACATTTATGTATTACTAAATTTTATGAATGAATGAGAGTTTATTTTAATTAATATGTGTTTATAATTTACTTAAGTTCTGGAACTATTATCGATGTAAGAAGAGTAAAGACTAAGCGGTCTTCCAGACGAACTCTTCTAAGATAGTTCAAAATATTTTTCGCAGTCTTAAGATCGACTAAACAATCAAGTCCAATTATGAATGTTAGCTTGAACCAACGGATGCCGGTCTTGGGGCATGGGAGTGGAGACTCTAACGCTTGACCTAGACATGTTCTGGAACATGTTGAATATACCAGTAACAAATTAATTTAGAGCAAAGCCGTTTATCTAGCTCTAAATCTAATCGTTACACCTTAAGGGTATTTTCATGATTACCATAATCTTGAGGTGAATACAGAACTTGACTTATTTACTTGTGATCTTTGATTCGCCAAAGGAGTGACTTCGAACTGCTGGACAATACATCGACTGTTGAGATCGATATTTAGCTATGTTGGAGTGATGTGATTCACAGGTATGGAATTTGTGACGAGATCGTAAAAGTAACAATATCACATTATGCTTTATTGATGAGTGTGTGAATAAATAAACCTTCCTCGATGAAATGAATCATTGAATAAGACATTGTGAATTGTACGAGACACTTCACTATTATGTCTTTCTTATTCACAGTCGATAAATGAGTTAAGGAAATAATAACTAAAGGGGTAAAATAATAATTTTACATTCCACTCTTCTTAATAATATTCATGGTGTAGCATCATAAAATATCATGTGAACCGTGAAATGAAAATGTTTATTTGCGCCAACATAAAATGCAGCGCGTATGAATCGAGAGTTGATTCGGCATCAGACCTATAGTGGAGTCGTACGATGTCGGGATTAAATAGTTTGAGAATTTATGGAGATAAATTAGTCGGGTATTTGAATCCCATAATTTTATTTATGTGGGATTATTCGGTCTCCAGAGTAGCTCATAAGAACAGGAATGAGAAACAACGTCAGTTGGACCAAAAACGTGTTTTGGACTAAAGAACACTTCCCGAACCCATATGTGATGGGTGTCATTACTAAATTAGTGAATAGCAGAATTAATGTACAATTATTAGACAATTAGTAAATAAAAAAATTATTTATTTAATTGATATAGATCAATTTAATTTATCATTTTGAATTGATGAATATAGACAGAGTCTTGGCTCTAGAGTAGATGTACAAATCACATATAGCAGTGCATAGGGAGATGAATTCTGGTAATTTAACATATACGGGTACATGTGTAAATTATATAATTATTATATAAGGAATTGCATTAGGATTGCATCCCTAACCCTAATCATAGTGTGTGATTATTCATAGCAGAAAAGAGTTTCTCTCCCCTCCCCCTATAGTTGCCGCCGAAAACTATCAAAGGAAGAAGAATATTTTTTTCTCAGTTGTTTAGAGAGCCCACACTCTATTTCTAACAATATCCTTGCGAGATATACTTTTGAATCCTACGGGTGGTTGTTGGTGTGAAGATCAATTGAAGTTCTACTACTCTCAAGAACGAAGAACACAAGACAAATAATTGAATCCCGCCAAATCAGAATTTCTCCAATACAAAAAAATATATAAATTATTTCTATCTTTTCTCAATATCTTATCCTGAATATGTATGATCTTTGAGGGGTTTTATATTTAATTTAATTAAATATTTGGTTTGAAAATTTTTTATATTGCGTCCACGAACTGTTCGTGGTTCATTTATTTTTCTTCAATTTTAAAATATGATCCAACACAATCATGGTTTGGCTACGTCAAAGCTCTAGAAAAGAACATTAAAACATATTAGAATAAGAACACATCCTAATAATATTCATGAACATAGAATAAAATAGAAGAAAAACTAGATTTGAGGATGAAATTGAAGTTGAGATCCATCTCCCCATTGGATTCGTCTTCGTTTCCTCTCCAAAAAGCTCTCTTCTCTGCCTCCCACATCCAAAGAGTCCTCCAAATAATCCTCCAATATTCTATTTATACACTAGGGGTTGATAAAGATCAAAAAGGAGAAAAAACATGGAAAAATATTAAAAATGTTACCGCGCCAGTGTCGCAGCACTGGCTTAGTGCTTCTACTAGCCAGCGCCAGCTGCTTGCACCCAGTGTCACGACGCTAGGATGTCGTGATGCTGGTCCTTCTTCCCAGGTTCGTCCTTTTCTCGTTTTCTTCCCATTTTTACCTTTCCAATCTTTCAAAAATCAACCCAAATGCATTTGAATATCATACCTCCAAAATAAAAATAAAACAAACATAAATCAAACAATAAAATTCAAAGAACCAACAAAATTAAAGTTAAGATTATCTAAAACATGAGTGTGAAACACACTCGTCAAATACCCACAAACTTAACTTTTTGCTAGTCTTCAACTAAAAAATAATTTAAAAAATCAAACAAGAAGACAATAACTCTAATTAAGCAAAACAATGAATCAAGTGACGAAATGTTTTGACTAGATAAACATGCCTCCGAGATTTCAAAGTAGCGATAATCCAAGAAAAACTTATAAATTGTGATCATGTAGAATTTCAACGCAAACACCAACTTACGTTACACTTTGTAAAATTCATAGTGCATGTGTGTTACCTTAAGTCGTCCAACTTCTTAATATTAATGAGTTTATGTAACCAAGTCTTGTAAAAACGGATCCATTAATCTATAAATAGATTAGAACTCCATAGGCCAATTTTTCATGTCACTCTCCACTAATATAGACAAACACAAACATTTAGGATCATTAGGAATTTCGTAGACTTGAAATGTATGGCTAGGGTTTAAGGTAGGATAAAAAATATTATTTTGGCTCAATCTTTACCCATAGTCACACATGCGTTCTAGGAAATAACAAGCTTAACCCAACTTCTCTTGTTGCACCCCCAAACTTGTCACCACTTGAAATATCAACCATACCCAACCATTCTTCTTCTTTTTCTTTGAATTTGATTTCCTTAAGCTTCTCTTTTTCTTAAAGAGCTTTTAGCTAATAGCTTAACTATTCTTAGGGTATTAGGTGTTGTGACACCCCTTCGAGCTTAGTCACTCAAGTTCAAGAGGCTACGGAATCAAACTTATTCACAAGTTTTTAAGAAAAAATCTATCAAAACTCCTCCCATCCACCCAGATTATCATAGCTCCATGTATTTTACACCTCCCCCTCCCCACTTTCTCCCTGTAGGTTGGCTTTGTGACGCTAATTTACTATACTTGTTTCTTGATAAGATGTGTTGTAGTGAGTATCATTTGACTTCATAATCTAATATATACCTGAAGTTCATCAAGTCATCAAGACGTCTATTCTTATTTATCTTGTAGGTTGCTTTCTTAGCATTTGACAAAGATGCAGATCTGGATGTATTGGATCATCCTATGTTGAACTTAATATACTACATGGTAAGTTTCATGTCTTTCTTGTAGATGGGCCAACTAGATCATTTATTTTTCTCTGTAGTAAAAGTTTCTTATTATAAGGGTTTCCCATATGGATATTGAGACTGTCTTTGAAACATGTAGTAAAGGTTTCTTATTACAAGGCTATATTAGAAAATTGATGTAAATGCTGCTTGATGTGATGTTCTTTGTTTATCTTGTAATCAAAATGTCTCTCTTTCTTAAAACTTGTCTCTTTAAGCACATTGATATACTTTGTTTGCAGGTGAGACTTGGAAAGAATGGCTGACAATATTGAGGAGATTAAGGGCTGTCATAGAAAGGTATTTTTTGCCGTTCTATGAAAAAATTTTTATATAGAAAATAGACTCTTAATGACGGGGAATCCCGTATTAAAGTGTTTTACGGTTCCGTTAAAGACAGGGAATCCCCGTGAAGGGTTTTCGCCTTACCTTTAAGGACGAGTATCTCCGTCATTATATATATTAGTTTATTATGATGACTTTTATAAAAATTAGTAAAGATGACAACCTGAAAAATGGCAGTCGCATCCCGTCATCATAGTATTATGATGAAGGATTTTCACCGTCATATAACTCATTTTTTGTTGTAGTGTATAGTTAAGGGGTGGCATAAGGACACCCTTTCCATATGTCGAAAAGGGAGCAACGACTAATACAAATCTCAGTTTTAATGGTGGTGGAAAATTGTCTTTAAAACCCTTTAGTTAGGGTTGTCCATCGTCAATTATCGGGCTATCATTTTTGTGAACTTTCAGAAAAACCATCATGAAAGGCCTAAATAATTATGTTATCATGATAGTGTTTTCCTCAATATTTCCTCTTCTAATAGTACAAACTATAACACTAATAAACATAAGCTAATTCAAATGATATTACTTAACTATATATTAATAAAATAGTAGTTTCACAAGTTGAAAAATTACAGATAGTTCAATTATATGTCAAAACAAATAAGCATGTGCTCATGAGACAGTTTTCATGAAAGATATTAAGATAATAATATAAAGCATCAATCCGGGGAGGAAATCATTCACATGCTGGGTATGACAGTGGCTATCGTAGTGATCTGGTTGGAAACTGCATTGTTGTATACCCATATCCGTTAACCGGCAATAAGTTGGAACATAAAAAAGTACCATATAAGTATCAATGACAAAAGAACACATGTAATCATACAACCCAACATTCTAACACAGCAGTGAGGTGTAAGAAAGTTGAACACAGAATGTTTGAGCGCAATACTTATAGAAAGAATTCTCAACGAAAAATTTATCTTATCAGAATTTTAGCAGGGATAGAGGACGTTGACCAACTTCAACAGTAGAACTATTGGCATTCTAAACAGACAAAAACAGAGATGTTACATCATGAGGGATATACGAGTGGACTTACCACACATAATCATCCCCACCTTATCACTAAGGTGGAACCAATTACTAATCATCTTCCCACTAGTCTAACCAGGGTATACTAGATACAAGTTCCTTACCTAATAGGTAAGTCAGATACAGAGCAGAGAGTATGAAATAAGTTCTACGTAGCAATGCAAAGTGTTCTGAACTTTCTTAATCCATAGGCATTCAACGAACATATCAAAGTTTACCATAATTTTGATACTTATGAGAGAAATGTAGATAAACAAGATAACCAAACCAATCAAGTACAACTTACAAGAAACAAACAATAGCATAACGCCACACATTTCATTTATCATGATTTTCAGAGTATGGTAAATATTCAAGTATTTATACATTCTACTAAATTGGACACACTCATAATACACCCAACAAACCAAAGAACCTGAAAAATCTAACAAAAATTTTTCAACTTCCGAGAAATCTTTCATATGTCACGACTATATTTTTTAATTTTTTTACTGCCCTAGTGTAGCCAGAACTTATCATCTTACTTAAGGACATAATTTGCTTAAATAATAAGTCTCTAATTTCGTGTTTTAAATTATTAATATGTTGAAGTGTTATTTATCTTAATGAGTATCTCCGTCGAATAAAGCATCTAAGTATAGCAGTAAAAACTAACAAACATCAATCCTAACTTGAAGGAGGGGAAGCAGGCAGGTACTTTCTCAAAGTAAAAGTGGCAAAATGTTGTATTAAAGCTAAAAACCAAAAACCAGATTTACTAAGAGACATCTTGACAAAAAAATTTGGAAAGCCTGAAGCTTGCAAAACTTAACTCCTAACAAATGGTTCACATTTTTCAAAAATGACTATGCCCTCCCTTTTCAAGTACATGTTCACATCTTAATTTCACAAAGATAGCAGATCGAGATCTAGTATCTTGCTTGTGTCGACTCTTAGATAGAACCAAATAGAATTCGAGAGACCTCATTAAAACGTGAGATATTATCCGTTGTAGAATCTATCACAGTTCAAGGAAAGTCAAGTGAAAAAAATATAAACTTCCACCTAAAGTGCGGAATAGTGATAGAACACTCTTTTAGTTTATGATTTCGTCTTTAAAGTGATTAACCAACCCACCAAACCCCCATACGATTACATGTACGCAAGACACCAACTGACTTTACAAATCTAATTAAGAAATACATATTTCCTTCTACGCACCGAACACATCAATTGATTTTACAAATCTGATTCCATTTATGTTGTTGATGTTGAAAAATTGAGTATTTTGTACACTATTTTTGTAGATTAATTTTAAAAAAAAATTTAGATGGAACCCACTACGTAAAAGTGTAAGATCTTTGGATATATGAGTTCTCCTCCGCGAGTACATCAAAATCGACTATTAATTTCTCAAAATTCATTTCGGGATGAATGAGAAATATTTCTCAAAGTAAGCTAAATGAGAATGAAAAAATAGGAGGGAATTGTAGAAATCTTACAGTGGAAATGGAGGAAATGTTGGAGTGGTATAAATTGAGATACTAGTATCAAGGGTGGTAACTTGATAAGGCTAGATGCCCTCTCTATTTTGACCACCTCTAAATGGTCAATGAGCTGTGTTTTGCTCCAGATTTATTTTTCTTCCTCATTGGAAGCTCAAAGATTATGGAATATGGAATATTCTTGTAAATTAAGGCCCAAAATATTTTTTAATTTAAAAATTAAATCAAAAACGTTTTGGACTTAAATTTTTCATTAAATGGTCTTTTAGTGGATTAAATACCATTTATTACACGCCTCCCCCATGAGTAGTATAAAATGAGGCAGTCTCTTTCTCATTTTACACACCAAAGAAGCTTTCAAGTTCTCTTTTACTCTCAATATTTATTCTACACATTTTTGTTTATTTTTCTTCAAGTTTTCTTGGTTCGATTTTTGGTTTGGTCCGGTTCGGTTTATTTTTTATTCCATCGACAGTTTCATTTTCTAGCTCAAGTCTTGGTTTTGTGTCGTTACTTTGGTGATAGAATTCTGATAAGTCAGTTCGATCAAAGTGGTGAAGTCGGGTGCTCTCCAGCTGCCTCAAACCGTTTTATCTTGGAAAATAAACGTCGTTATCAACCTTAGTACCACAAGTGGGGGGGCATAACTATTTTAAGGAAGTTGTCCAAACAGGACTCGGTTTGGTTCCTTATTATTTCGTTACTTTGTCCGTATTGTTTTAACATTGGTAAATACCTTGCTTACATTTTGTAATTATTATCCTTACATTACTTTCTATAATCATGTTATTTTTACCTATCGTAACTGATATATATACAAAATTGTTGTATTATTATTATTATTTCCTTTCAATCTTATAATGCAATACACTATTTTCAACAATCTTAAAACAGTTAATTCTATACAAGTTATTGCGTTATAAGATTAGTTTTTTGGAAATTAATTTGGTTTTTCAACCTAAAAATTTAATTTAAATATTCTCCAAAATTTTAAAACTAGAAGTAACTATACAGAGAAATTATGTCTAGGAAATTGAAATTTAAGTGGATTTGTCCCTCAAATTACCTGGGAACTGAATATTGTTGAGAGGGATGGTCCTGGATTGGGTCTAAGAACCTCACCATTTCGCCTTAAAAAAGAGTTATCTGTAAAAGTGCTATTTGGTTTATTTTGAAAAATATTGAGAAAATTAGCATATTTTTCATCTTCGAGAAAATAGCATAATTTTTGAAGTGTCGATACACTTCTGGTTTATATCTCAAATAAGGAAATATGATAATTGAAACCAACAACAATATTGTAGCGAATCATGCTGGTGAAAACCAAGGGTTGAACCCTATTGTTGGGACTTAAATGACAAATCTTTGTATGCAAAACCATGTTGTGACCCATGTAGCCCGTATGGCACCAATGCCCGTGCCTATTTCTCATGGAGAGAAACCTGAGAAATTTAACGGTCTAAATTTTAAAATGTGGTAAAAAAATATGCTCTTCTATCTGACAACGTTGAATCTGAAAAAATGCTTGACAGAAGAAGCTCCTAAGTTCAATGATGATGAGCATGATTTTCAAACAATCAGTGCTATTGATGCTTGGAAACATTCTGATTATTCATGTAAAAATTACATAATGAATGGTCTTACTAATTCTTTGTATAATGTTTATTCTGACAAGAAAACAGTAAAGGAGCTATGAGAATCTCTTGAACGAAAGTACAAGACTAAAGATTCTGGAGCTAAGAAATTTATCGCCACCCGCTTTCTAGAGTTTAAGATGGGAGATTCTAAAACGGTAAAAGACAAGTGCAAGCACTTCAAATTATCCTGCACGAGATTCATGCTGAGTGAACCGTTTTAAGTGGCTTGTATTATTGAGAAATTACCTCCTGGATGGAAGGATTTCAAGAATTATCTCATGCACAAATGAAAGAAAATGAGCATTGAGGATCTTATTATCCGACTTCAAATTGAAGAAGATAATAGGTTATCCGAAAGAAGAGGGCCAAACCTTTTCGCTGCACCAAATGCTAATATTGTGGAGCATGGTCAAGGTTTTAAAGCCAAGAAGACCAACAACAAAGAAAATGGTCGAAACAAGCTAGCACCTAAAGGAGGGGTTTCCAAAAAACCAAAGATCCAAAATAAATGCTTCAATTGTGACAAGTTGGGTCACAAATCATCTGATATCAACCTCTCAGTAGTGATTCCTGAGGTCAACAAGGTTAGATCAAATCCAAAGGAATGGTGGATTAGCACTGGAGCTATCCACCATGTGTATTCTGATCATGGGATGTTCTCTACCTTTGAAGCTATCGAGTATGGAGAGAAGCTGTTCATGGGGAACTCGGCCACCTCCGAGATCAAAGGCCAAGGGAAAGTGGTGTTGAAGATGACTTCTAGGAAGGAATTAACTCTGAACAATGTATTATATCTTCCTAAAATCTAGAAGAACCTTGTGTATGGTTCACTGCTGAATAACCATGGATTTTGTATGGTATTTGCGTCAAACAAATTTTTTTTGTCTAAGAGTGGAATGTATGTTGGTAAGGGTTATATGAGTGATGGAATGTTCAAACTCAATGTAATAACTTTGATTAAACCCAATATTAATAAAGCTAGTTCTTCTGCTTACTTAATTGAGTCTTTCAATTTATGGCATGGTAGACTAGGTCATGTTAATTATGATACTTTACGTCAATTAATTAACTTGGATCATATACCCACATTTCACATTGATTCCAATCACAAGTGTAGAACTTGTGTAGAGGAAAAATTAACGAGGTCATCATACCAAAATATTGAAAGAAACACCGAATCACTTGATTTAATTCACAATGATATATGTGATTTAAATTTTGTACAAGTAAGAGGTGGTCATAAGTATTTTATTAGTTTTGTTGATGATAGCACAAAATTCGGTTATGTATATTTGCTAAAGAGCAAGGATGAAGCTATATAAAAATTTATTCTCCACAAAAATGAAGTTGAAAATCAACTCAATAAGAAAATTAAGGTGCTAAGAAGTGATAGGGGTGGTGAGTATGAATCGTCATTTGTTGAGATTTGTGCTCAACATGGGATTATACATGAAACCACAACATCTTATTCATCTCAATCTAATGGTGTTGCTGAGTGTAAAAACTGTACACTGAAAAAATGATGAATGCATTGTTGATTAGTTTTGGATTACCTTAGAACATGTGGGAGAAGCTATTTTGAAGGTTAACTATCTAATACCGAAAAAGAAAGAGAATAAGACCTCATATGAGTTATAGAAAGGTAGAAAACCTTCATATAAATACTTGTGGGGATGCCTCGCTTAGGTGATGGTACATACACAAAAAAGTGAAAATAGGGCAAAAAACTGTTGATTACATTTTTAACTGTTATGCAAATAACAGTAGTGCGTATCGATTCCTTGTGTATGAATCTAGCAATCCTCAGATTCACAAGAATACGGTAATGTAGTCTAGGAATGCATCATTCTTTGAACATGTATTTCCTTACAAATCGTGGTCCTGGTCTAGGTTCAAATTGGATCATCTTGCGTCCGGATGGGTCAACTTGCATATAAATTCGATCATCCATGATCTAAATGTTTGTGTCTTGTGCCAATCGAGATTTGAGGTTCGATCATGGCACCTAAGTTTTATTATATAGGTCTTGGCATCCAGATCCTTGCAAGTTGTTCTAGAAGCTTGATTCAGATGGTGTGATCTTTGTAAAATAATATTGTTTATATCGATTCCTTCTAGTTTGCACGTACTAGATTCCATATGTATTCAAATTGTTGCATCCACATCCAAGGTGTGGGTTAAAGATAGTTTTTATCCCTATTCTCATTGGATTCAAATTACTCTATGTACGTGTGCAAGGCGTGAACCAGAGAGTACTCTTATCTTAATTGTGTATGGATTTGAGTTTCATTTTGTTTTGTATGCATGGCATTGTTAGGAACACGAGTTATTAAACGTTAATCCTCCTTTTTTATATGCATGACTTTATTAGCGTGTGTGTGAAATCCTTGAGTATTTTTTAATTCTGATTTAGCATGTCGTGATCGAGCACAATGTGAATAATTGCATCTCATGATTGCATCTCCTCTACCCTTCTAGGAGTCTGAGTGTCCGGTGTTTGGTCCAGAAATATCCTTGTAACCTTTTTTGAATTCATGTTATTGCTTGCAAGACATGATAATGCTTCTAAATTTGGATCATTTCTAGTTTTGCGGCTCAATTAATATTTGTTTCAAGATTCCATAATCATGGTCTGGTTCGAGACCCTTGTTTTGCTTCAAGTTTGCATCTATGGTTGTTTAGTGCAGGTATGTCTTCTTGCATGTGTATCCCAGAAATGTTCAGAAAACACCATGTGGCATGATTTCCTTTAAGCCTTATTTTATTCAGGTCCCGTAACATTGCATGGTTGTATGGAGTTTACTTGAATGTGTGGCATGATTGCATGAGTTTATGTAAGTGTGTGGCTTGTCTAAATCTAGGATTGCTCGATCGCATTTAATATTCTTAATGGTATAATCATGTCTCTAATAATCATGTATATGTTTATGATTCCACACATTTTGGTCATCAAGAGAATTGGTTCTTCATTGATAAAAGATGTAATCTTAAAAATGAGGCTCAAATTCAGATAACTTGGAAATGTTTTTTCTCACGTGTTTGGCGTTGAGGTCTATCAAAACTTTATTGTTTAATTTCCACAATCACATGCCTGCTTATGAGTGTTTGCAATCTTGGCCACTTAATTCCTTTATGACTTATGATTACTCCTTGCGAGCATCTGCACATGCTTCTGTATCCGACTTCGTATTAAGATTCATGTTATGTTGTAAGTTTTTTTTTTGGCTTGAAACAAGCCATTTCATTGAGTTGCTTCTGTTTAATGTATTTTAAGATCATTCACATGTCTCGTCTTCCAGTCCCCAAACTCCTCCCACATATTTTGATCATGTATTATACTTGGATAATAATTTTTCTTCCATGAAGTGCTTAGTATTTTGCTTGGATGACACCATCGCCTTGATATTTTTTTGTCCATGAGAATATAGGCAAGACGTCTTCGCTTCCTCTCACGGTCTATAATTTCATCCTCTACTATTTTTTGGATGGTGTTGATGAGCATGAGTATCACCTTTCTCTTAGGGTCTCTTGCTAAGTTGGATTGACTCTATCTTAGATATTATAGTAATCGAGCTCACAATTTCCTCTGTATGTGAGAACCTTCAAATATTTTAACTTGTTCATTAATGCAAACGTGTAGAGGATCCCTAATGGATATCGTTGTTTCTTTGAAGAAGAGGTTAGCCAGCCCAAAAGAAGGGCTCTGGAGCATCTGATCTGTAACCGTAAATTGAGGCACTTAAATCAGGGGTCGCGTGGAATATCTGGTTGAGGCCAATCATTTTCTTTGACACCCTTGTCTTCTTTTATTTATTTCGAATTGTTTGTATCTTCTTATGGCTTGTGACTTATTTGTTTGCGACTTAGTGGGTTCCAAACTTTGGTTGTTAGGCTCTTCTCGTTTTATGTTCAGTTGGTGCTTTCCAACTGGCTTTTGATATATAACGCAACCCTCATGAATATATATATTCAATACCCATTTAAATGTAAGGAGACACCTTAATTGGTGGCCAATCTTCAGGGTGAAGATCAAACTTTTATATACCCTATTAACTTATCATACCAATCAAACCTTAACAATGCATCTCAGTCGCAATTTTGATCTCAATGCTACCAATTTCAACGTATGGAGGCACTTTTATTGGTGGTCTTTCTTTACGGTGAAGACCAAACCTTTAAAAATCCTATTGGCTTATCGTGCCAATCAAACTTTATCAATGCTGCTCGATCGAGATTTTGATCTCTCACAAAGCTACTCAAGCTTTCAAAGAGTAGATCTCTCAACTTTCCCTCACAATATTTTCTAGCTTCTCCATAGAATATTTTTCTCAAATCGACGCTCAAAATACAATTCTCTCAAAAAAAGTATAAAACTTTATAAAACATCATTGGAGAGAAGTGGAGAGATGTCAAGAGGTGTGTTGAAGAATGAAATGATGTGGGTAATTATAGGTGTCAAAACACTATGCAAACGGGTTAACCGAATTGGAACCAGCAGTCGACCAGTTTGGACAGTTAAGGAGCTTTTTCCTTAACTATTCAACTAGTGCACCGGTTTGGAAGGTGGACCGGTTTGAGCAGGTTCATCTGACTGTCCCTCTAGTTTGTTGATTCCAAGTAAAAATAGTCTCGGTTCAACGTATTTTGTCACATTTTCTAGTCTGGTTTGATTCTGTTCTTGGTCTTGACCATTTTTTCTCTCTAGTTGACTTCTTGTGATGTATTGGGTCCATATAGTTTCTCAAATTTGATATTTGTTTTGTGTGTAGTATTTTCTAGAAGCAATGGATGAGTTCTTCATAATTTGTATTTAATTTATACTTCATAATTTTTCTACATACTAAATAAAATAATAGTGAAACAATTATTTGTCATCATCAAAATTAACATCTTGACTACAGTCAACACCTTTCATTTTGATTTTTCAAATATTGTAACTATTAAAAAAAATAAGAGTTTTATTTATTCTAGTACATTGGTAGATGAATTGTATTCTAGTACTCCTAAAAGATTGATGTTGTATCATACAAAAGTAGATAATAGTTTATATAGTATACCTAAAAGAAGAAAAGTTTGTCAAGCTAACGAAGCTTATCTGTTTCATTTACATCTGGGTCAAATTAATCTAAATAGGATACATAGATTAGTAAGAGATGGGCCTTTTATATCTTTGAGTATAGAGCCTTTACCAGTCTTTAATCCTATATAGAAGGTAAGATCACCGAGAGGCCTTTCAAGGCAAGATGACATAGAGCTTCAGAGCCATTGTAGTTAGTGCATACTAACTTATATAGACAATGAATTTTCAAGCTAGACGTGGCTATGAATATTTCATGGCTTACACAGATGATTACTCTAGGTATGATTACATATTATTTTAATGCATCAAAAATATGAAACTTTTGAAAAATTTAAAGAGTTTAGGGCGGAAGTCGAGAATGGATTTGATAGAAAGATTTAATGTCTTTGATTAGATCGAGGAGGTGAATATCACTATGTAACATTCATGGATTGTTTAGTTGAAAATGAGATTTCATCCTAATTGATTGCATCGAGGACTCTCCAGCAAACTGGTGTACCTGATAGGAGAAACAAAACTCTCTTGAATATGAGAAGATCATGCTGAGATATTTTACTCTTCCCATTTCCTTTTAGGGATATGCCCTGGAAACAACTGCATAATTCTAACTCTAGTACCTTCTGAAGGGGTACTATGAACTCCATTAGATATATGAAATGGACGTAAACCTAGTTTACATCATCTCCATATTTGGGAATGTCTAGCACTTATGCTGAGGTAGAATGGTGTTAAGTTAGAACCCAGATCAATAATATGTGTTTTCGTAGGGTATGCAAAAGAAACAAGAGGATTCTTGTTTTAAATTACTAGGAGCATAAAGTATTTGTTAGCACTAATTTGGTCGCTTAGAAGATGACTATATTATAAACTTCAAGTGTAGAAGCAACATTGTTTTAAAATAGTTGGCCAATTCTGACATTGGCGTGTAAGATTGATCAGAAGAGTCTAGAGACGTTACAGAGAAAGCAGTTAGTAGAGAGAACAAAAATGATGAACTTCATAGTACTAGATAGCCACGTTGTAATGGGAGGGAATCATATAAGCCTGGGAGGTACATGTTCTTGGGAGAGACTTTAAGTCTGTCTCTGAGGAACATAACTCAGATTTCTATGAAAGATGCTAATTTAGATCATTAGAAAAAAGACGATGGAATCTAAAATGAATTTAATGCACTCCAATGGAGTATGAGAGATTGTACAAGGATCTGAAGGGATAAAATCCATTGGGTGCAAGTGGGTTTACAAGCGCAAGTAAGGCACAAACGTGAAGATGAAAACATTCAAAGCTATGCTTGTTGTGAAAATACATACTTAAAAAGAAGGAATCAATTATGATGTGACTTTTTGCGGTGGCCAAGCTTAATTCTATAAGGATATTATTATCCATTGCGATTCATGCCGATTTCAAGATAAGCATTTCTTTAGATCTTAGCTTGAGGGTCATCGCAAATCATAGAGAACATATTTATGACTCGGTCTGAGCGTTGCAAAAGGCCAGGAAAATATTGTTTGCAAGTTAAGTAGGTCTATTTATATACTGAAGCAAGCATTGAGGTAATGGAACATCAAGTTTGATCAAGCAATCACATCTTTTGGTTTTGATTGAAATCCTGATGAACCATGTATATACAAGAGAAAGGAAGAAAACATAATAGTTTTTATGGTTCTTTACGTAGATAATATTCTACTTATTGAAAATGATGTAGGGTTAATGTTGAGCGTAAAGTAGTTACTGTCGAATAAGTTTGATATGAAGGACCTAGGAGAAGCAGCATATATTTTTAAAATCAAAGTCATTAGTGATCAGGGATCTAGAAGAATATGTTTATCTCAATCTGCGCATGTAGATAAGACTCGAAAGAGGTTCACAACGCATGATTCTAGGAAAGGTCACCTTCCTTTCAGACATGGAATTCATCTAAGAATCAGTGTCCTAAGATGCAAGGTGAGATAGATAGCATGAAGACAATTCCCTATACTTTTGTAATGGAAGCTTCATGTATGCAATGTTATGTATCACACCAGAGATTTGTTTGTCTGTAGGCATAATCAACAGATTTCAAATGAAACTAGGTAGAGAACATTGGGTAGCATTGAACCATATCATGAGTATCTTAGGAAATGAGGGACTATATGCTTATCTACCATAGTAGGAGTCTCATACAAGTTTGATATATGAATTTAGACTTTCAATCAGACAAAGACTCTTGGAAGCCTAAATCGCACTATGTGTTTACTCTAGGATGAGGAGTGGTCAGCTGAGGAGTTAAAATAGAACTGTATTACAGACTCAACCTTACAAGCTGGATATGCAGGTTCCTCAGATACTGCAAAAAAAGTTATGGCTACGAAAGTTCTTAGGAGATTTAAAGATTAACAAAACATGATCACAATTTATTGTGATAACACATGAGCAATCATGCAATAAAAAAACCTCAAAACCATCAACGAGGTAAACATATTAAGCAGAAGTATTATCTCATTTGGGAGATCATATAGAGAGGAGATAAAATTATTTCAAAGATAACTTCAGTGAAGAACCTGGCAGACCCGTTTACAAAGACGTTAGCCACAAATGTCTTTGGGTCACATGTAGAGAATATGGGGGTTAACCTACGGTATGCTTTAGGGAAAGTGGAAGATTGTTAGGATTATGCCTTGGAAGATTGTTATTGATTATTCTTATATTATGTGTGTCACATTCTTGTAAATGGCTAACAAGAATAATAATACTTGGTTTATAGGTCCTATGGAGTTTAGCTCATAGGAACAAGTTATTTGAAAAATGGCTCTTTATGACTTGGAATGTTTATTATTTCCAAACTAGCGAAGCTGGGTACTTTTACTAAGATAGACTGTAGTGAATTAACTCTATAATATAGAGTGACTTATCTTGTTCACTAACTGCAGTACCTTGTTAATATGCTATTACATTTGGAATGCATTTAATGAACTAATGTGATTGATTTTCAGTAAAAGTATTATCTTAGAAAAATATAACTCATTGTTATTATGTTATGAGTACGCTAAATCTTGAGAGAGTTATGAACTAATATTTAATGGTTTAGTTATTTTGATCTACTATGGTTGTGATTATATGAGTCAATATATCTAGGTTGGAAGACTGTCTTGTTAGATAGTGAGGAGGCGTAGATTATCAATAGTAGAGTTCATAGACACGTTTAAGTAAGTGACATAGTATCCCTACACAAAATTCGTTTACGTGATCATAGTAAACTAGACGCTTAATATCTCTCATGGTTTAGTTAGAGATTGATAATTTTACTTGAACCATCAAATATGAAAATTATCATGTTTGATTAGTAGAACGAGATTTGAAGCCTAAGGAAAGAAAGATGTATATATTAGTTAGATAGTAATTTATCTAATTATAAACCGTGCTATAATATGGACGAGCAACACATAATGAATAATAGGGTCGAGAATAATTACATCGAATAATATAAAATACGAATGAAGTTCCATTACAATTTGGAAAGGAATAAATTACAATTCATGATTAATAAAACCAATCATGAATTTGGTCGGTATAGGTAATTAATTATTTAGCCATGTGTATTTCTATCCTTATGATCCATGAGCTAGCCTATGTAGGTATGGTTGTAGCGATAATAAATAGATATGTTATGGATTTTAGTAGTCAACCAAGTCAGTCCTATCCGTTAATCATAGCCACTGGATTTCAATAAAAAGAGAAGGCTTCTCTTAGAAATGCAAGCAAAGCTTGATTGGAATCATTAGTGAGAGAAGAGAAAATCATAGGAAGATTAACCAAGTCGGTCCAAGTGCCCACACATGGTAACCAGTTGACAACTTGAGAAAAAGAGAGAATGATCATGAGATATCGATTCATGGTTTACGTTGGTTCATGACAGAACTAGCGATTCTCGGCAGCGCCAAGCAGCAGCATTGATGGCGACTCTGGCGTATCCATGGTTTGGAGTGTAGTTTTAGGATGGTTCCTACGTGGATCAATATAGATCGTGAAGAAAAATCTTCGATTTTTTGGGTTCACGCCTTAAGGGTATGATTCTATATTATTTCTAGATAGATTAGATAGTTTAATAATTATATTTAAGATCAGGAAAGTTTTCACTGCGCCAATCCTTTTAGCAGCTTCACTGGTGTGTGGGTAGTTGAGACTCTAAGACGATGTGTTACCAAAGTAGAATCCAACTTGGGAAAGTCTGAGAATGGCCATGCGAACACATTTTCAAATCTCCCAAAGAAATGCCAACAAACTTTCCCTATGCCGCATGTTGGTTAGTCAATGCCTTCACTAGGAAGGCCGGCTTGTTTGCTTTCTCATCCCCATATAAACTTCTGGCACTTTATAAGATGGCGAGGGGGTTATGACTGGAGGCTCTTCTAGAAATTGATAATTCATTACATACTTTCGGATTGACAACACTTGAAACTTTATAAAATCCTCTTCTGACATTATCTCCTCACTATTTCTGCCATAAAATGAACCAAGTTGCACACTCGATCCCTCGCACCATCATAAATGTTAGGCACATTTTGTTGGAATTATGTCCATAAAGTAGAGTGTAATAATTATTTATGAGTATTCAGTTATTTCTCAGACATTTTGTATCACTGAATATAATGAATGAATGAAAATTTTTCTATTAATTAAAGTGTGTTTATAATTTAATCAAATCCTGGTATTGTCAACATAAGAAGAGTAAAGACTGAGGGATCTTTCAAACAAACTCTTATGAAATAGTTCAGAACGTTATTTACAATCTTAGGATCGACTGGGTAATCGAGTTCGAGTACGACTGTTGAATCAAAGGATGCCGACCTTGGGGCATGGGAGTGAGGACTCAAATGGTTAACTAGACATGTTGTGGAACATGTTGAATAGACCGGTAACAAATTAGTTTGGAGTAAAACTATTTATCTAGCTATAAATCTAATAGTTACACCTTAAGGCTATTTTCGTACTTACCTTAATCCTGAGATGAATACAAAATTAACCTAGTTATTTACGATCATTGATACATCAAAAGAGTGAGTTTGAATTGCCAGACAATATCTCGACTGTTGGGATCGTGATTCAACTATGTTAGAGTTGCGTGATACAGATATGAAAATCCGTGGTTAGATTACAAAATGCAACAATACCACATTTTATTTTATTGATGAGTGTGTGAATAAATTAATCTGGCCAGGTACTCGATGAAATATATCATTGAATAAGACATGGTGAATTGTAAGAGACAATTCACTAATTTAGAAAGTCTCTAATACAACGAAAATGTATAAATCATTTCTATCTCTTTTGAATACGTTTAACTTTGTATGCATAATTGGATGTATGGTTTTAATATTTAATATGATTAAATTAGTTGATGTAAAAAATTTGATATTCCACCTATGAATCATTCGTGGTTCAATGATTTTTCTTCAAATTTTTAAAATTCGATCCAACACATTTCCCATTAGGTAATGTCACATTCTTACTAATTCAGGCTCAATCTTTACCACTTCTATCCACTTTGCCATCTCCCATAAGGGTAAAGTAATTACATTCATTCTTCTGGTCATGGAGCATCCCGCCATTGAAAATTCATCAAAGAGAGTGGCCTCGAATTTGATCAAATGGCGCCTTGGTGGCTGCCACAGTAATGTCCTTAACATTCCATCTCGATTTCAAACACTAAGGCCTCCTCAAAGGTAATGATACATTGTGTCTTATTCTACTATGGAGAAGAAATTTTCCGTCCTTATCCGGTCCACCTATTCAACTTTCACATTCCCCATCATCCTCATAGAAGTATTGGGGAAATTCGTAAACAATATCAGTGAAGTAACAAAACTCTTTTCTGAAAATCAGTATCCCTAAAGTCAGTATAAGGCATTACATTTATCCTTGACCCATTGGTGGCTAATGCTCCTGACCTATACACCATTAACAATAGTTTTACATTCAAGGCTCGATTGTGTCATGTCCTTTCTGACATAAAAATCAGTGTTGGTAAAGCTAATATCATTTTTCTCATTCTATTGTATCCTCGTCAATGGTGGTTGTGTACACAACAATGCATCCTGTAGTGGATGTGTTCAAAGACGGCGATCAATGTTTAACTAATTTGCTGTCTAGCTATGTCATCAAATTCCTACCTCCGTAGACTTTTGATAATGAACATTTCCCCCACATTGTTCCTCTTCTTTCTTTGCCTCTTCCACAAATGTCATATAGGATGTCGTACCTCTCCCCACTCCCTCAATCATATTACCAAGGTGTGTTGTAGGATAGGTTGTTCTTCTACACGACCGCCATCAGCTGGCACTAGCTCTATATCTAGGTTCTTCTATTTGTCTTCAAAGATCTGTCTTTACTTAAAACACTCCCTTGTCTGGTGCTTGACCATTTTATGGAAATGACATAAATCAGTGATTGACGTTTCTCCTATGTACGAAATGGTTTTACCCAAGGCAGCTTTAGAAACCCATCACTTTTCCATGCTTCTACCAGAGCTAACACCTTTTCTCTAGAGCACGGAAAAGGTGGGTGGTGGAGTTATGGCATCTTTCCCTCTGTTTGGTCCTCTTGCTTGTAGTGGAGCCACTACCACAGGGGTGAATAATGAGCTTGTTTCCACGTATTGTCAATATGTTCAGCTGGTCTAAGTCGTCGAATGGCCAATTTTCTTTGCTGCTTCAAACAATTTTGCAAAGCTGATAATATCTACGTATTCCAAGAATACCATGGACTCGTCAAGATTTATGTTGATGCACATCTTCACGAGGCCTTCTTCCTTAAAATCCTCTTGACAATCCATGCATTTCTCCTTGAATAGTAGAACATAAGCCACTAGCTTTTTGTCAGTTCGTTATCTTTTTCTTCCCAGATCCAGGAAACTTGTCTATTCTTCTACCACAAAGAACTTCCTCAGAAAGGAAGACACATTTGAGACCAAACAAGCACCTGCCCTGACACCAGATTGGCGTATCAAGACCATGCACGCTTCGTGAGTGACTATGAAAGTTCCCTTAGGCGCATCCTTCTTCATAGTCATATGGCCCCAGATCATCAATGAACCTTAGGACATGCTCCTTGGCACATCCCACTTTACTATTGCACTTTATGAATTTGATCTAGTGGGTATGTATAATGGCTAACTCTACTAAGTATGACGGTCGAAATTAAATGACAGAATCTGTAATGGCGGCCCACACCCTGTCCTCTTGGAGCATCTCTAGCATATCGATCAATGTAACTAATCTTTCCTAGTTTGCTTAACTCGCTACCAGTGGAATAGCTATGGGGATAGGGTTGGACGCTTGGTTTACATTGGTACTTTCACCGGTCCCAACAGGGTTAGGGGGATATCTTATGCGACAGGTTGTTCAGTCTGCATGTTCACATAAGATTGCCCTTGGCTAGAGGCGAATGGATTAGTAAGGGAGATGTGCTTTGGGTCATAGTTGTGGCAGGCTCTGCGAGCTTCTCCACACAGTCAAGGTACTCAATAAAGCACATATATTAGATTTAGACACTTGAAACTCAGCGTTCAAAGCTTGAAGCTTCTTGATAGCGTTGATCGGATCTTGCTCGATCACACCCTACTGTTCCTATAACATGTCTTCCCCTTCCATGTGGGAACCACCTGATATGATCGATTGCCTATTTAGGAGGCATTTGCTCTTATGTTCCTTCCTCTTCTAGCCATGAAATCTTTTTGTTCATGACTGACAACTTTCGAGCAAAGTCATCAAATGTAAGTGAAAGTCAACGAAAAGATGAATAAAAAATATTATCTAGTCAAGAATGATGCCAGAGAATGAGGAGAGATCAGTCAAAGGTGAAGGACAAGCATCGAAGTTAGCCAAGGTGGTGACAAAATGCTTTGAAATCTTGGTCAAAGTATATTATGTTGTTTGTCCCAATAAAGGAATGACGACTCCTATAAAATAGGAGTCGAAGAAGGGGCCTTCCATTCGTGACAAACTAAGGAGTTCATCATCAAGAGGGGCCATATGCAATCATCAATCAATCACAAAATCAAACGATCACGTGCATCTTATTCAATAGATGCACCGTGGACCAACCATGATGCCAGGGCGGGTAGAAAATGCGCCCGAAGGCACCGTTCGACCAACCCATCTCACAATGAAGATTAAATGACATAAAGCCATTTGCGAACTTGTCCCCGAAGTGGGGTCATGGCATAGGGAGAGTACAAAACCCACTACTTCCATGTCATTCTCATTCATGTGAGTGTGCCCCTCTAATATCACCACCGAACTTGACGTGCGGTCATGGCATCATAGGTATCAGAGTAACCGTCCATCTGCATTCGTGAAGAGAGGAAGCCAATTTTTAAATTCTTCAAGTCAAACTCTAGAGATTCTCACTCACATACCACATACCCGAGCACTTTCTTTGAATACCATAATTAGGAGGAACAATCAGCTAATCGTATTTGACGAATTGAATACATTTTCACATGTATGTATAACAGATAAAAGAATGTAGCTTTGAATTTGTAAACCAACTCTTGTAAATACAAAATATGTACAACACTCGACCTTAATCAACAAATTTTTTTGCCACTTCCAACTCACTTAGACGCGTAAGAAAACTACGGAAATCCAATGCCGAACTGCCACCTTCTTTAATAGCTTCGGCCGCTACTTTCCCCAATTCGGCAACGCATTTCCTCTCGACTCGGTTTTCGACCACCGATTCAATCAACGCTTTTGAAAGCTCCACCGAGTTAGGAACGGTCTCTATGCCTTCACACACCGAAATCGCCACCTTCAATTGGTCCACTAACAAAGTGGCGTTTGAATACTGGTCTGCCCCCATAGGCCACGCAAGCATCATAACTCCCGCCGCTATCCCCTCAAGCACCGAGTTCCAACCACAGTGAGTCAAGAACGCGCCCACGGCCCGGTGCCTCAGTATCAGCACCTGCGGGACCCACCCTCTGATCACAAGGCCTCGACCCGCCACCCGATCTTCGAACCCAGATGGCAACCTTCCATAATCACCCTCGACGTGTACCGTTTTGGGTTCCTTCAGTATCCAAATGAAATGGACCTCACTTTTCTCTAACCCTGATGCAACCTCCTCCGTTTGATTATCAGTCAACACGATTTGACTACCAAAGCAAACGTACACCACCTTGTTATTCTCACACGTGTCAAGCCACGTAAGTAATTTTTCACACGTATGTGAACTTGGCCCACCTCTGTTGGTCAGACTAAGCGAATCGTCACAAGGAGGAAGTAAGGGACCCACTGCCCATACCCGGTCATGGCCCAACACCACTCTCAAATGCTCAAAGTAACCTCGTTCCAACTCGCTGAATGAGTTGATAACCACACCCCAACTCGTCAGGTTAGCCTGCAGACAGTCTTTGATGAATTCCGAATCGGGGTCCGATTCTCCGTCGACGTGTCTCCGATAAACCGGAGAGATCTGCCACCATGGATATCTCGGGGAATAAGGAATGTCAGGAAAGAAAACGACCTCGTTTGGATCAGAAGGATCGGTTCGTTTCGGCATGTTGCGCCAGAGAGAGAAAATGACGGACAAGGCCATGGCGCCAGAAGGGGAAAAGACGACACGTCGGATGCCGAGATCGAAAGCCAGGTTGTGAGTCCACCCCAAGAACATGTCGGAAACGATGAGGACGGGAGGCGACGGGTGGGATTGGAACCAGTGGAGGAGCGGGCGGTGGAGGTGGCGGAGGGCGGACATCATGAGACGGAAGGAGTTGGGGGGCAAATCCTTGACGTTCTCGATTCCAGGGGGAATGGAAGGGTGGGAAGGAAAAGGGAGGATCAAGGGTTCGATTGAGGGATGAGTAGAGAGGAGAGGCTTGAGGAGAGGAAGGTTATTGGTGGTGACGAGGATGGTGATTTTGAGGCCTTGTGTTGCTAGGCGGTTGGTGAAGTCTAAGAGAGGTATCATGTGGCCTTGAGCAGGGTATGGAAACACCAGTATGTGTGAAGAATCATTGCCTAAGTTTATGATGGCCATGGCTTTCGTGATTAGAAATGGTTTCCGAGTAAAGTAAAAAGAAAGGAAGAAGAAGAAAATGGTTGTTCAGTTTTTGGATGCCCTTTTAGGACTGACGGGGTCAACTTGGTTAAGATTTTTTTTTTATGATTTAATTTTAAAAAAAAAAAAATAATAAAATGTTTTTTGAAGGAGTGTTCAATAGATTGTGGTAATATTTTGAATAAGTAATCATAATCAAATATAGAAAAAATAATATATGAAAATATGGACATTTTTTTATGTACAATATTTTTCGTCTAATTTATTATTTTAATCATCTTTAATATTCAAAAATAAGCAAAAAAAAATGTATGAATATGTTGTACAAACACGTGAATGCAAAAGTTATTACGTGAATAAATATTACATTTCAAAAATCACTTCTCATTCTTTTTTTGTCAAGAATTAAAATTATCATTAAAAAGATAAAGCAGAGTACAAGAATAAGAAACAACTGAAAGGATCCCAAGACAAACAACTAAAGGGAATCCAATATAACTGCTATTTCAGAATGAAAATGTCTAGATAAAATAATTGAAAATAATAATCTAAACTCCAAATTAGCAAGACGATGGGCTACACTATTACTAGATCTACTGAGAAAATGAAATGAAACTAACGAAAACTAGATTTACAATACTGGATATCAAAAACTAAAGATTTAATCTGAGAATCTGAAGCATTAATAAGGTCATTGATCATGTTGATAAGGCACAAAGCATCACAGAAAATAGAAATTGGTCCGCTACACCATAGCTTAGCTGTCTCCAATGCCCATAATAAGGCAAGAGCTTCAGCCATAATAGCTAAAGTAACATACTTCAAACCTTTATAACCAACCGTTATAGCGTCACTGTTTGGATTAAATAAAATCCATACAGTTCCTCCCTTATGCAAATCCTCCCACCACGCGGCATCTGAATAAAGCTTCCAGGAATCAACATTTTGGTCAAGGACAAGAGAGGTGGGAGAGGACCGAATTGAAGCCGGAGAAGAAACAGGGCTTCGAAACTCACAATATTCTTCAACCTATTTACGGACATTCAATAAAAGTTTCTTGAGGATGAAGAGAAATTTGTTGAAAAGTCATCTTATTTTTGTTTTACACAAACCCCATAATCCAAACACAATCCATTGAATCTAATCCACACGATTTAACTTCAAAGCATAGTCTGTAATCCACCTCCAACAATAATAAAAGATTGCCCCCAGAATTTTATTGGAGATTAAATTAATGGGAAAGGCAAACCAAAAAGCTTGGGAGAGCGGACAATGAAAAAATAGGTGGACACAACTTTCCTTCTATTTAAAGCAAGTAGGACAATCAGGATGAATAACCATACCTTTACAGATAAGATTATCCTTAACAACCACATAGTTATTCATGAGTTTCCACATGAAAGAACGAAGTTTTGGAGGAACATCGAGCTTCGAAATATTACGCCAAAGAAAGGACGAAGGTTGCTTATGACTGGCTTCCCCCGAATCCTTGGATCCAAGCAGTCCTTGAGTAACTAGCTTCCTTGCCAAATAATACGCAGATTTGACAGTAAAATCCTCTAATTTGGTATAAAACCAATAAATACGGCCCTCCCTACCATATTTACTAATTGGAAGCTGCAAAATCAGATTTGCTATCATCTTGGGAAAATAGTTCAAAAACAAGTCTTGAGTTTCATGCTTCTCCCGAAGGAAGAATAAGATCCTTCACGAAGAAATAACCAATTAACTAGGTGAAATAACCTTAAAAGAATGAGGGCGAGGAAGCCAAGGGTCATCCCAAATGGATATAGTTCTGCCATCACCTACATTCCACAAGAAGCCGTATTTCAACACCCGACCCTCTAAAAGAATCCTCCAATCCCATGAAGTTTTAGATCCCAATTTAGTAGACACGAAGTCACAATGCCGAAAATATTTACTCATAAGGAAAATATAGAGTAAGCTACCTTGATTCGAAAAAAGCTTCCATCCTTGCTTAGCCAAAAAAGCTAAATTGAATAACGAAATATCTCTGAAACCCAGACCTTCTTCCTCTTTTGGCCGAGACAGATTATCCCAAGCTCTCCAATGAAGACCATCTCTATCTAACGAAGTATTCCACCAGTAATTTGATAAATGCTTGCAAATTGCCTGACAAATTGATAAATGTAATTTAAAGCAAGACATTGCATAATTTGGAATAGCCATAGCAACCGATTCATAAGGACATCATTCCCAGCTGATGAGAGAAAACGTTCAGACCAACCCGAGATTCTAGATATTGTTTTATCAACAATATCATTAAATATCTGCTTCTTAGAAAGAATGAATTAGTAAAAGTGAAGATGGATAAAATTATCTAAAACGTTCATTCTACACTTTATATTTTAATATATTATAGATTAGAACAAATTGTGGTACTCTACCGGTGTCCCACAAATTTTCACTCCATCAGATAGCATTCTAATAAGTGGCTGTTAGAGCCATTTCATCTCTCCCCACTAACACCGCTTGTGGGTTCTCTATGACGTTTCTATTCCGCGGTACATGTGACTATATTAATCATACGATTAAAGACAATCTCTTCTACTTGAAAGTTACTTCGACTTGGACAATGGAAATCTGTGAAAATTTTGTTACAGATTTGCTATATTTTTATTTGTTTTACTATAATTTTGTAAGTTTGAAATTCGTTGTCTAACTTCATTTACAAAAATAAAAAAGGTATCTTGCTTCTATTTAAGTTCTGTATGAGACTCCCATCTTTTTTAACTAGATCTTATGAAACTTGACTTATGAAAAAATCATCAGAAAGTAATTAAGATTATTACATGACAAATGTGATTCTTGTTGGATCTTTAATCCAACGTTGGACTTATGCATAAAATAATTATGTGTTACAGACTGTCAAATAAAGTTAAACACAATTAAAAGTGATCTATTAAGGTTTAGATAATTGAGGTTTTAATGTATCTGATAGGTTGTGAACCTTTTAATGTGTAGAGACTTTAGGATAATTTTTATTTTTATGATGAGATAAAATAGAAATACCAAAAGATAAATTATCTATAAGTGGTTATGGTCCTCAAGTCACACGTAACGGGAAACAATTCTATTCTCCCTAATATCTCATCGTTAGAGAGAAAACTGAGAGATTTGATCAAAGGGGACTCTTGAGAGGCTTGATCAAAGAGGACTGTCGGATAGAAAATCGTGTAGATCTGGAAGGCTAACCGCACAGCTCTAAATAGCGATCTATCGTCATGGATTCAGTTACCTTATATTGATTTGATTCCTGGTGTGTTCAACATGATATCTTAGGATTTTATTAAGATATAGTTTACACCGAAAATGGATTTTTAATCTAACAAGTGGTATCAGAGCAAATAATGTTGAATCATTGAGAATCAATTTATTAAGTTCTAGATCCATGATTATAGGTGTTTGTTATGTTCACGTTTCAGTATTCGTGAATTTAATAATTATATGACGATCTATTAGATTTGAGAATAATTTTTAACAGTATTTTTCAGTATTTTTGTTTGATTTTGGAACAACCGGTTGGTTGTCTCGCCGTCGCCGGTGGAAGATTACCTATGTGGCGGATTGGCCGCGCCGACGAGGAGAAGCAAGCGGTTAAGGGAAGCCGCGGCCTTAGTCGCGACTGTCTAAAAGGAGAAAGCCGCGGCTACCAGAGAAAGTCACGGCCAAGGCCGCAGCTACATAGGAAGCAGCGACACCAAGGATGCCGCGACAAGAAGGCAGCCGTGGCGTGAAGGGCTGGCAGTCATGCCCACCAGCCCCTTAGGTGAAACCCTTTGACACGGGTCAGGTTGATCTGACCCATGTACAGTTTAAAAAAATTGGGATGTGAGTCATTGACCCACAGCATTCAGAGATGCTGCGGGCTTGATGATAAAATTAAATTTTAAGGATCGTAAAATTAATTTTAATTTAAGGATTTTCAGTAAATTGTTTTGATTATTTTTGGTTTTTTGGTTAAAATAATTTCAAAACAACTTTTTTTCTAAGGATCGTAAAATTAATTTTTTATCCATTAATTTACGATTTAAACTCGATTCAATTTTAAATTCGAACATTAGTATGTTATATATTTTAAGATGAATTAGTTGAAGCAACATGTCTTCAAAGTGACCTCTCTTATGAAAATTAGTTTATCTCGAAATATAAAACGTTACGTGTGCGGGTAATTTATGTGAAAATTTATCGGCCCAAAAGAAGATAATTATTTGACAGAATTACATGTGCTTCTGTGGTAATAAATACGTGATGATGATTCAATTTTACATGTGAACAATAAAGCGGCCCAAAGAAAGATTTCTTGTTTGACATGTTATTTATCATCAGTGTTTGATTACTACACCAAGACATCACTTACAAGTTAATAATTTTTGCCAAAGTCAAAATATTAATGGAGTGTTCGGTGTCTTGAGATGAGTTATTTGTTACTATTGTTTCAATTATTATTATTATTTGGAATTTATGTGAACTTAATTTATTTATTGTTCTCTGTTCAGCTATTACTCTTGCTAGTATCACGGCCAACATCAATTCAATTCCAGTGCTAAATGGCTCAAGCTTCAAGTCCTGGAAAGATAATTTCTTGACAGTTCTCGGAGTCATGGATCTCGATTTTACATTAAGAACTTATTCCTGCACCTCTTACGGATACGAGTACCTCTGATGGCAAGAGGGAGATGGAAAGGTGGGAGAGATCAAATCTCATGTGTATGTTGATCATGAAGAAGGTCATTCCACAAACATTCAGGGGTACTATATCTGAAAAGATAACTACAGTTAAGGATTTTTTGCAGACATTGAAAAGAAGTTTGTCAAGAACGAAAAGGCAGAAATTGGTACGCTTATATCAGACCTAATTTTCAAAAAATGTATAAAGACAAAGGCAATATTAGGGAATACATTATGGAAATGTCTCACATTGTTTCAAGGTTAAAAGCACCAAGGCTTAAACTCTCTGAAGACTTGCTTGTGTATCTAGTTTTGATATCCCCTCTAGCACAGTTTAGCCAATTTAAGGAGAGCTATAATTGTTAGAAAAAGACTTTGTCTCTGAATGAGCTCATCTCACACTGTGTTCAGAAAGAGGAAAGAGTGAAACATGATAAGACAGAAAGTTCTTACATGGTCTCTACCTCTAAGGATAAGGGTAAGGAGAAAAAAGGAAAAAAGATAAGGAAGCTGCGAATACAGCACCATATCAGAAACAATAAATGAAACACGTAAACTTGGAAGGTAATAGTTGTTTCTTCTGTAGAGTTGAAGAGAATAAGAAGAAGCAATGCACCAACTATCATGCTTGGCGTCCTAAGAGAGATATGCTTCCTAATTTGGTTTGTTCTGAGATTAATTTAAGTTCGGTTCCTAAACACACGTGGTGAATAGATTCCGTTGCAACAACTCACACCAGTGTGTCTATGCAAGGTTTCCTTAATTTTCAAAAGTCAAATGATGTTAAAAGATTCATCTACGTGGGCGATGGCAAGACGACTGAGGTTGAAGCAATAGGAAAATTTAGATTATTATTAAAAACTAGACATTATTTGGATCTTGATGCAACTTTTATTGTACGGTCCTTTAGATAGAATTTGATTTCTATTTCTATTTTGCACAAAGCTGGTTATGTTTGCTCTTTTGGAAATGAAAATTTTGGTTTATTTCGTGATTCAATTTCAGTTGCTTCCAGTTTTTTATCAAGATATGATAATCTTTGTTTACTTGAAACCATTGCTTCATTTTAAAGAATCCCTGCAATTAAGTACACGAGGTACTAAAATAAAAAATTAACCAGTGAGAATTCAGCAACGTTATGGCGCAAGAGATTAGGTCACATCTCTAGACGGAGAATAAAGAGACTTATGTCAGACGAAATTCTCGATCCTTTAGATTTCACAGATTTTGACGTTTGTTTTAATTGCATAAAAGGTAAACAAACTGATAAAAAGATATTTGAAGCCAACAGGACTCAGGACATCTTAGAACTTATTCAAACAGATATTTATGGGTCATTCTCTTCGGTGGCTTGGAATAGTCAACATTATTTTATAACATTCATAGAGGATTATTCTAGATATGGCTACTTGCATCTCATTCACGAAAAGTCACAGTCATTGGACATGTTCAAAATTTTTAAGGCTAAAGTTGAGAATCAACTCAACAAAAGGATGTCGAGTTTGCAGGGGAAGATACGGTTACGGATTTTGTCCTTCAGGAGGAATATGCTGATCTTCTCGCATGTGTGATTAGCATTGATCAGGACTGCGTCCCCGACATTGCTCATGACACAATACCTATATAACATATCATTTATAAAATACCTGCAATATCCTTTACGAAATACATACACACCATATCCCTTACAAAATACCTGCAATATCCTTTACAAAATACTTACATAGCATATCCTTTACAAAATACTTACATAGCATATCCTTTACAAAATACTTACATAGCATATCCTTTACAAAATACTTGCAATATCCTTCACAGAAATGCCATTTACAAAATATTCATCTCTATCCATATTCAATAGAAACAAATTATAAGTACCTATATGGATTGTATGTTTTTTCCTTCAAAATGAAACTTATTTTCATGTGTTATATTCCAAGTTTCTGAGATAGACGCTCAAGTAGGAAATGGAAGTCACGGGTTTAGGGGTTTTGAAAATAAGGAAGAAAAATGAAGGGTTGGGTTTCAAAGAGAGAGAGATCATGGAGGAAGAAGAAGGAAGAAGGAAGAAGATGAAGGACTATGTTCACGTAAGGGGAAGATGGAAAAGTGAGAAAGAGCTCTGCTCGTGAGACACATAACATATTAAACGACATTTGGTCCGATATTTTGGGTTAGGGGGTTCTGTGATAGATTGAGAAACTTTAGGCACCAATAGGGAAGAGGTTAAAATTTAGGAGTGTAAAGTAATTTTAGGTCAAAGTGTAGATGGTTCTTATATCGATGAAGAGGGGATAAAATGATGATTTTTTATCACGTGCACGGGACATGACATACTAAATGACATTTGGTCTAATAATTCAGGTAGAGGTTTTGTGATGGATGGAGAAAATTTATGGACCAATAGAGAAGAGGTTAAAATTTAGGGAGGTAAAATGATTTTAGGTCAAAGTGCATAAGGGTTTTGGGATATTAACTCTTAAATAAATTGATTATTAATGGGCATTTAATTTAAATTAAGGACAATTTAGCTATTTTAAGAATAAGGTGAGGATATTGTTGACCAAAAAAGTTTTTTTTTCCAACATCCTCATTTTTATATAGAACTAGTTTCATGATACATGAGTTACACGTGATAGACTCAGTGCTAAATATTCAACCTAAGTAATATCTCAAAAGATGAAAACTGACTAAACAATTAATAGCTAAAGATAGGTACAAAGAGATATGATTGAGCATTGTGTTTATATAACTTATAAAGGCATATTAGAGTTTATTCAAATATATATAGTTACTTTAAACTCTGTTCTTTTTAATTGTATATATGTTTTAACTAAAAGATTAAATTTCATTCATATTTAGTTTTTTTTTTCTTAATTTCAATTCATGCATGTTAAGATATTTTATCTTAATTTTTAAATATTTAATAATTATTAAGTACGTAAAGGGTAATTTAGGAATTTTTCAATAGTTTTGACAATGTTGTTTAAAAAGTTAGCGAGTTATCGATTATTTAATTTAAAATCATTCATAGATTAAATCTTAAAATTTATATAACACAATTAAGAAATTTCATGAAGTAGTGAAAATATTTTTCTCTCTACCGCCATTTATATATACTATGGATACGAGGATATAATCTTGGATAGGGCCACGTGACCTTAAGTGAGATCCCGTGATGTCACTGAAATAATGTAGCAGTTATTTACAGACAAGTTTTTCCCCTTTTTATTATTGAGCACACTGAATTTAAAGAATGATCCCTTAATCTTTTTATTTTCTTTCGGCTTACTCCTGATATCATTTTATTTTAACCCGTAATTAAAATCCTTAAAATTTGTTTGTTTTTCTTTTTCATTTTTAGCTTGAAAAGGGAAAATGTGTTTGGCATTTTGATGTTTGGTACCTTTAAGATAAAACAATAGGATAAACTACAATAATTTCCTCTGTAGTTTGCTTTCAATTAACCTATAAATAAGTCCCTGCATAATTTTTTTTCTTAAATACATTTACGAAGTGCACTTTTTTTAAGGAATTCATACTAAAATTTCATTATTATTGATCATACTTATAATTTCATTTGTTAATATACCAATTGCCAAATTAAGTTTTTAAACTTTAATTATTGAAACTTGATAGAATATTTTCGTGACTTACACAAACTAGAAGGAGTGTAATTTATCCTAAAACATGTCTCATTCTAATATTTAAGGCTGGCACTATTTTAACACCACTGAGGTTGATCCTTAGTTAAAAAAATTCATAGAAAATAAGTTCTTATTCATGTCAATCGTATTTTACAATTTTTTTATATTGAATCACTGACTTCAAAATTAAAAAATTTAATGAGCAGATAATGCTATAATTTGAAACTCTCACTTATGATATGGACAATAATTTTTAAGAAAATTTATTGAAGAATCTACTAAAAGTGAGAATGTGAGATAGAGAATGTGAGAAAGAGAGAGAGACAAATTGGTCCCTTTTTTTCCTTCAAAAAATATAACTGGGAAAAGGAAGACGCGAAGTCTATTTTATAATTTTAAACAATGAAGGGAGAAAAGATTATATAAATATTCTAAAGAAATATTTAATGTGCCACAACTTTAAAATACGGGGTCTAGTTTGTAAATTTTATAAAATTTAATGGGAAAGGAAGACACGAAGTTTATTTTATAATTTTTAAACAATTAAGGGGGGAAACTATGATATAAATATTTTAAACAAACATCTAATGTGCAACAACTTTAAAATACGGGGGTCCACTTTATAATTTTAAAAAAATAAGGGAGGAGAAAGGAAAATACAGGGTCCGCTTTGTAAATTTTAACAAATTAAGAGGAGAGAACATGATATATAAATTCAAAATAAATATCTAAAGTACCATTTATTCGAATCTCGTCTGATTAATAAGTTCTTCAAAAGATCTATAACTTTGCAGACGTGGTACACATGTGTAAAAAAATGTGTCAGTCACATCAGCAATCCGTTAAGTTTTTAACGGAATGTGAATGGATGATGAGATTGAAATATTTTATCAACTTTAATGATTTAATTAAGAAAAATAAAACTATAATGATGAAAGACAACATAGTGTTGCATAATTATTGAAACTTGATAGAATATTTTTGTGACTTACTACAAGGAGTGAAATTTATCCTAATACACGTCTCATTCTAATATTTAAGGTTGACATTATTTTAACACCACTAAGGTTTTTACTTAGTTAAAAAAATCGTAGAGCATAAGCCCTTATTCATGTCAATCATATTTTATAACGTTTTTTATGTTTTATATTAAATCAGTGACTTCAAAATTAAAAAATTTAATGAGTAGAAATTAATTGGAAATTCTCACTTATGACGTGGACAATAATTTTTAGGAAAAATTACTGAAGAATCTACTGAAGTGAGAAAGTGAGAGAGAATGTGAGAAAGAGTTAATAAAGAGACAAATTGGCCCCATGTTTTCCTTTGAAAAACATGGGACCACTTTGTAAATTTCAAAAATATAAGTGAGAAAATGAATCACGAGATTTATTTTATAATTTTAAACAATTAAAGGAGAAAATATAATATAAATATTTTAAATAAATATCTAATGTACCACAATTTTAAAATACGGGTCTACTTTATAAATTTTATCAAATTTAATGGGAATGGTAGACATGATGTTTATTTTATAATTTTTAAATAATTAAGGAGGCAACCATGATATAAATATTCTAAACAAATATATAATGTGCAACAACTTTGAAATATAGGGTCCACTTTATAATTTTTAAAACAGTAAGGGAGGGAAAAGGAAAATATGGGGTCCACTTTGTAAATGTTAAGAAATTAAGGGGAGAAAACATGCTATATAAATTTCAAACAAATATCTAAAGTACTACAACTTTGATGACGTTGTGCACATGTGTAAAAAACGTGCCAGTCACGTCAGTATTCCATTAAGTTTTTAACGGAATGTAAATGGATAGAAAATTGAAATATTTTATTAATTTTAATGATATAATTGAGAAAAATAAAACTATAGTGATGAAACTGAAAATTAGTCTAAACTATAATGACCATATAGATAATTTTTCCAAAATATTTTATGGAAGAAATGGAGGAGGCGGTCAAGTGAAAAAATCTAGCACGGTATCTAATAATCACATAATCAGCATATCGTCATCACTCAATCAACAACTTAAAAGATTCTTTAATGGTGGTAGTAGAATGACAGAATAAAAATATTTTTTAAAGTACATGATTAAAAATGTTTAGTTTAAAAATCAGAAAAACATATAAAAGTATTAGGAAAAGTTGGAGAAATAGAAGTTTTTTTTCCTCATATAATCTTCCAAAATTGTATTAATTCTCACGAGTGAAAATGATATTACCTAAATTATTTTTCACGGGGGTAGTTTAGGTTGAGCTCTCAGCAAATCCCATCAGTGTCAATTTTCATAAAAAAAGAAGGCGTAAAGGTCATTATTTAAACAGTATCAGACAACAGTGGGTGGAGGAATTTCGGTAATCAAAATTTAAAGAAGAAACCAAAACAACTATAGATAGACTTACCGTCAAATAAATTGAGAAATTTGATGATTATCAAGCAGTGTACATTAACATGATTATGACAATATATTATGGTCCACACCAGTCCTTCTCATAACCAGCTGCATGAGAGAATCCTGATATGTGCATCTATACTAAATCATTGAACATCATTATTGTAATAGCCAATAGGTAGCCGTGGCAAGCATGAAGTGTGTGTTTGGTTCTAATAAATGAAATGCAAATAAAAAATGGAATGATCGGTGATAATTTAATTATTGATAAAATATGATTGTCATGTTTAATTATGAATTATAATCTATAAAATGATGAGTGATAATTTAAAATTGTTATACTTAATAGATGATAAAATTTGTTGAAAATTTATGTACATAATAAGAAACTACTTAAATGGCCTTAGAGTTATATTATGCAAAATAGCATTTTGACGCGTAATTTTAACATTAATTTTAATTATATTTTTATTAATATTTAAATAAATTAATAATTCTAAACTAAACTTTAACAAAGTTAAATTAATAAAATAAGAGAGATCATGAAAGAAATGAGTGACATTTATTTTATTTCATATGAGGGTACGAAAGTAATTTAGTCTGATACTAGAAATTATATTGTAAATTATGATTGTTCATATTTTCTGTTGTAATTCAATTGCCTCGAGATTGTAAGCTAGGATTGCATCCTAATTTAAAGATTACTTCAAATAAACGTGATAATTTAATTATAAGAGGATTATAATAGATTATAAAGGGGGCTAACGTGAACTAAACGGGACCTGAGAAGATAGATAAAAGTTACTGAACATAAGAATGACGGCTTATTTCTAAAATTGTTTTCTTTTTAAACAATACAAATTAGTTACTGAGCATAAGAATGACGGCTTATTAGAACTTTCTCATTGTATTTTCATTACATTTCATGCAATAAAACCAAACACCACCTAGTTACATGTAAAAGTAAAATATTTTTTTAGATAATTATCAAGGAAATAGATGGGAAGACTCGAATTTACAATCTCATCCGTGCAAGTATGTAAAGGTAAATGCATTAGCATTCATAATATATAGTGAAAACTTTTTTCCGATGAATCTATCTCTCAATGAAATTTTAATAATTTTACATTTTAAGTTTTTTTATTTCAAATACAAACTAGTCCAGTTTCACACGTAGTGTACGTGGATAACCTAACATATTTTTAGTTCATTCTCTACATTTTATTATTAAGATCAATCTGAAGGAATCAACGCAAAGGAAAGACATGATCTTGAATCATTCGAGAAATAACCTATTATCAAAAGATTAAGAAAAATATCTCTTGAAGCGTGACGATCAAAAATCAAAACCTCATAGTTTTCTTTATTATTCCTCATACCGTTAACTAAAATCACGAACGAGTGGATATTTGAATAAAATCAGACCAAAATACTAGTTCATCTTTATATTTCAAAAAAACATTGTTCGGCCAAAGAGTTTCTTTATTTAAACAAAAAATTGTTTTGGAAGAAAAATATCCAAAACGTTGAAAGCCATAGTTCTTCAATTATTTTCTTCATCCTGTTCAAAAGGAAGTTATGAAGGATATATTGACATCTCTTTACATGGGTTGCAATTTGCAGCCCATGTGAAGGCTCCCCTTGACACACCAACGGTTGGGAAAAAAATTCCCAGCCCTTTGTGTATTAATAATTTTTAAAAAAAATTAATTAATGTTAATTAATCCTTGACGTTTTAGAATAAACATTGAGCTAGTATTTTAGATCACTTAATTGACTATACGGTATTCACATTGTATCACTTGTTTATTAAACAAGTCTCATCACAACGTAACCTAAATATGAGACTAGTAAGGGGACTATAAGGATGTAAATACATTTGCCTACATAATTAATAAGCTCTATCAATTAAATCCATAATCAAATTTATTAATTATTAATTATGATAACTCCACTATAAAATCATAATTAAACTCCAAGTATATTTTATATTACTCGACGTAACTATCATTGACATATTATTCATTATGTAATGCTCATCCATAATATAGTACCGTATATAATTATGTTAATTATTATCGACTTAATATTTATACACATCTTTGTATCCTTAGGTTTCAAATTCATTCTACTGGTCAACTATGATAATTTTCATATTTGATGCTTCAAGTAAAATTATCAAATCTCTAGTACTCCACGAGAGATACCAAGTACTTAGTTTACTATGACCACATAAATAAATTACTTAAGAGGTACTATGTCACTTAATTAAAAGTGTCTATGGATTCTGCTATTAAGAATCTATGGACTCACTATTTAATAACTCAGTCATCTATCCTACGGAATATGTTGACACATAGAGTCTCATTTTTAATAGATCAAAACAATTAAGTTATTAAATATGAGCTCATAACTCTCTCAAGATTGAGAATACTCATAAAATAATAACAATGAGTAATAGTACATTCATTTGATAGTACTATACTGAAAAACAGACTCATTAATCCTTACAATGCATTCCAAATGCACTAGTACGTTAACTAAATACTCTATATATTGATCAAGGTAAGTCACTCTACATAATAGAGTTAATATACTACAGTATTTTCTTAGTAAAGCGCATAACTTTACTAGACTGTGAAATTAAGAATTTACAAGTCATAAATGACTCTTGGTTAAATACTTTGTTCCCCTGAACTAAACTCCATAGGACTCATAAACTAAGTATTATTATGCTTGTGGACATTTTATAAGAATGTATTGCATATATTATAAGAATAAACTATTTATTATTAATCAAAATTAAATGTCTCAATAATATAATAAAATTTCAGTACTTTCATGACACAATCCTAACACAATCAACTATTTTCATCTCCAGTAGATTTTCATCCACCATTAAGATCAACAATGGTCGTTAGTCAAGGTGATTTTTGAATGATGTATTAATCCTTGGAATGAAAATTCTAAGGCACATGGCATGTACCGTGTAAGAGAGTTAAATTTACCTTTGAAATTATCTTTTGTGGGATCATAGCTTGTGGACCCCATAAAAGATAATCCACGAGTAATATAAATCCTTGTATGGTACAGAGACTATACCGTAACATGACTCTATGTGGAGTATATGATTGAAATTTAAGATTTCTATACATACCTCCCATATCCAACCCCTTTTCTCTATCATTTGGACTAATGAATACAGCTAAAAGATCACTGAAATTTGTTTGTATTAAATCGTTGGAGATTATTTTGATAGTTTTTACGTGATTTTTATCTTTTTCTTTTTAATATTTAGAATTATCTAGTGCTCTAAGCTTCAATAGTCTTCGTTTTGCCTGTTCCTCTAAATACTCTAGCTCATTATCTTTCTAGTTTAAGGTTCCCAGCATGGTAATTCTCGTCTTTCGTTTGATTCTATACCCAAGTGCGTATCCATACTTTTTGCAATGCTTCGTTTTCTTATTGATTATTAAGCAAAACTCTTCATTATAACGTTAGAGGTATAACTTTCTAGTGTCGCACATGATTAAAAACATTTTACTTTTTATACGTTTTTTCTTATTAATCGTAAACATAGTTTGTCAATGTTATAGCTTGTTTTTCATTCTCCGATCCGTATTATTACCGTTATAAACTTAGGTCCACTTATCTTTTTACATGTTTCATAATATTATCCATATTATATTATTTACATGTTTTTTTAACCTATCATTTTAATTTTTCTCATATATTGTTAGTTCATATAAATAAAAGTGAATAAGATACATCATTTTTATATAAAATTAAAATTCATAATTATAACAATTATAATTTTTGTCTTACCACCAAAAATTATCTAACTAACTAAATTATGTTATAAAAGCACACGCTTACACTCTATGATACATTTCTAATCGTTTGAATTCTTAAAAGATCTAATGGCCAAAATCAAAAGGAATTTTCTTTGGCAAACCTTGAGTTAATAGTCTGTGTAGGAGTTGGAGGAGGAGCATATTTAATTACGCAAAATAAAATTATACCTGATAATATCTAAAAAAAATGATTTATAATGCATATTTTCACAAACACATAAAATAGATATGCTGAATTAAATCACAAACAACAAGCACACGAAAGCTATATAACACAGGAAGAGTGCTTGGGCAGCTGGTCTTCATTGATTTCTTAGAAATACACTTTGGTTTCTTCCATTGCTAGTTTTTCGTCTTCAAATGGACATGTCTCTTTACAATTATTCATGCGTAATGCAGTAAAACTAAAGTCTAGAACTTCTATATATACCTAAATACAATTTTTATTCACATGAAACTACAATGGACTTTTAAGCTCCCAGATTCTAATTGTAGAATCTGAATTTAAACATTAATTGAGTACATTGCGTATATCATAAATATGAGGTGCATGAAGCCAGAAAAAAATCCACATTTTGTATTGACCTTTTGGTGACTTTCTTAATTGCAAACACATTGTCTACTACACCTCTCCAAATTCTTTTAACTATTTTACTTAATAATTAATTAATCAATAAGTACCGTTGTTGGATTGAAAATAATCCAATACAAAATGTACCATACGTGTATTTCCGGAATGGGACTTTGTTTTCAGCTCAAGTGGGTTGCAACCCAAGCTTCATTTGGCATGCGGTTTCACATCTTCGAAGTTGTTATAGATGGCATGTTGGGTCTAGGTGTTCTATTAAAGTATGGTTCGATCCTTAGATTCCGAATGAACATGGTTTCCTGCCTAGAACGGAGATCAAATAGGGACTTGAGGATATTTTGGTTCGTGATTTGATGATTGATGGCTATCAGGATTGGGAGGTTGAGCTGTGTACAATGTTTTCGATCAAGAAGATGTTAACGACATCCTTAGTATTCCAACAGGTTCTATGGCTGAGACAGATCAATTGTTGTGGCATTTTGACCCTAAAGGTATCTACACTGTCAGATCATGATACATGACCATTGCAATGAAGTTGCTACATGGAGACCAATCTCCTTTATGATTTCTTGGGTTGATGTTTGGAGCTTTTTTATTCCTCCTAAAGTAAATCTTGTCTATGGAGAGCATGCTGCAATTTCCTTCCTACCAGGGATCGTTTATTTGCTAAGGGTTTGAATGTGGTGAATGAATGTGTGCTTTGTGGCAATTATGGGGAACATCTTCTGCACTTGTTTGTTGATGTTTGTTACGATTTCTTGGGTTGATGTTTGCAGCTTTTTTATTCATCCTAAAGTAAATCTTGTCTGTGAAGAGCATGCTGCAATTTACTTCCTACCAGGGATCGTTTATTATCTAAGGGTTTGAATGTGGTGAATGAATGTGTGCTTTGTGCAATTATGGGGAACATCTTCTGCACTTGTTTGTTGATTGTCCCTTTGCTGTACAATGTTGGTCTTATTTGGATATTCCGATCGTGAATACGAATGTAGACAACTTTGCAAACTGGTTATGCTCTATGCTAAATGGTTGTGATAGGAATAAGCAGGAACAAATTTGTATGGTGGCCTGGGCAATCGGGGGTAACCGTAATAAGGTTTTATTGCAGAACAAGCACATGCCTGCTGTTGGGTGTGTTCAGAGGTGCATAGCATTTTTTACTGAGTGGTAGACTACAAATGTAAGACTGAATCTTGCTCATGACAGATCAATAAGAGGAGAAATTGTTTGCTGGAGGCGTCCGCCGTAGGGCAAATTGAAGATTAACTTAGACGCTGCTTTGGATCATGCTGCAGCCACCATTGGGCTAGGGTGGGTTCTTTATGATTCTATAGGGACAACAAGAATGTGTGTGTCTAAGCACATGTTTGGCCGTTGGACTGCCAGTATAGCTGAAGCAATGTGTCTGAAAAAGGTGCTTAGATGGGTACATGATTCAAGTATGGTAGAAGTGATTATTGAAACTGATGTGAAAATTGTGGCTGATAGTTTAGTGAATGATGTCCCTGATTTTTAGTGAATTTGGATGTATGATTCGTTCTTGCAAGTTGTTGATTTTTGAATGCTCTAACGTTACAATATCTTTTATTCATAGACAAACGAACACAATAGCTGACTCTTTAACTAGAGCTGCTCGTTCAAATGTTGGTCTATTTTATTGGCAGGAGGCTCTGCATTTTGTGGAAAACCTCTTGACACGATAAAATAACTTCTTATTAATGATACTTTGCACGTAGCCACGAAAAAAAAACAAATTATGTACTTGAGCTTTTGGTGACTTTCTTAATTGCAAACACATTGTCTACTACACATCTCCAAATTCTATTAACTATTTTACTTAATAATTAATTCATCAATAAGTACTATTGATGGATTGAAGATAAACCAATACAAAATATACCATACGTGTATTCTTAAAAGAATTTTGAAATAAAAAAATATGTGGATAAAATTATTCAAAATTGATTCTCTAAGTCATCTGCGTTTATTTATTTAACTAAGTAATACTCACGTCCATCGCATGTGATTTGACCAATAATATTTTTTAAGACATTATATATGTCATCTTAAATTTTTTTATTTAAATACAAAAGTGAAACGACTTATGACTTTTTTCTAAAGAACTTACATCTTTTGTTATGATATTAAGTAAATAAATAGTAAAAATTAGTCTTCCATTTAATATACATATATACGGAATGAAAGACAATAAAAGTAATGAAATAATTTAGTCCAAAAGTTTAAAAAAATATGACTCTTTCCTAAGCAAGAATTTAAGGCAACGCTACTTAATTACACTAAAGAAAGAAAGTACCTAAAGTTTTAACACTTATGATTTTTGTAGTAAAATATAAATGAGAAATATTTTATTATATCATGCCATAAAGAACAAAAATCTTATATGATATTAATATTGTAATGAGATGTAAACAAAGTGAGCAAGAATTATTTAGAATTAAATTATTTAATAATAGAATATATTAAATAAATAGATGTAAATAAAAGATTTTAAATTAACCCATAATTAGTATATATTTATTGAATATAACATTCAAAATCAATTATTACTTGCGCCTTTTACAGAAGAGCAACTCAGAATAGCAGCTTTTTAGATACATTCCGATAAGGCATCTGGTCCAGACCGTCTCAACCCAATTTTTTTCTAGATTTTGGCAGCTTATTGGGATGGATAGCCTCTCATTTTTTGTCCAGTGCCTAAACTCAAGTCATTTTCTTGAGGTTATGACAACAACAAGAATCATACTAATCCCAAAAATGATAGCCCGAGCTCTATGCATGACTTAGGCCACTTCTCGTTTTGTAACGTGGTTTATAGGATCCCTGTGAAAGTCTTGGCCAATTGTTTGACGGGTCTCCTTCTAAACATTATTTTAGAGGAACAATCAGCTTTTATTGCGGGGAGGTCTATAGTTGACAATGTCACTATGGCGTTTGAGGTGATTCATAGTATGTGTCGGGAAATAAGTGGCAAAGTAGGTGATATGGCTTCCAAAATTGATAATGGTAAAGTATATGACCGAATCAAATGGTCATATCTTCGAGCTATATTACTTCAGTTGGGTTCTCATAATCGTTGGGTTGATTGGATGAGACTTGGTGTGTCTCAGTTCAGTACACAGTTGCGCTTAATGGTGAACATGTCAGCTCTTTAACTCCTCAGTGAGGATTGCGTCAGGGTGATCCACTATCGTTGTATCTGTTTATCTTATGTACTAAGGGTCTCTCTAGCTTGATTAAAAGAAAAGAGATTTTTGGAATGGTCATGGTGTGCGTATTTCTCGTAGGGCTCCAAGTACTTATCATTTGTTGTTTGCAGACGATAGTTTCTTATTCTTTCAGGCCGATTTGGATGAATGCCATGTCATGAAAAATATTCTCTCTCAGTATGAGTTGGAGTTGGGTCAAGCAGTGAATTTTGGGACATCTGAGTTGTTCTTTAGTAGTAATGTGGGGCTTGATTTACAGAAAAGTATTCAGCAAGAACTTGGTGTAACAAACAGCCTAGATATTGGACGATATTTGGGGTTACCATCTTTAATTGACAAAAAGAATATAGCTATTTTTAGTTATTTGAGAGATCGATTGTGGAAGAAGATTTTTGGAAGATCAAACAGACTCTCCCCTCCTATTGCATGAACACATTACATCTCCCGACCTCTTTATGTGAGGAGTTACAAAGAATTATGAACTCTTTCTGAAGAGGATTGAAACATGGTGAATCAAAACAAATTCACTGGGCATCGTGCGATCACTTATGTTGGTGGAAAGGATATGGTGGTTTGGGATTTTGTCATTTGTACTCCTTCAACCTTGCTATGATGGGAAAGTAAGTTTGGAACCTTATATCTCATCATTTTGCTCTAGCTTCGCGTGTTTTCAAAGCAAAATATTTTCGGAATGAGACTTTGTTTTAAGCTCATGGGTTGCAACCCAAGCTTTATTTGACATGCGGTTTCACATCTTCGAAGTGGTTATAAATGGAATGTTTGGCCTAGGCGTTCTATTAAAGTATGGTTCGATCCTTTGAATCTGAATGAACATGGTTTCCTGCCTAGAACGGAGATGAAATCGGGACTTGAGAATATTTTGGTTCGTGATTTGGCGTTTCATGGCTATCAGGATTGGGACTTTGAGATGTTATACAAAGTTATCGATCAGGAAGATGTTACGACATCCTTAGTATTCCAGTAGGTTCTATGGATGAGACAGATCAATTGTTGTGGCATTTTGACCCTAAAGGTATCTACACTGTCAGATCATGATATATGACTATTGTAATGAAGCTGCTACATGGAGACCAATCTCCTGTTATGATTTCTTGGGTTGATGTTTGGAGCTTTTTTTTGTTCATCCTAAAGTAAATCTTGTCTGTGGAGAGCATGCTACAATTTTCTTCCTACCAGGGATCATTTATTTGCTAAGGGTTTGAATATGGTGAATGAGTGTGTGCTTTGTGGAAATTATGGGGAACATCGTATGCACTTGTTTGTTGATTGTCCATTTGCTGTCCAATGTCGGTCTTATTTGGATATTCCGATCGTGAATGTGAATGTAGACAACTTTGCCAACTGGTTATGCTCTATGTTAAATGGTTGTGATAGGAATAATCAAGAGCAAATTTGTATGGTGGTCTGTGCAATCATGGGTACTATGATAAGGTTTTATGGTAGAACAGACGTCTGCCTACTTTTGAGTGTGTTCAGACGTGCTTAGCTTTTTTCAGTGAGTGGCAGACTACAAATGTAAGGCTGAATCTCGCTCATAACAAATCAGCAAGAGGAGAAATTGTTTGCATTAGTCATCCACCGTAAGGTAAATTGAAAATTAACTTAGATGTTGATTTGGATCATGCTACAGCCACTATTGGGCTAGGGTGGGTTCTCCGTGATTCTATAGGGACAACAAGAATGTGTGTCTAGGCACATGCTTGACCGCTGGATTTTCAGTACAGCTGAAGCAATGTGTCTGAAAAGGTGTTTAGATGGGTACATGATTCAAGTCTGGCAGATGTGATTATTAAAACTGATGTGAAAATTGTGGTTGATAGTTTGGTGAAGGATGTCATTGATTTTAGTGAATTTGGTTGTTTGATCCGTTCTTACAAGTTTTTGGTCTCTGAATGCTCTAACGTTACAATATCTTTTATTCATAGACAAGCGAATGCAGTAGCTGACTCTTTAGCTTGAGCTGCTCGTTCAAATGTTAATCTACTTTATTAGCGGGAGGCTATGCATTTTGTTGAACACCCTTTGACTCATATGATATGAGTTCTTATTAATGATAATTTGCTTTTTGGTTAAAAAAAGAAACGATAATATTGGAGTAGATTATTGAAAGTTGGTTTGGATAAATTTTTAATAGCAAATGAAAAGTTGGTGATGATAAAAATAATATGTCATTTAGATTATACCAATAAAAATATTTCAATTATATTTCTTTAGGGTTATTTTGTAATAATTAAAAAATCATGTCGGTAATCGTTTTCAAAAAAGTAGGGAATCTTCCATTTGTTAATAGATTATTATATTATAGATGAACGACCTCCACACGTTTGTCATTTGAAAACAATATTAATATCATAATTCGTATGGAGTGACGTTCTAGTCTACTCAAACTAGGATTATGGTACTGTGATTACGTAGCCATATTTGCCTTTTACACTTCCAATTTCTTTCTATAAAATGGCAATTCAAAAGTGCAAATTTCTGCATATTAATTCATTCATCAACACTGCCTTTCCCCACTTCACCTCGGCGGTGCTACCAATCATCCGCTAAATCTTTTCGCCATGACTTCCGATTCCGGCGCACACATCCTCGTATACCCTTACCCTGCTTCTGGTCACATAATACCTTTTCTCGACCTCACCCAACGGTTGCTCACCCGCGGCTTAACCGTCACGGTTTCGATCACTCCCAACAACGTCTCTCTCCTCCAACCACTGTTATCCAGCCACACGTCCTCCATCCAACCATTAATTCTCTCTCAAATTCATACGAATGGACTTGGCGCAAGCATCAAATCCATGCGGGAGCTTCACTATCCTGAAATAATCCAGTGGTTTAAGTCCCACTCCCACCCTTCCCCTCCTGTAGCCATAATTTCTGATTTCTTCTTGGGTTGGACCCACCAGCTGGGACGCGATCTCGGAGTGCCACGTCTCGTTTTTTCTCCCTCGGGAATGTTTGGCTTGTCCTTATCCCTTTCGTTGTGGCGCGACACGCCGAGAGTTGACGATCCGGAGGACTTGAATTCCGTCGTGTCGTTTCCAAACATCCCGAATTCTCCCACATACCCGTGGTGGCAAGTCCCTCGTCATTATCGGCATGGGAAAGAAGGAGATCCAGATTGGGAACTGTTCAGGGAGAACTCGCTGGCTAACTCGGCGAGTTGGGGAGCGGTTTTCAACTCGTTCGCTGAGCTAGAAGGGGTTTATTTCGATCACTTGAAAAAGGAACTTGGCCATGATAGAGTCTGGGCAGTGGGCCCATTATTGCCTGAAGATGATGATGAAGCGAAGCCAAGCAATCGAGGTGGATCCAGCTCAGTGCCGCTGGACGATTTTTTCAACTGGTTAGACGATCAACCAGACACCTCCGTCGTCTACATCGGATTCGGGAGTCGTACTGTACTGACACGTGAGCAAATGGACGTGCTAACCACGGCGCTTAAACAAAGTCATGTCCGATTCGTTTTGTGTATAGTTGTAAAGGAGTCCGACGGTCGCCTCGTAGAAGACGACAGCGGCGTTGTTCCTGATGGGTTCGAGGATCAACTGGGAAGTAGGGGATTTGTGATCAAGGGCTGGGCCCCACAAGTGGCTATACTGAGACACCGAGCTGTGGGCGCTTTTTTGACTCACTGTGGGTGGAACTCGGTGTTGGAAGGGCTCAGTGCCGGCGTGGTGATGTTGACTTGGCCCATGGGTGCTGACCAGTACGGTAATGCTACGTTGTTGGTTGATCAATTAGGGGCTGCAATTCGAGCTGGAGAGGGAACTGAGAATATTCCCGAGGCAACCACGTTGGCTCAACAACTGGATCACTCGTTGGATAGGACGAGGCCCGAGTGGACTCGAACGAAAGAGCTGAGTGTGGCAGCCCGAGTTGCTACCAAGGAAGGGAACTCGGAAAAAGATATGGATGAGTTGGTGAAGAATTTAAATGAGATATAAAAGTGAGGGAGAGAAGGGCAAGCATGGAGTGATCTGGTCTTCGTAGTTTGTATCGGGATTCAATTTTGCTATTGGCACTTTATAAAATCTTAATGGTCTTATAACATTTTGCGTTTATGTTGACGTGACGAGTTATATACACATTTCACGTTAAGTGTACACGTGGGGTGTGGGCCCAAAAATACAAATGCCAACAAATACTAACATTTCTCTCTCCACCTCAATTTCCTCCAAAACTCGGATCACACTCCAATGTTAGGATTTTCAGTATTGATACCGGTAATTTATTTTTGGTTCACTCTTAGGTATCATTAAATACATAGTACGAGTTTATTAAATATGTGTTAAAATTCGTTATGAATAAATTAATAAATCTTGAAAGAGTTCATCAAATACATAATAATGTTCATCAAATATGTAGTGAGGTTAATTAAATACGTAATGAAATTCATCAAATATGTATAAATTAATAATTCTTGGAGGAATTCACCAAGTACGTAGTGGAGTTCACCAAATATGTAGTGGGGTTCACCGAATATGTAATGAGATTTATCAAATATGTACAAATTAATAAATCTTCGAGGGGTTCACTAAATACGTACTGGTATTCACCAAATATGTATAGAAGTTCACCAAATACATAATGGGGTTCGTCAAATATGTATAAATTAATAAATATTGGAGAAGTTCACCAAATACGTAGTGGGGTTCACCAAATACATAATGAGTTTCAACAAATACATATAAATTATAAAATAAAATGATAAACTAACATTGTGGATTATACGTGTTTGTAAAACTGATAAATAGGATTTACCGACTACATCACGACATGTAATTATACATGGTTAAAATTCGTCTCTTTTAATACTCTTATACTGACGAGTCGCCATTCATAAATGGCGTTTGGAGTCCAACTGATCCATTTTGGACCTTAAACGCCACTGACGTTTGGCTTAGATTTAATAAAATATATTTATATGCTTATAAATTAAAATTTAAAAAGTGTGAAAATGGTTAAATCGATTAAGTGTATAATGATTAAGTACTTAAAAATGACTAAGTGCACTACTAAGTGACAAAAAATGTACATAAAAGTGATAAAATTGTTTAAAATATTACTAAGTGAATGAATATTGCTAAGTACGTGAAAATACCTAAGTGCATGAAAATATGACTAAGTGACAAAAAAAGTAAGTACATAAAAATCGATAAATAGGATTTACTGGCCATCCTAACATCACGACATATAATTATATATGGTGATAACATGTCTTGCTCGATACTTGTCATAAAAGCACAACATTATGAATGACAACTTTTAACGCGCTTATGAATATGTTCTTATGCTTCGGGAATCTTTACTTAATCTAATAAAATCACAAAAACATAATCAAAGAATATGTTCTTATGTGTTTATGAATAAGTGTTCAATTGTTTTAACAATTAATTACTTAATTCAAATCTAATTTAAAATATAAATGAATGTACTTAACGTTCGCATTGAAACATTGAGAATATTCGAAAACTGAATTTGTTGAAAAATCACTGTAAAAATGTCTGAAAAACCATTGTATTGATGCAAAACCGCCGAAAAACAACAAAACCATCTCAAATTAGAAAAATCGCCAAAAACCACCGGTATAGGGGCGTGAACCGCCAGTATAGGTTACAAAAATCGCCACTATTTTTTAGAAAATTGTTGGTATATGTTAGAGAAACCGCCGGTACAAAGGGAATCTTGATGGGTTCACCAAAAATTATAAATTCATTTTTTTACAGGTTCACCAAATATGTGTTGGGATTCATAAAATACGTAGTGTGGTTTACCAAATACATAATAGAGTTCACCAAACATGTATAAATTAATAATTCTTAGAGAGGTTTATCAAAATATCTACTGGGGTTCACCAAATACGTAGTGATGTTCACCAAATACGTACAAAATTAATAATTCTTCAAGGGGTTTCCCAAAAATGACTTCATACATATTTGGTGACGCAATTGGTGAACCCTAGTATATATTTGGTGAACCCCTCCAAAAAATTATTAATTTATACGTATTTGGTGAATCTCATTACATATTTGGTGAAACTCACTATGTATTTGGTGAACCACAGTACATATTTTGTGAATCTCCTCCAAGAATTATTAATTTATACGTATTTGGTGAACCTCACTATATTTTTAGTGAACCCTTTCAAAATTATTAATTTATATGTATTTGGTGAATCTCATTACGTAGTAGGTATTTGGTGAACCACTCCTAGATTTATTAATTAATATGTTGGTGAACCTCATTACGCATTTAGTGAATCCATGTACATATGTGGTGAACTCCTATAAGATTTATTAATTTGTACGTATTTGATGAACTACAGTACATATTTGGTGAACTCCTATTATATATTTGGTGAACCCTAACATGTATTTGGTGAACAAAAAAAAAATTGTTGGCATTAATGCCGGGGATAAACCTTTGGCATTGTAAACTTTTCCCCAAATCTCATCCCTCTTTTTTTCAAACCTACTTTTTCTACTAGGAACCCTCTCCAATGTTGGAAATTTTTTTCCAGCTTTGATGCTGGATTAATCTGACCGTATGATCTGGCCAGTTTAATCACAGCCTTAGATTCGTTAAGGAGTGGATTACCGGTTCAATATGTAGCCCACTCCCATCTGCTTCTTCTACTTCCAGCTTCTCCTTTCCCCATTTCTCTCATTCAACTTCAAATCTAGGGCACGTGAACATCCTCTAGATCGAAGGCTCTGGCTCCGTCACCGTTGGGGCTAACCCGTTAGAAACACCTCCCACAATCTTTGACCCTACACCGTCAACTCCTCTTCTGGTGAGCTCTCCTCCTCTAGTTTCACCACCTCAGGCAACTTCACTGCCTACAACACCTCGACCGCTACTCCGCCTTCAGCAACTCCACCAGTGATGGTTCCTCTTTTGGTAGTGCCACCACCATCACCACTCGCATATCCCCTAGCTGAGGTTCTAGCTCCCACACTGATCAAGAAGAAGACCCTCACTCCGTCGCCTCTAGCGTTGAAAAATCCATGGATTCAGATCAGGGAAAGCTTTTCATTGGTGGGATTTCATAAGAGACTTCTGAGAACAAGCTCACTGACTACTTCAAAAACTATGGGGATGTTTTATAGATCCTTGTGAGGAGGGATAAGATTACTGGTAGATCCATTTATCCTTAGGTTTGTTGTCTTTATAGATCCCTCTGTCCTTGATCAGGTTCTTCATGACAAACACACCATCCATGGTAGAATGGTGAGGAAACCCTCTTGATTTTGTTTTGAGCTTATTGACATAGCATTAAGAGTTAGTTTATAATTAATGGATAACCATTTACTTTTTTTCATTTTTTGGTGATAATGTTAGGAAATTTGAGACACTTTAAATTTTGTAACTTCGATTTCGTTTTATGGATATTAAATTTATTTTTGATGTTATTGTCTGGTGGAGTCGTTAAAAACGCATTCTATTCATTAACATTTTGTTGCTCTATTTTATTTTTACATAAGAACAAAATGATGTAATATACCATGGAACGTTAAATATCCTAGTCCTTTGTTCAGGGAAATGTATTCCCCTATCAAAATATATATATGATAAATCAATGGTCTTTGAATTTCTTTAATTCTCACTACGGTTGTTCATTACTTGATTACGTTGGTGATATATAGTATTTACTTTACAGTAAATAGATGAATGCCCTTAATCCTCTGCTCTAGTATGGAACCATTGGTTATTAGTATGAGATGTATACCCTTAGGCATATTACTTTCTCAGGTTGATGCACCTGTTACTTTGATTTTATGAGTATGTGGAAAGATTAATGTCAAAGATAATATATAGTACTCATGTATAAGAGATTATAATATAGTACCTATACTAAGTAAAGATTAGTGAAGAGACATTTTATAAACTTCTAAAAGTATTGGCAACATAAGATATCTACGTGAAAAGTATATTACTTTTGTTCCATACTTAATTATACTATATGGTTTATTTCTTTTATGATATTAATTTATTAAAAAAGTAAACATAAATAAATTTGTTTCATGTGTAGCTATTCAACAATTACATGGGTGGGGTCTTTGAGTAGAGAAAGAATAGATAATGTGAGTCATGCATGCAAAAGTACAAGTACAACTGATTACATGTTCAGAGTATTCAATGCATTAGGTAAAATCTCATTTTCATTTGTTGGACATGCTGTTGCTTTAGAGATTCAAGCCATAATTCCTTCTACTCCTGATAAGCCTTCCAAAATTCTCATGTGGAAAGGTGCAATTGATGCTTATTTCATCAATGTTATTTGCTATTTCTTTGTGGCTCTCATTGGCTATTGGGCTTTTGGCCGAGATGTTGATGATAATGTTCTCATGAATCTAAAGAGACCCGATGGCTCATTGCCTCTGTTAATTTAATGGTTGTTGTTCATGTCATTGATAGCTATCAAGTAATTAAATTCATGGCCTTCCTTTTCTTGATCTTATACATGCATATTCACGTACATGTACATACATATATACATATGATATTCCGTTCTATGAATATTTTATTAAAGATAAGATTGTAAACATAAAATATTTATTTTAGTATATAGATATTTTAGCTAGGGGTACAATGTTTGTAAAAACTAATGTATTATATATACTTGTTGGTAAATTAAAAGTAATTTAGTAAATCATTATATATATGCTTAATCTTGTGAAATTCACTTTGCAAGTAGAGTTTCCTATATGCTAAAATGTGAAATTCACTTTGCAATTGCAGTTTGAAATTTGATTTCTTTCTGAACTGACGTTTCAAACCTTAACAAAATATCCCCAATCACTACATGGTTGAAGTCTCAGTATGAGAATATATGCATTAATCTTTTCTTCATTGCTATAGTTTGAAGGATAATTCATTTTTAAGTTGAGCTTTCTGTGTATTTCATGTTTGATAAAAATGCAACTTAGCTATAAAGTGATAAGTAACATGATATGTGACTTTGACCATATGAATTGTAGAAACTGTTATCAATGTCCAGTTGAAAGATGCCCTATGAAAAAGAGAGTCAAAAGAGATGGAGAGGAAGCAAGATATGTGATTACAATGTTCGAGTGGTCCATATCCATGATAGATCCTTTTAGTTCTTTCTTCTTATTCCTCCTCACTTTTCCCGAATTTTTGGAGTTTTCTTTTTCTAGCTATGAGCTTCTAATGCTCTTAAGTAGCTGCGTTTGAGCTATGGTTCTATCAATCTTCATTCTCTTCTTGTTTACTACTTCCGAGTAAATGATGGATTAACAGTAACCATTATAACCAGATAAGTTTAAAACAATACAAAAAAAATAAGGAAATGCCTTTTTTGTGAAGTGTTGGAATGGATTGAAATCCATCATTTATTTCTTCTGATAATTGTATCTCACTTCAAAACATATTGCCAGGTTGGTATATCATATAGGCAGAGATGTATATGAAATAAATACAGTAAAAAAGAATTATTTATGATTCTACATTTGAATAATTCTTAAACGGTATATATTTTATTATAAAAGTGTATAAAGTATGGCTAAGTCTATAAACTAGGTTAAGTTGTGAAAATGATCGAATCACGAACATAAGTATTTGTATGTACAAAGTGTGTAAAAATAACTAAATTTATCAAAACTAAGTACATTAAAATGGACAAATGTGTGAAAATGACCGAGTATGTGAAAATGATTAAATGTTTAAAAATTACCATATGTATGAAAATAGTTAAGTGTGTAAAAATAGGTCAGTAAAAATAATTAAGTGTGTGAAAATAGCTAAGCAAATGAAAATGTCATGTACATGAAAATGACTAAGAATATAAAAATGGCTAAGCATGATTAAATGTGTGAAAAAGATAAATGCAAGGCATAATTTTATCAAAGGGGGAGAGAGATCAAGAATTTATAAGTACATAAAAGGCAAAGTTGTGTGAAATAAATATGTATGCCTAAGTGTGAAATTATGGCTAAGTGCATAAGAATAACTAAGTGTATCAAAACAAGTATATAAAAATCACAAAGTGTGAGAAAACTATTGAGTGAATGAAAAATGCTACATGCATGTGAAAATGAGAAAATGACCAAGTGTATGAAAATGGCTAAGGGTATGAAAATGGCTAAGGGTGTGAAAATGACCAAGTGTGTAAAAATAATTAAAAGTGTGAAAAGGACTAAGTGTATCAAAACACTTGTTTGAAAAGTGTTACGTTGTGAAAATGACTAAGTACATGAAAATAGCTAAGTTTCATCAAAACAAGTACATGAAAATGGCAAAATGGAGAAGATTACTAAGTGAATGAAAATTGCTAAGTGTATGTAGTAAATTATAAAAATGACTAAGTTTATGTGAAAATGCCTAAGTGCATGAAAATATGACTGAGTGCATGAAAATAGTTAAGTATATCAAAGCAAGTACATGAAAATGCCAAAGTGTGACAAAATTACTATGCACATGAAAATATGTCTAAGTTTATAAAAATGATTAAGTTGTGAAAATGATCAAGTCACAAAAATGACTATTTGCATATAAGTTGGTAAGTGTGTAACAAATTCTTGAGGGGTTCATCAAAATTTAAAAATTCATCTTTTTAGAGGGGTTCACAAAAAATGCACAAGTGTTCACTAAATATGTACTAGAATTCACTAAATATAAAGTGAAATTCACCAAATACATACAAAATTAATAATTCTTGGAGTGATTAATCAAATATGTACTGGGGTTCATAAAATATATATAAGAGTTCACCAAATATATATCGGGATTCACCAAATAAGTAAAAAATTAATAATTATTAGATGAGTTCATTAGATATGTACTGGAGTTTACCAAATATGTATAGGGGTTCATCAAATATGTACTGTGGTTCACCAAAAAATGTATAAAATGTTCACCAAATATGTAGAAAGTCATTTTGTACATATTTGGTGAACCCGGTACATATTTGGTGAATCCATATACATATTTGTTGAATTTCTCTAAGAATTATTAATTTTTATGTATTTGGTGAACCCTACTACATTAGGGGTTCACCAAATACGTACAAAATTAAAAATTCTTAGAGGGGTTCACTAAATATATATAAAGGTTCACCAATATGTACAAAGCCTCACCAAATATTTAGTGGAGTTCACCAAATACGTACACAATTAATAATTCTTGGAGGGGTCAATCAAATATGTACTGGTGTTTACCAAATATGTACATGAGTTCATTAAATATATACTGTGATTCACCAAATATGAATCCAATTGATAGATTTAATTGATTATTATCAATTAATTTATCAATTTATTTTTATTTACTAATTATCCAATAATTCGAAAATAATAAACTAATTAATTTTAATATATATAATCACACTTAACTAATAAAGTAACATCACTCATTATATATAGGTGTATGAGATAATTGGCACCCAAAGACTCCCATGCCTTTCTTGTTCCACTAGTTAGGAGAGAAAATTCTCAGATGGTTGGTCACCAGGGACTTCAACACAGTTAGGTTCTCAAGCGAAAAACTTGGTGGAAGACAATTATCTGGGAGGGTTCTGCAGGATTTTCATAATTGTATTGAAATTTTTGCTTTGGTGAACCTAGAACATATTTAGTGAACCCTGATACATATTTGGTAAACTTCTATACATATTTCGTGAACCCTTCTAAGATTTATTAATTTTGTACATATTTAGTGATATCCTAGTTCATATTTAGTGAACCCAAAAATAAAAAATTGGACTTGTAACCGGGTGGAATTTATGTGGCCCGGATTGCTAAAAAAGAAATCCAAGGGCCACCAATTCCCAACATTCATGCCGGGAAAAACCCGGACATGATAGAACTTTCCTTTCTACTTATGAAAATCACTTTTTTAGTTAGTTACTCTCATGCCCTTACCTTTTTAGGATCTTGTTTGGGTTCTTTCTTTCTGTCTCTATGGATCCCATGAAGCTCTAATTCAAAACTCTTCTTCTCAAACTTCTCAGCAACCAAACAAAACTGTAAAAATTAATGCAGTTAACATATCATAATAAACAAAAAGAACCTACAACCAAACCAGACCTCAAAATGAGAATTAAAAAAACTTGTTGAATATTTTTTATGGATTACGCCTATATATGGTGAAAAATGTCACCAAGGTCGATTCACCAGAAAGCACAAGTGGCGTCGGGACGGTCGAGGTGGCACCTACTTGCCATGAGATTGGCTAATATTGAATGAATTATATAAAATCTAGTAAGGGATGTTGCCTAGGTACAGGGCGAAGTTATAGCAGTGACCCGATCTCTCGATTTTGATAGTTTTAGGTTTTCAATAGTAATTGTTTTTATATGATATATAACTTTAATTTGTATTGTGTTCTTTGTGAAGAATAACATAACCCATTGTCAGTTGTCTATTTTTCCCTTAAAGAGTGATCTTGAGTTCAAATCACATTATCTACAACACCCTTACCTTTTTGTTGCTTTTTATTTATGTTTTATGTCAACTTTTGACATTGTATTTTCTTTAATTTATTTTTATGTCTTAATCGTTGTTTTTTGTGTTATTTCTTTTACTACATGTTTTGGTCTAATAGTACTTTGATTTTATTTCCTTCAAATTTTTTATTACTTTTTGTTGGTTATTTTTGTTTTATTATACAATTTTTGTACTTGTATTTTATTCTCAAGTACACAATTTTTATAGTTTCATTTGATAAATATTAATCAAAATTAGATAGTCATATGTGTATTCTTATACTCTAAAATAAAATATAGTTTGTATAAAAGAAGTTAAAAGCTTGGATATTAATTAAAACATATAACTTATTTTGATATTTTGATTAACTAATATAAAGCATTATATGGTTTCGTAGGAAATGTTATTTTTGAAAATTTCAAATTATTAGCATTTGTTCAAGTAAAAATTGTATGATAAAAAGAAGATAATAGATTAGCAAGTGTGTTTATGTGAGTTAAAAATTCTAGGGCTTTGTTTGGCATCCTGATTCCTGATGGTTAAACATAAATATAATTTCCAATTTCAAAATCCCCAATTCGATTGAAACTCTAATTTGAGAAAAATTCTCAAATTGAAAACCCTAATTTTGCCCTAATAGGAATATTTTGACATTAAATAACGGAAGCATTAAATTGTCACAAAATTTTATTTAATAAATATTGTATTAAACTTCGTAATAAAACCAATGTGAAAAATCTAAAATCATGAGAATCTAACACCTGGTTGTAAAATAAAACATGATAAATTATTGAAATAACTATAACTTAACGAAAATACATTTATAATGTCTTGTAATTATTCATAAACTGAGACTCTTTAAACTCTTCTATTAGGATAGCTGGTCATTGCAATCTCTCATTCGTGCTGCTCACCATCACCTGCAACATCATCAACTGTGGGAAGTGAGTATTTTAAAATACTCAGTTAGTAAACTCACATACTGATAAGCATCACATGCCCTGAACGCAACCAAATGACATATGCTATTATAATTTAACATATTCACTTGATGACTTATTCATAAAATAATTTACATAAAGTACTTGAACATGTCTTAGCTGATAATAATTAATGGTTGACATGTAACTTGAACTTATACTTGCTTTATCATAATTTGACTAGACATATCCCATAATTAACAACATAACCAGAATTGATTCACACTTGAACTTAAACTTGAAATAACTTGTAACGTGAACATGAACATGAACAGAGTGGGTGTCGTGAAGCTGGTGCCACTTAAGGTTATCTAAAAACCTTATGGACGCTGACATCAACATGGTGACACCCAACCGTATAGCTGGTAACATGACATGAACGGTCTGGTTATTTGATAACCAATGGACATGTCTAAGTCTACCTCTTGTGTTCTTATCACTTTACTTGAGTTAACTTCATGATTCACATGATCACATATGCATGAGTACACATGTAACTTGTCCCGAAGACATATTATAACCAATCCATGACTTAAGCAATCATATACCATACATCACATGGTAATTAAATTGATCACAACATGATTAATATCATGAATCATGGTAACTTGTACTTCTAACTAACATGCAACTTATTCGAGAACATAAATGTTATAGCTAATGCGTGTAAAGCTTAAAGTCTAATCTTACATAACATGGTAACTAACTTTATCATGATATGAAAGATAAATAAATCATTTGATCATAAAATTTAATAACAGAAAGTAATATTAAATTAAATGCGCTACATTCATAACATCTGAATCAAAACACTACGTAAGTCCACTTACCTGGATTGTTACGAATAAATTTAGCAACTAATGATCTGAAATCTGAGGATCCTATAAACATATAGATAATAACTATCATTATTCAATTAATTAGAAGAGTGAACAGTGATGGAATAGTGAAAAATAAGTTGGGAAATATCTGATTGAGTGGTTCGGATCAGTTCAACTAGGTCCGGCAGGTCTGAACCAGTTTGGTTCCGCTATGTTGGGACAGTTCGATTTGGTTTGATTGGGTTAAACCGATTCAGCCTGGTCTTGCTGAACCAGTTCACTCTACTAAAGTGGATCGAGTCGAGTCACGACCAACCAGATCACAAGACCCAGTTAGAGTCCGAGCAGAGAAATAGTACAAGAAGAAAAAAAGAAAAAGATAAGGGAAATTGACGCTCACCAACGAAAAGAGTGACGATGATGATCTTCTACAACCCAAGGAGATGATTTAGAGGCTCCTACAGGAGGAAAATAAAACAAAGAAAATCAATGGCTAGTTCAAATAGAAAGAGATCAATAAATCATATAGAGGGAAAGAAGAAAAAACTGAGAAAGGGAAGAGAAATCAAGCACCTTACCAGAATTGATGGACGATGCAAAGCAACAATGGTGCACAAACAGAGATGGGAGAGTGAGTTTACAAATTCCTGAAATTGAAGAACCAAATTTTCATATAGAGAGAAGAGAAAATGAGAAAGAATGAAGATGAATATTTACTTAAATTAGAACGCATAAGAAGATGAAATTGAAAGATTGAGAAGTAGAGGGGTTTTCGCCTGAGGGAGAGGGCTGCGAGAGAGAAAATATGAGAGAGTGACGATTACAAGGAAGGGGTTTATGAAATAGAAATAGAGAAGAAGAGGGATTTAAAGAGAGTATATAACATTAGTTGGCTGTTAAACTAAGGTGTAGTGTGTTTCAGGTGTGAGTGGGGGTTAAAGTTACAAATATACCACTTATAATGCTTGGGGTATTACATTGTTGGTTGTTATTGATTTTGCTTAAAAAATATTAAATCTAAGAATAAACCTCTAACACCACTAGTAAACAAGTTTTTAAAGATTAAAAATTTTCAAAAAAAAGAAGAGAACCAACTAGATTTACACTTATATTCTTATTTCTAATGGTGCCTCCACTGCCTAGGCCCATGAAGGCAACATGTTGAGTGATTCCCTTGTTTATATTATTACGCCTTTGCAAAGGATGTCTCTTGAATCCATAAAGGTGGCAAACCCAATAGCATGTCTTTTACTGTTTCTTCCCTCATCTTAACCCACCATCGAACTTGGTGACAAAGGTTCGTGCACTTTTTCTCGCTTGGGAACAATATGAGGGTTATGACCTGGTAGGATTAGGACAACGTTACGTTGTATTAGAAGATATAACTCATTCAATTAATACAGTCGCCTTAGCTGCCTTGGATGTGTCACATTTTACATGAGAAGGGATGAAAGCGTGTAGGACTACCTTCATAGGAAAGAACACCCAGAGTGCTGATGTGGTATGCTTAGCGGTAGAATAAGGCCCTTCCCTTATCCATGGTCACAACGTGTAAAAGGTTAACCTATGACGATAGCGTAAGTGAGAACTCCTCTCCAGACACCTTTATGGAATTGACTATCACTGTTATGGAATTAGTGACTACTCAGTCTCATCTATAAAAGGGGGACTTTGTCTGTTATGGAATTAGTAATTAAGAGTAAACTTAACAGTCAAGGAGGCTAACTGCACATGTCTCCGCAGTCTCATCTATAAAAGGGGGACTTTGTCTTCATTTTAACGGATCATCATTATTCATACATTCTTAGGTCAATGAAAACAATACCTAAATATTGAAGTTTTGACTAAAGCTTAGAGAAATGACATCACCTTCTTGAGGTTTACCTAAGGTGTTTGTTCTTCACCTTTCAAATTCAAAACCTCCATGTTCTCACGCTTAGTTGTTCATAGATTAGGTCACTCTACTACGTCACTTTAAACCTCTAAACGTTTTGGCAACTCCATTGGGGAAATGACATGCTCCTTCATTTTTTGAAAACTATGGTCAGATGTGGGAGACCTGTGAGAGCTTCTTCTCATGTAGAAAAAGGTATTCAACCTTTAGTGGAGAACTAAGACAGGGATGAGACTACCTCGCATGAATAAATGAGTATTATTGCCACCATCACTGTCAAAATGATGGTGACAGACAAACCCACTTGATCCAGAATCTGTAGGCTACTAACGTCGAGATTCGAGCTCTTCTAAGCACTCTCACCACCTTTCTCACTACTTCACAAACCCTCATTTGACAATGCCTGTAACTCAACACATCCAACCTCAAACAGTGAATCACACATGCATCTATGTAACCGTACTGCCCATGAATGTTGGGGGTTCAGGTAGATCCAAAATTATGAACAATGATCAGAATTTGGGCCATTCAAATAACCTTACTCCTCTTATTACCTTGACATCCTTCGTACAAACAACTCCGATACTTGAAGACTCAATTGATGGTACCAATACTGACTTATTCATCACGAGGGAGGCACTCTAGAAAATGTTGGAGATGGAAAGAGTCAGAGCTGCTCTAAGTGCAACATAGTGGACTTTCACCCTCATTTTCCAACTGACTTGGCTATGAAGCCATACCTGTCTGATTATGTGCCCTCAAAATTTTGGAAGTTTAATGGGAATGAAGGATGTGAAATAGAGCATATAATTCTTTTCATCGATGATTTAGGGTCACACGAATGTGATGAGACTATGAGGCTTAGAGAGTTCTCAAAATCATTAACAGAAAAGGCTTTCACGTGGTACACCAATATGACATCGGGGTTAGTCTTGACATTGCCACATATGATTTATGCCTTCATGAGAAAGTTCTTTGTGTCTAAAGAAAGAATGACCGTCCTAGAGTTAGGGTGGGAGCTTCAAAAGCAAGACGAAGACCTTATGGCCTTCATGAGAAATTTCAAAGATAAGGCTTTGGATTTCCAAAAGGAATGGAATGAGTTAGCCTTGATGAAAATGTGTATTTGTGGGATGATTAATGAATGTCGTGTACATTTGGAGAACCTCAACATTGATACATTTTCCCACCTCAATGTAACTGTGCAGTGTACTAGCACGTTCTTACCGAAGCCTAAAACCACTGAGCAATGTGAACGTGAGATCATTCTTGGAAGCCTAACGCTACACGCCCTAGATGGAATTGGCATAACCTCAAGGGTAGGGAGCAAAGTGGGTAGGAATGATAGGGATATCCAACCACCATTTCCTTGCTTGACGGATAAAGAGGAAATATTATTAGATGTCTAGATCAAGGATAAGATCATAACGAGGCTGTGGGTGGAGAGGTTCCCCAAAAGAGAGGAAAGGGAGTCTCCTCGATACTGCCATTACCCCATAAACACCCGACAAAAGATTGTAGGAATGTAAGGTGGATTCTTGATGAGGATTTGAAGAAAGGAGAAATTATGATTGATGAGATGGATGTGGTAGAGGAACAACCCTTCCTGCTACAACTAAATGTAAACATGACTAGTGCTTTGAGGGGACCCTTTACATCGTATGTAACAATGACCAAAGCAGAATAAAATGAAGAAGGATTGGAAAGGACGAACAAAACCTTCATAGACTCACTTTTGAGAACCAGGGTATGCAAGAACTTCTTTGGTACACTAGAATTGGATGAAGAGGTATTGGTCTAGTGACATAAACTTTGGGGAACGTCTTAGAACACAGTAGTGTAAGAGCGCAATGCTATTTTTTACAACCGCCGTTGGGAAAGATCAGGCAGAATGAAGAGGGAGCAATGGCCTTTACGAATGCAGATCGTATGGTGAGAAGAGTGAGACACAGCCGTCCTCCCTATGTATAAGCCTTGATCAACGAGATGTAAATAAAGTGGGCCCTTATGGATAACGAATTTAAGATCAATGTGATGTCGTTCACCACATTCAAGGTGACATATATACATGAGAAGAGGATGATCATATTGTTATGACGGGGTTCTCTTTGGACCCATTAGAACTTTGGGATATGTAATAAGTCCAAGTAGGGTCGATACGTATGAAAAATTACTACCACATCCTGCTGGGGAGGCATTGGATACATGATCATGAGTGTATCCCTTCCACGTTGTACCAGTGCATCAAATCAAGATGGAAAGGGAAATACATTACAATAGCGGGCACAAAGGTGCCATTTGATGAGACCGAGGCTCACTTGGTTAAGGCCACCTTATTTGATGAGATATCTGCCACATGCACAACTACACCAAGGAATATTATGAATATTGTATTGTCCAAGTGGAAGGATAAATGAGGAAAGGTAATGGTAAAGGCACAAAAAGAAATGTTCATGCAGGTGACCTTACCAAATGGGAAACATGCGTATCAATTATGATAGGATGGTAAAGGATGTGATGATGGATGTGGAATTGGTGAAACTACAAGGGCTGATGAGTGGGACATATGTGATGAATAGCGAGGTCCGGAAGAACCTTCAAAACCAATGTCGTCGTCACATGAAGAGTTGGATGAGATTTTCCTCGATGACAAACTAAGGAGGACGCCAATATTTTTAGCAAAGATCTTGTTTGGAGATCAGTGAGGGGGGCTTTGGCTTCACTTAAAGAATTCCAAGATGTGTTTGCATTGTCATATACAGAGATGCCAAGGCTGGATCCCACCTTGGTGACCCATAAGTTGGGAGTTTTGACAACATGCACACCAGTTAAGCAATTGTCGCAAAACTTTTACCCTAATATTGAATTACAGATAAAGGCTAAGATCACGAAGCTGATGGTGGAAAGGTTTGTAAAATTAATAATGCATCCTACTTAGTTGGCCAACATAGTCTCGTGAAGAAGAATGGACATATACGATGTTGTGTCGATTTTAGGGATGAATAAGGCATGTTAGAAAGATGACTTCTTATTGCACAACGTTGATGCCTTGGTGGATTCCATTTGCAGAACATGAGATGTTTTCTTTCATAGATGGCTTCAGCATCTACAATCAGATCAAGATGGCATTGAGGGATGTTGAGAAGAGTGCCTTCAGGACCCATGTTAGGAAAGTTTTCTATGTCGTAATGCTCTTTAGGTTGAAGAATGTTGGGGCTATGTACCAGAGGGTAATAACAACTATTTTCCACAACATGATTTATGACTTTGTAGAAGATTATATCGACGACTTGGTTGTGACGTCTAAAAAAGTGGAATGCACCTCAGACACTTGAGAAGCGTATTCGAGAGATGTAAAGTCTACAAGTTAAAAATGAATCTTTTGAAATGTGCCTTCAAGTTCCCTTGGGGTAAGTTTTTGGGATTTTGTGTTGATCAATGCAGGATAGACATTAGTCAGGCCAAGGTAAAAGCCATCAGGGATATGCCTCCGCTGCAGACAGTAAAAGAACTAAAGGCATTCTTAGGAAAAGTCTTTATGTTTGTTGCTTCATACCCATCTTAAAAGAATCAATCAATGTTTTGTAGCCATTACCGAAGCATGGTTATGATTTCAAGTGGGTGGCAGAACATCAACGATTTAATCAGATAAAGGATGTGTTGCTTACTTCCGCCACCATGATGCCACCCAGGGTGGATGCGCCTCAGATATTGTACATTACATCCACTACCAAGTCCACTGGAGCATTACAAACCCAAAGTGGGATGGACCCAAGTGACTAGTATATCACCTTAATAGAGTGCTATGTTGTGTGGAGATGAGATACAAGCCTCCAAAGAAACATTCGCTTGTACTTGTTTTCACCACACAGAAGCTCTACCACTATCGACTTGGTAACAAGGTCCATTTAATGATTAAGTCTAATCTTATTCATTTATTATTGTACATGCCCACTTTGAATGGGAGGCTTACCATATGTACAATGCTCTCGAGTGAATTTGACATAACACCAATGGCGCCTAAGGCACAAAAAAGTAAAGCATTGGTTGACTTGTAGGCACAATTTCTAAATAAGAAGTCAGAATCCCTAGATGATACCATCCCAGGTGAATTCCATGAGGTAAACCTCTACGAGGAGGCACTGTGGGATATCACTTTCGACAGATCTTCCACGCATGTTGGGAGAGGGGCATGGCTCGTATTAGAGGATCCGTTGGGAAATATGTTCCCCATGGCGTATATGTTGGCCTTCCCCTGCATGAACAATAAAGCATAATAGAAGCCTTGGTACTTGAGCTATGTTATGTGAAAGATAAGGGAGTGACCACACTTAAATTAAGAAGCGACTCTAATTTGATAATAAACAAAATCAACGGGGTTTCCGCCATCAAGGAGTTCACTCTCGCCTACTACAAACACAAAGTCCAAAGGCTGACACTCACTACGGACATAAAGTCCAGAGGCTAACTAACGTCTTCGAGAAATTGATTTTTGAACACACGTTCCGTTCATAAAATCACCGTGCAAGCACCTTGGCCACACTCACCTCCAAGCTTCCCATGTCAGAATCGATTCACGTTATTGAGGTGGTAGTCTAGACCGCCTCTACAATTTCAGAGAGTCTTAAGGATGCACCACCTCAGGATTGGAAGGATGATGTTAGGAAGCGAATCATTGAAGGGATAGTACTTATGGACAGAGATTTGAGGAACCTCGTTCAATTAAATGGTGTGTTGTTCTACAAAGGTTTAGATGGGGTTCTTTCAAGGTGCATAAGTGTTGAAGAGGGCTAAGAGTGACTCGAACGACTTCATTATGATTTATGTTCTACAGATGGATCGCTTTTGCATAGACGGTTACAAAGAATGGGGTTTTATTGGCCAAACTTGAATGAGGAAGCCATTGACATATAAAGGACCTGTCTAAAGTGTTAGCTCATGCAATGTTATAAAGGTTATCACCGACTAGAGGAAACCATACATCACATATTTGAAAGATGGAATTCTCCCTACTGATGTCGCAGATACAATAAACATCAATAGGCGAAGCTCATGCTTCTTTTTATTAAAGGGAGAGTTGTTTTGAAGAGGTATATATGACTGCCTTCTTAAAAGTCTCAGTGTTGAGCAACAAAGAATGATTATGGAAGAAGTACATGGAGGGGTGTGTGGGGAACATCAAGGTGGGAGACGCCTTTACGAAGAACTACTAAGAACAGGGCATTATTGGCCGACCATGGAAATGAACTCGACAGGTTTTATGAGGAAGTGCTATGTCTGTCAAGTGTTTGAAAATGTCATACACGCGCCTTCAATGCCCTTGCACCTCGTTGAAGTTCCTTGGCCATTTCATACATGAGCCATGGACTTCATAAGATCCATCTCGTCGGCATCAAAAGGGAACATATGGATTCTAGCTACCACATATTGTTTTACAAAATGGGTGGAGACGGTTCCGTTGGTAAGGGGAACATGGGAGAAAGTGTACAATTTCATCAAGGATAATATTATCTATAGATTTGGCCTACCAAGGAGGATCATATCAGAGAATGGCACGATGATCATAAGTAAAGTGGTATCCTATTTGTTCGAAAACTATAACATACATCATAAGAAATCATTACCTTATTACCGGAAATGGACAAGTAGAGGCGACTAACAAGACGTTATTGAGAATATTGAGTAAAATGATCCATGAAGCCAAAAAATCTTGGCACGAACTCTTACCTCTGGCGCTTTGGGAATATCGGACCTCAAAGCAAACACCAACACATGCAACGCCTTTCACAATAGTGTATGAATGTGAAACTGTCGTACCAGCAGAAATAATGGTACTATCTCTAAGCTGTTGTCATCCTCGAGAGTTGAGTATGCTACACGCCTCGAAGACTTAGAAGCATTAGATGAAAGAACAGACAAAGCAAAGGAAAGCGTAGAAGCATATTATAAGAGAATGGCTCATACTTAAAAGGCAATTATTAAGCCATGAACTTTCAATGTAAGTGACCTAGTGTGGAAGGCGGCAGAACGTGTTATGAGGGGGAAACACGCTAAGAAATTTGATCCTAAGTGGGAAAGGCCATATGAAATCGCCTTCATGACTGATGGTGGTTATTGTTGATTGACTGATCCTCAGACACATCAAGTCCTACCAGTGACGATCAACTTTAAATTTATCAAGAAGTATTATGCATAGCACATAATGGAAAAACAACATGGTATAAAAGATAAATATCTAAAATAAACTCTAACCTTGCATAACCCTAAATGCTATCTTATTTTATAATTGGGTCATATCCAATTTGTACTCCTAAAGTTTCACCGTTAGTAATTCATAACTCTAAACTTTTTCTTTAGCCTCAAATACCCTTAATGTTTGTACACATTTACACCCACGATATCTAATAAACGTTAAAAAATAATTGAAACTTAATTGATGATTATTTTTTATTTTATTTAAATCAAAATAATAATACTAAAAATTTAAATAATCCCAAACACTTTCTTACCCAAATCCCTAAAACACTTTCTTCCCCAAATCCCTAAAATTCCCCCCTTCCATTCGAATATCGCAGCAAACACCTAGTGTAGGGGTTTATGGATTTTAGTTTGTCATTTACTGAGTTTAGGGAGCTCGCGTTAATGTGTTTATGGGTTTATGGATTTTAGTTTGTCGAGCTTTACTGAATTTGTCTTTGTTTATCAATGAGCATGTTTCTTTTTCTTCTTCTTTTTTTTCTTGTTTTTGTTAAAGGTAAACACAATAGCACAATAGCAAATACTCGCAGTTAGCGTCCATCTTCTGGATCCTAGAGAAAGAACTATCCATTTTCAGATTTGGCTCTCTCCCAAATGAAAATTCAGACAACATTTTCTGGAGAAAATAATGGAGATTGACTATATTCGAATGCACCAAAGTGGAATGCGATGGACAATAATGTCCAGGACCCATTCCATGAACGGCCACGGGCTTATCACTGTATTGATTTCTCCAAAAGTCATTTTAGCTACATGAGCGAAGCGTTGACATTTATCACATATTTTTGCATACTGCTTAGTGTCTTGATGCATTTTAGGCCAGTAATACATTTCGTTCAACACCTTGTGAGCTAGAGATCTGCCCCTAGTATGATTCCCACATATTTCTTCATGGATTTCTACTAAGGCATGTTGCACCTTCTTTTTCCGGTAGACACCTCAAATATGGGCCTAAAAAGATCTTTTATATGGTAATCCATTAATTAGACGATACATGGCAGTTCGCTGTTTAATTTTCTTTGCCTGAAGATTATCACTAGTCAGCACTCCATCCTTTAAGTAGCAAATCACGTCATCTTACCAACTTGGTTCTTTTTCAATTCTACATTTGTTACTTCCTGCGCTTTTCCAATGGAACCGGAAGGGGGAATTTTAGGGCTGGGGGAGAAAGCATTATAGATTTGGGGAATACGAGTGTATTAGGAATTATTAAATATTTTACTATTATTATTTTGTGTTAAATAAAGTAGAAAAAATAATCAATTATTTCTTAACGCTCGTTAGATATCAAAAGTGTGAATGACTAATCTATAAACATTAAAAGTATTTGAAACTAAAAAAAGTTTAAGAGGATAAATTGATAAATGATAAAACTTTTAGGAGTATGAATTTAATTTAACCCTTTTAAATTAAAAGTTAGATCTTCAAGAGATCTAATCCTTGGGCCCTAAAATCATTTTACAGTTGCTTGTCACTATAGATCTCACTAATGATCACCATTGACTGTCACACGCTAAATCACAAGGTTTACTATGTTCGAACGAATCACGAAAACTATAAAATTTATGTACAATCTTTTAAGGTTTACTATGTTCGAACGAATCACCAGCATGTCAACTTTGGTATTGACCTAGAAAACATCTAAATTTGTACTACTCGAGCGACATGAAACTGTTGGGCTTTGAATTATCTTTCTAAGAGCTTTTGAATTGACTCAATCTAATACTGGATCATAAAGTTACTAACTAAATATAAAAATGTCACTGTGTGGCCAACTGCTGCACGCCTTGAGCTTTCTTCTGTTTTTCGATTCATTTTTTTGCATTGATTTGACCTCCAGTTCGGATCCAATAATTACTTCATAAAAACCATATCTTTCTTAATGACAGTTTACAAAGAATCTATAAGGAGTTAAATATGAACCTATAGAGAAAATAATATCTCCAGAGACTGCCCCTTTAATTAGATATCTAACATTAATATATACGAAAACTTAAATGGTTATGTAAGGAAGATTAAATTAAAATAATCGTGCAAAAACAGTTATTTTGTATAAATCGATAATGTATGTTTTATATTCAAACATAATAACTGAAACAAAAATGTTATTATGAGAATAAAAAGTGGTCAAACCGAATAGACTATCTTAATTATCTATACTTATTATATAAAAAGGGGTCAAATGGGAGAAATTTTTTATTTCCGTTTGGAGACATCATACAAACTTGGTATTTCACTTATTTCATTTAATCCATTTACATTATATATTTTACAATAATTTTTAAATTAATTATTTTTATTGCATTGTGTAAATAGGAACGTGAATGTCTGTAATGATTAATTTTGAGATATTTTTATATAAAAATAATCAATATTTATTTTTAATTAATAATAATTTGTTTGTTAGTAATATATAAATATATTTGATGTAATATTGATGATATTATAAAATTAATTTAGAGAAATGCATTCATATATTTTCCAATGATCTACTAACGATATAATAATTTTATGAATATTAATTATTTTTTATATAGTTGGAGAATAAACCAAAAAAGAACTGGACTTACCACGTGCAATTCACATACCTTTATGTAGTCACAATATTAAGATAAATAAAAAATTCTAATTGATTTTGAACATGAAAATGAATAAATGAACATGAAAAGCCTACTAAAGAGGTCATGATGACGAATCGACACGACGAGCCTTATCCTAATCCTACTAAGTCGTATCCTCCAATTCATTCTAAGGCGGTAAGAGTTCATCCAAGTCTTGTCACTTGACTTGACGTTTCAAGTAAATAATCACAGAGGTCTGACCAAGGCGGGTGGACCCAACGAGTATGTCAAGGGTAGAAATCCATGTATAAACATTATCCCCCATTGCAAGTTCAAATGTGTAGCACTTGAACTTGTACATAGTCTAGGTGTGTGTTATGATCATACTTGATGAGCCAGAAAATAGTAACTTGTGTTTTTCAAAAAATGTTATGGCGGTCAAGTTCCACTTCGAAGGGATTTGCAACAGCGGCTAAGTTCCGTGCAACTACCTTTGCCAAAATGTCTTTATTGTAGTTTAGGAATAAACTCCGCTGTAATGACTTAAACACGTTCCAGAAATAAACTTCACTGAAATGACTTAAACGCGTTTCAAGAATAAACTTCTTGAAACATCTTAAATGCGTTCGCAGATAACTGACTAGTTATAAGTTTTTGGGTTATTTTGATAACTACAAAAGTCGAAGTAAAGATTACGATGCTAAACATCTTTCAGTTCTAAGTCACCCCTCGTGACAAGTTTTTCGTTACCTCGAGTGCGCTTAATAATCCTAAACTACCTATAATAGGTACACTTAGCAATGATTTCTCCTCAACAGTCCTAAGTCACCCCTCTTGGTAATTTTATCATCATCTCGGGTGCACTTAACGGTAATTTTTACTTAACAGTCCTAAGTCACCCCTCGTAGTAATTCTGTCGTTACCTCGGGTGCGCTTAGTGGTAATTTTTATCCAACAGTCCTAAGCCACCCCTCGTGGTAATTTTTACGTTACCTCGGGTGCACTTAGCGGTGATTTTTTCTCAACAATCCTAAGTCACCCCTCGTAGTAATTTTGTCTTTACCTCGGGTGCACTTAGGGGTATTTTTGCTCAACAGACCTAAGTCATCTCTTGTGATAATTTTGTCATTACCTCAAGTACACGTAGCGGTAAATCATCAACCCGCCTATTAAGGTGATATTATTGTCACCGAGGCAGCAATTGACCTGGAATACTCTGCTTGAGGCACCAGACGTGGTTATTTCCTATCACTGTGGGTGTGTAGAACCAACATAAAAAACATTTCCACTATGCCGTATTACTGACACACTTAGAGGAGGCCAAAAGCCTTTTTCACAATGACAATGTAGCTATGGACGATAAAATTCTCATAGAAAATAAGTCTTTATTCTTGTTGTCTCGATTATTGGTCAAAAGGAGAATCTCCCAGTAAAATAGAAAATTGATTGTGAGAGCAGATCTTCCAAACAGACACGATAGTGTAGAATACATCACAGGAAATATGTATTTATTGATATCTTCCTCTCTTTTCCAAGCTTAAAGAAATATAAGTCATCATTTTTATATGCCATGACTAAATTCAATAATGGCGTAGAGACTATGGGCCAATATAGAATAGCAAATATATATCTAGAATTCCTCATATGCATACTAGAGCCCCCGTCAGATGTGATTAGATTGGTGTGGTAGAGATCATGAGACAGTGTGATTAATAAATAATTTCATAAATACTTACAATAATTGGGTTGATAAATGCATGAATACCCATGATGGGTTAGATGATAAATACAGTAATCCCCTCAAGATGAGTCAGATAATCAGTAATAAGTCAGTAGATAATTTGTATATCTCCATGATGAGCTCAACAATAAGTCTAGAAATCTCCGTGATAACTTGATTAAGAAATCTAGAAATCCCTTTAGAGAGTTGACGTGTAAGATGAATAAATCCATAATTTTCATGATCAGATGATAAACAAGTCGATAAATCCTCATAATTTGTTCTATCCAAAAAGTCCTCATATGTGAAGAAAAATATACGTAGATGATGACAGAGTGAATTAGGCATGACAAGTGCCAAACTCTTGAAGCGAATGTCAGAATGAATGTAATTTAAGCACATATATGATATAAAATGTTTTAATCAAAGATGTAAATTAATAAGAGAGATTAAAGAATAAAAGCATGTACATTTTTTTCTCCTATATAAACATGCTCAACTTGTAAATTTAATACAATCTAGATGTATATTCAACTCACATAAAGATAACCATATGTGCATGAGAGTGTTGCTCCAACGAATTATAGGCAATTAAGCATACGTTATGAATGAAGATATGAGTTCAGACTATTTTTTAGTCCTTCTAATAAAATGATTGTCTCATAAAGCTGGCCAAATCAAATATAAGTTCTTTAAGGTATCAAACTCTAAACATGCTTTCAATAGATTAAATGCATAAAGCATTTTAGTTTTGATGATTCATTTAGATTATTGAAATATGAATAAAGCACAAAGTGTTGATAAAAATGATAGTGCACCAAAGTATTACTAATGCACAAGAATCAATTAAACATTGTAACTTTCATAAAAGTTTGACATGAATTTGATATTACATAGTTAGTACTTAAACTTACTTGGTCGATGCATTTCAAATTATTAACTAGGAGTCAATTCGGTTTGTATATGATTTGTAACATTGATGATAATCCCATATTATCCACAAGAGGGTCGACTAATCAAATTATCCAAGATAGATGATCTAAATTTGATAAATGTAATTTCTATAATTTCATTAGAGTGTGATAAATTTTAAACATGGGGAGCTAATTAATTATACCTCACATAATTAACCTAAAATCAATTTCTACTAATTATTTAATATGCTTGACCAACCGTGTAAATATTTATTTAAGACATTATACGATAAGCTCATGCAATCATCAAATTTTATTTTGAACAATAAAATATCTATTTAAAGACAAAACAACAATTTAAAAAAAAATTAGCTTACAATTTGGTGTCCTATGTTTGTCTGCATAGGATCGATGACTGGTGTAATTGAGACTCAGTAATATAACCATGGTTGAATTTGTGAAAGTTTTTTCATTGGGGCGAGTGCTGGGCTTGTGAAAAAATAATGTGTTGGCCCTTTGAAGAGCCAATGGCCAGGCGTTGGGCTGCTGGAAGGAGGGAGTTTGCCCAAAGGTCGCGGGTCATGGATGACCAAACGCGGGTCCATACAAGACGAGGGTCGGGCCGCGGGTCATCCCGCAAGTTGTGCTTCGGGGGCAGATGGTGGACAGAGCGCCAGGGTCAAGTACGGGTTACGGGTCATGCACGGGTCGAGCATAAACCACTTGGGCCGCGCTGGTTGGGCTTCATGGATGATTCGTCGACTGGCCTACTTTCTTGGTGTGTTGACCCGGAGCTAAATGGTTTTGGTAGGTCAATCCAGAACCTGCAACACGAGTAAGGATGAAACAACCGCCGGCAACGGCTCGTGCGGCCATCTCGATGGCCCTTTTTTATCGTTAACACCTCGAAGTTAATGAAAAATCTCGTCTGAATCTTTTTGGGGGTGTTTTGAAATATGAAAATGCTTCATTTTGCATAGATATGAGGTTCAATAATTGGTTTCGTGTTTTTTAGATCTGAAACTTGAAATCCAAGATGTGACATCCTAGATCTGAGGTTCTATCTCGCTCGATGATGACTGGGAGCCATGTTGCTGCCTTTCACGGTTGGTGATGGTCGCGGCTGCCATTACAACCATGCTTGATCCGAAATTCTCCATCTGATTATTTTTAATCTGTTGCAAAGAGTAGCAAAGAAACTTAGTGCATTAGGCCAGTCGTGATGCACAGACGGCAACAATGGAGAACAGAGATACAAATCAGTTCGTGAATCTCAAAACGACAAGCTTTTCCATATCTGATTTTTTCTAAAAAACATCAGATCTGAAATTTCATATCCGAAAATCCAGATCTGAATATGAAAAATGGAGAACTCCTCCATACTCCTCCACAACGGCCCTCTTCCGACAGACCACTCCCCAGTAGAGCCGCCATTGTTTTAGAAGTGGGTTTTTAATCGGATCGGGTACATGAATGAGGAGTAGTCTAATCATTAGAGAAGCCTTGTGAATGTGGAGGTCTAGTGTGGAGGAAATGATGAGCATCCTTGGCAGCTAGACGATGACAACAACCAGCAAACACACCTCCTTGGGGTTGCCAAGGAGAAGGAGAGGGAGAGAGAGCCCCTAAATGTGTGTGTGTAATGTTCAAATATCCAACCGCCCATTCAATAGGAGTGTTAAACATCTTTATATAGAAAGTAAGGGGTAAGCCCTATTTTATGATTGGTCAATCAACGATTGCCAAGTGTAAGTATAGGCCAGCGTATAAAACACTGCCATATGTTCCTAGTTCATTCTCAACGAGAGGATGGCGCATCTAAAGCCTACTAAGCAGTATCCTCCAATTCATTCTTAAGGCGGTAAGAGTTCATCCAAGTCTTGTCACTTACTTGACGTTAACTGGTAAATAATCACAAGGGTCTGACGAGGGAGGGTGGACCCAGCGGGTATGTCAATGGTAGAAATCCATGTATAAACAAACATCACCTTAGTTTTACTTGCTGATGGCGCTGCTCTCTGTTGGAGGATGGAGGAAATCCATCAATTTTGCAGATGATATAGCTCTCATTGTATTCGATATTCAATGTCTTGCTGGTTGGGTTCAATGAGCTTCTCTCATCGACATTGTAGGTTCTATGTTCTTTTATTTCTAGTAAGATTGATGATAATAATCCCTTGTAAGGATGCTATGTTTATTCGTTCTTGCTGGTTTTAACAAAGATATTTCAACTTGAGAAAAAAGAAAAAGAAAATTACAATAAAAAAGAACTGAATTTGAAATTCAGAAATTAAAAGTTTAAGAGAGCTCAGAAAAATAAAACAGAAAACAAACTAAAATTTTGAATTGAGAAAAAATGAATAAGAATTTTCACAAAAAATGAGTGAGATCGATCCAGTCACAAGAAGGTTGGAAATGGAAGCTATACAGACAAAAGTTCACATGACACATGGTAAGATCTAGATCGAAGACTCCATCGATGACAAGATAGAGCAAGGACTGGAGGATCAACTTGGCAGTTATGAAGAAGAGACCAATCAGACGAAAGTATATGGCTTGCCAACATGACAATTCAAAGAGAAACTAATCAAGACCATTTGGTTGATCAGACGGTCAATATTTACGTAGCTGTTAATGTTGATAAACTAGATCATAGAGGAATATTCTGTTAATCCTATTTTCAGATAAATTTAGATAGTTGTATCAGATTCTATGAAGGTTTATAAATAAATGTAAGATGTAACTCCAAAAGGGCACTCAACAACCATCAATACATATATAATAAACAAGTACAATGTCTAGCTTACATTAGTCGTGTAAACCTTTCCCCATAATGAAATACTAGCAAAGTCTCCTCGTGGTTTTTCTTCCATTTAAAGAGTTTCCACGTAAATCATGGTGTTTATTACTCATTTCTATATACTATTTATTTTTTCATTATGATGTAAGAAATTCAAGACCAATTCTCCAAAACCGTAAATTTTTTCTTTTACATCTGGTGCTTTGTTGAGAGTGAATCAACACACTCAAGATTCTCATCACTCATCCAATGATGAACACATATGACGCTGCCACTTCTATCAAGAGACTTGAATCAGAAAGAGAGCAGGGACAGCAGCAACTGATGCCAGAAGCTAGCCATAACACTCGTCGTGAAGAAATGGAAGCCATGAGAAAGGGAGAAGAAGATGAGAACGTGTATGCTCAACCAATCATGGAGCGGGCAGCAAAAATGTTGGAGCGGAAAATGCTTGAAATGAGGGAGCGGGTGGAGTGGCAAACCTGGAAACTTTAACCCGCTCCCCACTGTGCCTGGAAATCTTAGCTGCTTCAATACCAAATAAATTTGTGGCCCCCAAGTTTAAGTGTTACGAAGGAAAGTCAGATCTTATTGATCACCTTCAACGTTTCAAGCAAGTAATGGCGTTTCATCAAACATGAGGATGAACTAATGTGTTGAATGTAGCCAACTAGTCTAGACAAAAATTAAACTGCGTGGCAACGGGAACGAAAAGGCGAGGGGTAAGAAAATGGCAAAGGAAACGTCACGAGAGCGAGAACAGAAATGGAAAGATGGTAAACTCGTTTCTTTCACACTATTTCAACATTATTATTGGCATACTTCTTTTACGCCATTATTATTCTTAAAAAATGTCATGGAAAATTCAAAGAATTTTTTATATCAATTTGATACATGTGTTACAAACGTTTACAATAAAACATCTTATCTGAAGCTTGTTTGGATAAAATTATCTTGAATTTGAATTCTAATTCAAATTTTTAAAAAAATTATATTTTGAATTTTGAATTTCAAAATATCTTATCTGAAATGATAAGATTATTGTATTTTGAACAATGAAATATCTTATCTAAAATTACTTTCATAAGATTATTCTGAATTTGAATTCTAGTTCCAATATTAAATCATGTTTTAAATTTTAAAATATCTTATCTGAAAATTTTTTATGATAAGATTGTTTTAAATTTTAAATTTTAAAATCAAGTCAAATTTTGGATTTAAATTTAAATTTAACCTTATCCCAAACTAAAAAAAAAAGAGAACTTTTTTCTTGATTGATGAATGAAAATATAAATTTTTTATCAGTGTGTATATTCGAGGATTTTTCTCTTTCTTTTTTCTATGTGCAAAAAGTGTAGGAAAATAAGGGATGAACAAACAACAATAATGAAAAAATCATGACAACGGAAAATATCTTGAGAAAGGAAAATAAAATGTCTTGACAACGAAAAAAGTCTTGACAATGACAATGGAAAAAATCGTGACAACAGGAACGGCTATCCAGTACGGGAAAGGCCACGGGAACCGAAATGGCTATGAGTAAGAAAATAGGAGCGAAAATGAAAACAAGAGCCAAAATGATAACTGAAACGGAAAATGTTGAAAGAATATACGACAAATATTATATCATCATAAGATATGGAAGTCTACTTTTTGTAAAATTTTACATACATCAATTCCGAACTCTCGATAAAAAGTTATGATAGTTTACATTGGTGCTGTTCAGGAAAGTAAACATATCCACACTTTTCATATTTCAATTTTAAAATGTACCTACTTAGATAGTATTATATGACAAACTATATATTGTTAGAAATATATGGATGTCTACTTATTGAAGAATTTTGCAGAACTCAATTTGGAGCTCTTGAACAAAAGTTATGATAATTTTCATGAAAGCTTCTCAGAAAAACAGATTATGCAGAATGATCAAATTGGAATAATAACTGTATTTACTGGGAGAAAACTATATGTTCTTATAACATAAACAAGATACAGAAGTTTAATTATTGGAAAATTTTACGAAATTCAATTTGGAGTTTTCATTCAAAAGTTATGGTAATTATTGTACGTTTGCTCAGAATAGAAAGACTATTCACGTCTTTCAAATTGAATCTTTAAACTGCTTCATTTTAGATGATATTATATGAAAACTATATATCATTGACAAGATACCGATGTATACATCTTGAAAATTTTTGCAAAACTCGATTCGTAGCTCCCGTTCAAAAGTTATAATAATTTTCATGAAGGTTGTTCAAGAAGATAGATTACGCAGAATGGATAATTTTGGAAATTATACTGCATTAATTAAAAGCCAGTACAGGGTGAATTGTATATCATCAGAAATATGTAGAAGTCTAATTCTCGAAATTTTTTATGGAATTTAGTTCAGAGCTTTTGATCAAAAGTTATGGTAATTCTCATGGAAAGTGTTCAGGAAAGAAGTATGTGTAAAACTGTGAGCTTCATTCATTAAACTTCCGACACATTAATACTTATGTGATAAATCATTACAAAGTTACGGAATTTAGTTTATTGAAATTCTTTACAGAATGAGATTCGAGCTTCTAGAAGAAAATTACGGTATACTCGCTCCCTACTTAGTCTATTAAGATATTATATATGGTGTTATTCAACATTCTTGTCGCATATATTTGTGTTCGAGAAAAAGAAAAAGAAAAGTAAACGGGAGAAACTCTGCAAGAGCCCGATAGAAAATATTAGATACCTGAGCTTTGTGAAAAGCTTATGTGCTTCGGAGTGTCGAAAAACATCGTTCCCAGAAGAAAATGGGCCCCTGAGCTTGTTGGAATATGTCCGTAAAATAGCGTGTAATAACTATTTATTTGTATTTAGTTATTTCTCAGAAATTAGTATTATTGAATTCTTAGGAATAAATTGAAAGTTTTATTTTAAATTAAAGTGTGTTTATAAATTATTTAAGTCCTGGAACTTTCATCAACGAACGAAAAGTGAAGACAGAGGCGTCTCTAGACAAACTCTTTTGAGAAAGTTCAGAATAATATTTACAGTCTTAGGATGGATTGGGCGATCAAATCTAATTATGAGTGTTAGATTGAACCAATGGATGCTAGTCTTGGGGCATGGGAGTGGAGACTCAAACAGTTAACCTACACATGTTATAAACATGTTGAATAGACCAGTAACAAGTTACTTTTAGAGTCCAAAACCGTTTACCAAACTCTAAATCTAATTGTTATACTTTACGGGTATTTTTGTAGTTTCCTTAATCATGAGATGGATACGTAGCTTGATTTAGTTGTAATATTTGATATGCCAAATTAGTGAGTTTGAATTGGCGGGGAATACCGCGGCTGTTAGGATTGTACTTCAATTAAGTTGTAGTTACGTGATTCACAAATCTGAAAATTCATGGTTCGATTGCGAAAGCAACAATATCACCTTATATTTATTGATGGGGTGTGAATAAATTAACCTGGTCAGGTTTTCAATGCATTGAGTCATTTATCAAAACTTGTGAATCGTACGAGATAATTCACTATTATGTATTTCTTATTCACAATCAATAAAAAGAGTTAAGGAAACAATAACAAGAGGGGTAAAATGGTAATATTAGCATGAACAGTAATTACGTGTGAACAGTGCATCCGGTGACTTGTCAGTGGCTGTCCGGCGACTTCTCGACGGCGGTTTCCAGCAACAGTGTCGAAGCGACGATGATTTTACATCAAATTTATAAAATTACAACTTTTGCAACAAAATAAATTACATAAAACCTGATGCCTCAAATCCGTCATACATCAATTATAAATTAAAATAAAAATGTCAAGAGCCAATAGTTAGGGATTCAATCACATAACATATCCAAAACAGGTTTGAATCCACCATACAAAATCATATGCCAATACCACAAAATTCACGATACGTTCGTTTCAAATATCAATAAGCATAATCAAGAACCTCGCTCTGATACCAATTGTTGGGACCAGTTAGTTTTAAAATGAATTAAAAATAAGTTTGAACCACGAACGGTTTATGTGCAGAATATAAAAAAAAAATTCTAATTAACTTATTTAATCAAATTAAATGTGATTATGCATATACAACATTAAAAAAGAAAATAAGGTTAGAAATAATTTTTTTCATCTATACTTTATATCAGAGAATTTATGAAATGACAGAAATCCTTCAAACGTTCTTCGTGTTCTTCAAGCTTCAGGATCTGACGCACCTGAATTCTAAGAATGATTTTCAAACTTAATCCATCAACAACCACCCGTTAATTTCAGAAATATATCTCCAGAGAATTTTTTATAGGAATTTGAGTATGAGCTCTCAAAATGATTGAAGAAGAAAAATCGAAAATTTTCTCCTTCAATATCATTTTCTACGACAACCAAGAGGGAGGGGGAAAACGTTTTTCTCCTTTTGCTTTGTTAACAAGCAATTGTATCTTATCCAAGATTTATCTGCAGTCAGATTGCTATTAGATATTGATAAAATGTGATTTTTTTATATTTACAAAAATATCCATATATTTTTAAATTTTAAAAAACTCACCCACATATTCATAATTGCTGAAAATTGCAATATTCCCTAGAGTTTAAGTTGTATCAAGGTTCATCAATTCAATTGATAAATTAATTGATCATTATCAATTAACTAAATAATATTATTTTTTCACAATCCATAAAATATTTTAACATAATATCAATCAAGAATATCAGTAACAAGAGCGGAATATAAAAATACCGTTTTGAATTCAAAAGATAATTATCAATGTTATCTTTTTATCTTTTGTTTTATTTTTAAGAAAAAAGGGAGGATAATTAGTGAGATTATTTAATTAGAAAAATATTTTTCTTAATTAAAGGGTTTTAATCAAAATTTAAATTTTGAATATTTGAAATTTGAAATTTGAATTTAAATTTTGAAATTTGAATTTGAATTTTGAATTTTAAATTTGATTTTAAAATATGAATGTACTTTTGTAAAGAGTTACAAATTGGTGGGATAACCTGAAGGACAAATAGACAATTACAGACATCATCAAGATTTGTAAAAAAAATTATAATTTATTATTCTTTTGGGTTGTAATTAGCAATGAGCCAAGAAGGAGGTTAATTTTAAATGTATGATTTTATTTTAATTGTGCATCATCATATAACATGCCATATTGAGTTTGCGATATGCCAATATCAAATTGTCATGTAGCATGTACATGTATTATTGTAGATTAATTATAATGATTATAATTTAATTACAACGTAAAAGTTATAATGGTTATGATTTTAAATTGATATATAAAATTAAATAAAGGATTTATAAATTTCATCACGTTTTTCAATTAATAAAAGTTATGTTCTCAAGGCCTTCAACGCGAACTTGATCATGCCACGAGGAATGGTTTAGAACTGCTCATAGCGCTCATCTCTTGAATGAGAGAAACTTTGGAGTCGTGTCGCTGTGAGTCATCAAGTTGTTTGAGAAGCAAAGATTTCTAAAGGAAGTGGTAGGGCATGGCCGTCCCATAGATGGACTCTTAGTCCATAGTAACTTTTATGAGTTGATGCGTTGGCTAAACACTTATAATAAAACACATTGGAATCCTTACTTAGGGGCTAGTCAATGGGATTAAGGTGACAAAAACCAATGGTGATTGGATAAGCTAGATGTGGAGACATTTGAGCGTTAACCAAACGAGAAAAGTCTCGATGTGATATGAGATAGTTTGGACTTCATCCTCGATGAGATAAGCTATCATTTTTTATCGTAACATCATGGAGGAAATTTTTGTGGATTTCTAAATATTTAAGTAGTTGCATCATGTATCATATTTGCCTAAATGATTGAACATTTATTTATACCGCTTTATTTTTTTTCAGTAATCATGTCGATATCCCCCTCTCTCAACTATTCTTGACGCAAACAAATTTACTGGTGAAAATTATGTGGATATGAAACGAAATCTCAATATTGTGCTGACGGTAGAAAAGCACAAGTTCATGCTCACTACCCCTTGTCCCCTTGAGCCTATTGTTGAATCGACTCAAGAGGAAAATGATGCTTGTGCTTCTTGGCCGCGTTCTGAGGAGATCACCAGATGTTACATCTTGGCATTTATGAGCAATGTGTTGCAACAACATCAGAACTTTGAGACCGTCGTTAATATTATGTTGAACATCACCGAAATGTTCAGAGTCAGGGTCGTCAAGCCAGCCAAACAGTTGCACGTAACTTCATGAACTGCAGGATGGAACCTGAAACCCTTATCAGAGAACATATGATGCTGATCATAAGTTATTTGAATGAGATGGAGATCATGGGTGCTGAGATTGATGGTGAGACTCAGGTGAATATGATCCTAGAGACTTTGCCTAGTACCTTTGAGAACTTTAAGCTTAATTATTCGATGAATAAGCTGAAGTACTCACTTACTGAGCTCATTAAGGAGCTGTATGATGCTGAGACTCTGTTTCTGAAGGGAAAGAGAAGTCTGGAGATGCTAACTTTACTGAAAGAAATCCTTCCACCTCTAGCTCTAAGAAGAAACAGAGAAAAGGTCCAAGGAAAGCGAAAAAGCAGAAGCTAAGAGCTGTTAAAGGCAAGGGCACCACAAGAGTAGACAAATGTCATATTGTGGAGCTACTGGTCCTTGGAAATGCAATTGCCCAGAGTATCTCAAAGGATTAGGATCTAAAGGTATAATAATGGTTACTGAGGCCTGTTATATAGCTCACTCTATTTTTTCTTGGATTGTAGACTCTACAGCTGCTAGCCATATTTGTTGCTCCCTGCAGGGGTTCAGGAAAGTCAGAAGGCTCGACGAGGGTGAGTACAACTTCCGCTAGGATAATGAAGCACTAGTATCAGTCGCTATGAGAACTTTTAAATTATGTTTTGAGAAACATTTTATTATTTTACGTGATATTTATATACCCCAATTTATGGAAAGAATCTTATTTCTATTGGTATATTAATTGAGCAAGAATTTGATATTAAGTTCATTGATAAAGATATTGGTAATTTTAGAAATGAATGCTTAATTACTATTACACGCATGTTTAATGAACTATTTCATGTAAAACCAATAGTTCTAATGATATGTGACACCGAAGTGAATAATGATTCACAAAGGGACAACAAAAGGTTGAAGTATGACTCAACCGATCTAACCTATTTGAAGCACTTACGCCTTGGGCATATTAGCCTGGACAAGATCAAAAGAGTTGTGAAGGATGGTCCTTTGCAAACTTTAAGTGTGGGATCACTACCCACATGTGAATCCTGTACTTAAGGCAAAATGATCAAGAGACATTGTTCAGCAAAAGGTGAAAGAGGCACTCAATGCCTTGAACTCATATATAGTGATGTATGTGGGCCATCGAATACCCAAGCAAGAGGAGGTTATGAATACTTTGTAACTTTCACTAATGACTACTCACGTTTTGGTCATGTTTATCTAATGCGTCAAAAGTCTGAAACCTTTAAAAAGTTCAAAGAGTATAAGGGCTTGGTTGAAAAACAATTAGAAAAATAAATCAAAACACTACGATTCGATCATGATGGAGACTACTTGCTTGGAGAGTTTGAGACTTTCTTGAGGAAGAAGATATTCTTTTTCAGCTTACAGCACCTGGTACGCTACAGCAAAATGGTGCGTCAGAGAGAATGAATCGAACTCTGATAGATATCGTTAGATCCATGATGAGTTACTCATCCTTCCCAGATTCCTTCTGGGGATATGCCTTGAAAATAATAGCATATATTCTGAACCAAGTTCTGTCGAAGACGGTGCCTGGTACACCATATGAAAGATGGTATGGACGAAAATCGTCTATTAACCATTTTAAAATATGGGGGTGCCCAACCCATGTTCTAAAACCAAAGACAGGCAAGTTGGCCAGTCGTTCATAATTATACGTGTTCGTAGGATATCCTAAAGGAACGAAGGGATACATCTTCTACAATACGACTGACCAGAAAACATTCGTTAGCACGAGTGCTCATTTTCTAGAAAAATAATACATGAAAAGTGTACAGCCAAGAAGCAGAGTGTGCTAGAGGAATTATTGAGTGGGAGGACATCGACTTCCCAATCAGAAATTGTTTCTGATTCAATAATGGAAGAACCACGACAGGAGCCAGAGCCTATGGTGCCTCGATGTAGTGAGAGAGTTGTGAGACAACCTGAGAGGTATATGTCCTATGGAGAAGCTTTGACAATTGTCTCTAATATGGACCTTGATGAACCTGTCTTCTACTCAGAGGCCATGGCAGCTCCTGAAGCAAATTTATGGTAAGAAGTCATGAACGTTGAGATACATTCGATGTATTCGAATGGAGTCTGGAAGCTTGTAGATCCTCCTTAAGGTGTAAAACTCGTTGGATGCAAATGATCTATAATAAGAAAAGTGGTTCAGATGGGAATGTGAGATATTCAAAGCTAGGCTAGTAACCACAGGGTACACCAAAAAGGAAGGTATAGACTACAAGGATACCCTCTCGTCGATGACCATGCTTAAATCCATTCAAATCCTTGTGTCCATTGCTGCTACCCTTGATTACGAAGTCTGGCAAATGGACGTCAATAATGCTTTTCTGAATGGTAATCTCGATGAGCGCATTTATATGTCTCAAGCAGATGAGTTCATGGAGATAGGCTAAGAGGGAAAAGTTTGCGAACTGTAGAAGTCCATTTATACGCTTAAGCAAGTGTCACAATCGTGGAATATTAGATTCGACGAAACTATTAAAAACTATGATTTTGAATAGTTAGTGGACAAGCCCTGTGTGTATAAGTTGATACACGAAAGGAATGTGATTTTTCTAGTCTTGTACGTAGATGATGGAAATGATGTAGGAAAATTATCTGATTTCAAGATTTGACTTGTAAAGCAATTTGATATGAAGAATCTTGGAGAAGTTGCATTTGTCTTAGGTATTCAGATCTTTCAAGATATGAAGAATATACAATTGACACTGTCTCAAGCATCTTATATTGATAAGGTGTTGGATCACTTCAGTATGAAAAACTCCAAGAAAGGATTTCTTTCTTTTAGACATGGAGTCAACCTCTCCAAGGAGCAGTCTCCCAAGACTTCTCAAGAAGAGGAAAACATGAGAAAGATTCCCTATGCCTCAGCCATAAAAAGTCTCATTTATGCGATGTTTTGCACTAGGTCATACATTTGCTATGTCGTGGGCATGATTAGTCATTTCCAATCTAATCCTGGAATCGAGCATTGGAATGCCGTTAAGCATATCCTTAAGGATCTGAGAAGAACTAGGAACTACATGCTTGTGTACTCAGGTACTGACCTGAATATGACAGGGTATACTGATTCGAAGTTCGAAGCAGACAAGGATTCTAGGAGGTCTACTTCAGGATTGGTGTTCATCCTGAACGGTGGAGAAGTTATATGGAGAAGTATCAAGCAATCTTGCGTTAATGATTCTATCATGGAAGTTGAATATGTGGTAGCTTGTGAACCCACAAAGAAGGTTGTATGGCTTAGGAAGTTCTTGAAGGCTCTGAAAGTTGTTCCAGACGCTGACAAGCCCACGACACTTTATTGTGATAATAGTTGGGTTGTAGTAAATTTTAAGGAACCTAGAAACCATAAGAGATCCAAACACATAGAACGTAAATATCACATGATTAGAAAAATTGTTCAGCGTGGAGATGTTGTGGTTACGCATATTTTGACGGTCAACAACCTAGCAAATCTAATCACGAAGACTTTAAGCAGTAAAGTTTTTATGGTCATCTGGATGGCTTGGGGATAAGAGATTGTGCACGCCTACTTTAGTCCAAGTGGGAGATTGTTGGAATATGTCCATAAAGTAGCGTGTAATAACTATTTATTTGCATTTAGTTATTTTTCAGACATTAGTATTATTGAATTCTTATGAAAAATTTGAAATAGCTCATGATAATAAGAATAGAGAAACGAAGTAAATTGGATCAAAATATGTTTTGGTGCCAAAACATATTTCCTACACCTATATGTAATGGGTGAGGTCACTTAATTAAGTGAGATTATATGTATTGAAATTAATTAATTTATTATTTTCTACTTATTGGATAATTAGTAAATAAAAAATAAATAAATTAATTGAATGATAATGATCAATTAATTTATCAATTGGATTGATGAATCTTGATACAACTCAAACTATAAGAAGTATTACAATTTTCAGCAATTATAAATATATGGGGTGAAGTTTTGGAAATTTAAAAATAGATGGATATATTTGTAAATATTAAAAATTACATTTTATCAATATCTAGTAGCAATCTGATTGCAAATAGATGTTGGATAAGATACAATTGCTTGTTGACAAAGCAAAAGGAAAAAAACATTTCTCCACTCCCTCCCAGTTGCCGAAAATGATATGAAGGAGAAATTTTTTTTTTGTTCTTCAATCGTCTTGAGAGCCCACACTCAAATTCCTATACAAATTATCGTGAGATATATTTCTAAAATTAACGGGTGGTTGTTGGTGGACGAAATTCACAAATTGTTCTTGAAATTCAAGTGCATGATTCGGATCCTGAAACTTGAAGAACACGAATAACGCTCGAAGGAATTCCACCAGTTCAGAAATTCTCTAATACAAGTATAGGTGAAAAAAAATGTTTCTAACCTTATCTTCTCGTTTAATGTCATATATACATAATCGCACGTTGTTTGGTTTTAATTTATTTAATTTAATGAAATAAGTTAATTAGAATTCTTTTTGATATTTCACCCATGAACCGTTCGTGGTTCAAACTCATTTTTAATTAATTTTAAAATCAACCAGTCCCAACAGAGCTCACTAAGAGATTATGTCTATGAAGGCTTTTGCTTTCTAAAGAAAACGGGCCCCCGAGCTCACTAAGAGTTTGTGCCCATGAAAGCTTTTACTTTCTAAAGGTAATGGGCGCATGAGCTCACCAAGAACTTGTGTCTATGAATGATTTTGTTTTCTAAAGGAAAGGGGTCCCTAAGTTCACAAAGAGCTTAAGTCCATAAAGGTTTTTGCTTTCTAAAGGAAATGAGCTCCTGAGCTCATCAAAAGCTTAAACCCATAAGTAATGATGTCTGCAGCATCACCCTCTAAAAAAACAAAAAAAAGTAGTCCAAAAAGAAGAAAGAAAGAAATACGAAAAAGAGTTGAAAGCGGAAGTGGAGAAGGAAAAGTGAAAATGATGAAAGAAGAAGTGGAAAATGAAAAGAGAATGTAAAGAAAGGGAAAGTGGATAAAACACAAAGTGAGAATCAATGTAAGGTGAAAGAATAGAGAAAATTTACACAGTCTTGAAGAAAGAAAAATTACAAAAACATACAAAAAACTACAACAACGACATCTTCAACATAAGGGTTGACAACATCATCCTCAACAGGGAGATTAACAATGACCTGTCAAATAGCAACTTGAAAACCTGTGTCACGTATTCCTAAAAAATACTTGTAAACGGAAATGCTCAAATCAAGTTCTCTCAATGCCAAGCTAAAGCTGCTCGCAAAGCGGGAAACACTCATGATGGTATGATAAAATCTGAATAAGAAGCAAGCTTACTAACGGGGCCATGGTTCTTAATTTGAACCTAAGTCCTTGAAAATGGGCAGTTCGTAAGTTCTTTCAAAGAGAAAACGGGGCCCTGGTTCTTTATTTGAACCTATGTCCTTGAAAACAGGCAGTTCGTAAGTTCCTCTCAAAGCGAAAATGAGGCCATGGTTCTTAATTTAAACATAAGTCCTTGAAAATGGGTAGTTCGTTAAGTCCCTCTCAAAGTGGAAACGGGGCCATGATTCCTTATTTAAATATAAGTCCTTGAAAATGAGCAGTTCGTAAGTCCATCTCAAAATGAAAATGGGGTCATGGTTCTTTATTTGAACCTAAGTCCTTCAAAATGGGCAATTTATAAGTCCATTTCAAAGCGGAAATATGATCATTGTTCTTTATTTGAATCTAAACCCTTGAAAACGTGTAGTTTGTAAGTCTGTTTCAAAGCAGAAATGAGGCCATGATTCTTAATTTGAACCTAAGTTATTGAAAACGGGTAGTTCGTAAGTCCCTCTCAAAGAGAAAATGGGGCCATGGTTCTTTATTCGAACCTAAGTCATTGAAAATATACAGTTTGTAAGTCCCTCTCAAAGAACAAATGGGGCCATGATTCTTTATTTGAACCTAAATCCTTGAAAACGGGCAGTTCCTAAGTCCCTCCAAAGAAAACGAGCAGTTCATAAGTCATTTCTCATAATGAAAGCGAGACCATGGTTATTCATTCGAACCTAAGCCCTCGGAAACAGGAGAAACTCTTTAATGAGCTCGTAGCGAAGGAAACGAGAGAAGCTCTACCAATAAATGTGGAACATCAAACTCAACTCTTGCGATACAATTATGAAATGGTACACTCACTCCTTACTCATTTCGATAAATTAATATGTTATTGCTCTTGCACAACATTTTTGTCACAGATCTTAACGTACGAGAGGAGGAAAAGAAAAAGGAAGAAAATGGGAAAGACTCTATCAATGAGTCTGTAGTGAAGAAAATGGGAAAAACTCTTTCAACGAGCTCGTAGTAAAAGGAACAGAACGACATAACAATAAATGAAGGAGAAGTAATCATCATCAACGGTAAAACATTTGTAAACGAGAACAAAAGAACGTAACGTCAGTCAGAATAAGAAAAGATAAACATTACACCTCAACAAATAAAATTCTATCGAGTGTAACGAGGGCCAATTTACAGATACAATTTCATATGACACATGACAAGATCTAAACCAAAGTCTCCATCAATGAGAAGATAGAGTAAGGAGCGTATGATCAACTAGGTGATTATGAAGAAGAGACCAATCGGACAAAAGTACATGACTTACCAACGTGGCAATCCCAAAACAAGATAATCAAGACCATTGAATTGATCAGACGGTCAAGATTTACTTAACTGTTAATATTGATAAACTAGATCTTAGAGGAATATTCTGTTGATCCCATTTTCAGATAGAATTAGATAAATTGTATCAGATTATATGAATGCTTATAAATAAAGACAAGATGTAATTTCAAAGGGGCACTCAACAACTATCAACACACACATAAGAAACAAGCACAATACCTAGTTTACATCAGCCTTGTAAACTTTTCTCCATAGTGAAATACTAGCAAAATCTCCTCATGGTTTTTCTTCCATTTAGGATTTTTCACGTAAATCATGATATTTATTACTCCTTTTTATATACTATTTATTTTTTCATTATAATGTAGAAATTCACGACCAATTCTTCAAAACCGTGAATTTTTTCCTTTACAGATGCCAGTTCTATGAATTTGGTTAACCTTCTCTACTCCAAGACACTCTGATTCTAGGTATACTTTCTGATGCCTCCATGACATTATTGCTTATAAAAAATAGCAATGCAATGATATAAGTGAAAGAAGCTTCATTGAATTAAAACCGAGCATAAAGAAAGTGTGTGAGTGATGACCTACTTGTTTAGGTTCAAGAAAAAAGTTTGAGTTGAATGTAAACGACGTGGTTTAATTTTACCAAACTTACTACGTTTTGTATACTTTTGACGACATAAGAAACGGAGTTTGCTGGAGAGTTCAATTTATTAGTTCTGAATAGTTAAGGTTTAGTTTGTAACATTTAAAAATTTAAAGTTTAAATTTAAAAATTTAAAGTTTAAAGTGTAATTTAATAATAGTTTGAGGCGTAAATTATAAATTTTCCAATAAAATAAGTGTGAACTTTTAAAGGTGCGAATTGTATTTTACATGTTTTTTTAACAATTCAGTCCTCGTTTCCTCCCGCGAAGATCAGAAGTCAGACTAAACTTCCCGCCAAAGATAGAGATCAGATTTACATTCTCTCACTGAAAACCCTCACAAACACCATAACAGTAACTTATACAGTCTCGGTCTCACTCACAACATCGTTGCTAACACCAGAAGCTAACGAGCCACCGTACTGGTTCAAACCCGTTTTTTCGATCTACCATGAAAATCCGATCGGTGAAGCTCAGAGAGGTCCATAAGGCTTCCAGCAATGGCGGACCCTCGTTCTGCTCCATCCTGTGGGACCAACACTCCCACCACATCGTCACCGCATCGGCCTATGACCCCACCATCTCGATCCACGATTCTCTTCTTCCTTCTAGCACGCCGACAATACTTCGCCACCATCGAGACGGGGTTACGGCCCTAGCTCTTAGCCCCAACTCAACGTGCCTTGCCTCAGGATCAATTGATCACTCCGTGAAGCTTTACAAGTTTCCAGGTACTCCATTTTTTCATTTCTTTTTCGGCATTCCATTTTTCTAATAGTATTTTTGAAGTCTGTTCAATTTTAATTTCCTTTATTCTGAGAAGTTATGGATTCAATCTTAGCTTTGTTCTATTTATTGGATTTCCAATTTGTATTATCGAAGTTCCTTTCTGATTCATGGAAGGTAGTATCCTCAAGAGCATATAGTATTTTACGGAAAACGATGGATAGACAATTCTCTGATTACTTGTCCAAATAGCTATACCTTTCCTTTTGTGCTAGCATTTTCATTTGGTGACATGGAAAAGTACATGTCATGTCGTTTTCTTTGATGGTTCTCTGAGATTAATTCAATGAGATCCGTTGTTGTCAGGTGGAGAGTTTCAGACCAATGTTACAAGATTTACACTGCCAATACGAGTCATCGCATTTAATAGATCTGGTAGCCTTTTGGCAGCTGCTGGTGATGATGAAGGTATTAAGCTTATTAATACAGTTGATGGCTCGATAGCGAGAGTTCTCAAAGGACATAAAGGACCCATTACCGGTTTAGCATTTGACCCTAACAGTGAATACATGGCATCAGTAGATTCAATTGGATCTGTCATATACTGGGAACTTCAGTCTGGAGGAACAGTACATAACCTAAAAGGCATAGCTCCTCACACTGGTTCAGACCTTTCCATCATGAATGTACTAAGCTGGAGTCCTGATGGAGAGACTTTAGCTGTTCCTGGTTTGAGAAATGATGTGGTGATGTATGATAGAGACACCGCTGAAAAGCTTTTCTCGTTTAGTGGTGACCATGCTCAACCTATTTGTTTCTTGTCATGGTCACCTAATGGAAAATATATGGCAACATCTTCTTTAGATAGACAGGTCCTGATTTGGGATGTTGATCGAAGGCAAGACATCGGCAGACAGAAATTTGATGATAGAATATGTTGCATGGCATGGAAACCAGTTGGCAACGCACTAGCTATTATTGATGTCGCAGGAAAGTATGGGGTGTGGGACTCAGTTATTCCATCGTCAATGAAATCTCCTACTGAAGGTGTTTCAAGTTTTCAATCAAAGAATAGTAATGGCCTTCTTTTGTTTGATGAAGAGGAGCACGAGCTTAGTGCATCTGGTAGTTTGAGTGATCTTGGTGAAGACAGTCTTGGCGAATCTGAACCACCAAGTCGGAAAAGATTGCGGAAGCAATCAACACGAGAAGAAATTTTTGAAGACCGTGATGCCGATGACCTTATGTTTCCTCCAAAATTCGAAGCCCATAAAAAATCACACTGTGTTCAAAGGGAAAACCTGACCAATGGGAGTGAGATACCGAGGACCACTACAAGAACTAATAGGTTTAAAATGCAGGAAGCATTTCAGCCAGGTGCAACTCCTGTTCATCCGGGAAGGAGGCGATTTTTGTGCTACAACATGCTCGGAAGTGTAACTACTATGGAACATGATGGATACTCCCATATTGAGGTCATCCCTCTCTCTAAAATTTATACTATTAACACTTCTGTTAGAAATTTGGCCATGTCAGCTTGTGTTATATTCTAACAGCTAAACTAAATATTGATACAGATAGATTTTCATGATACTGGCAGTGGTCCTAGAGTTCCATCAATGAATGATCATTTTGGTTTTACCATGGCCTCACTGAATGAGAATGGTTCTGTTTTCGCGAATCCTTGCAAGGGTGACAAGAACATGAGTACTCTTATGTATCGGCCATTCAGTAGTTGGGCAAATAACAGTGAGGTTAGACCATGTTCACTTTTGAGAGTTTGTTTATAGTCTAGCTTTTTGCGTTATTTCTTATGCTGGTTCCTATGACTTATGCTAACTTTGGGTATCCAATGTAAGCCCAGTGGTCTATGAGATTCGAAAAGGAAGAAATTAAGGTGGTCGCAGTTGGTACTGGTTGGGTGGCTGCAATTACAAGTCTTAATTTTCTTCGCATCTTCACAGAGGGTGGTTTACAGGTTTGTCTTTGGACAGATATGTGTCTATATATATATATAGACACACACACATATGTGTGTGTGTGTCTGTGTGTGTGTGATTCCTCCACATTTCAAAAGGTCCTCTTTGAACATCAGTTTTATGATATATTCATCGAATGATAAATTTAATAGTTCAAGATGTAAATGCTTTTCATGTTAGATTCAAAACAATCTGAGAAAACTATATGATGTCGTTTGGCATTTATTTAGTATTTATACACCTCTATTTCTTTACATTACTTAAAGGGTGAAGATAGACTGCGAAAAAAGTTGATGGATCTTTCTATTTTTTAGCATTGGCTTACTCGCTAATAAAGGGACGGGCTTCGGTAATGTCCAGTAGTAGAACTTCTCCGAGCACTTATTTTTTCTTTTAACACAGTTGCAAATTGAAGATATATATGAATATTTTCACTGATGAGTCAGTTTTATGGAAAAAAGTTATTTTATTGGCTTCCTCTTGATTGGGATGTCCCTCGGTCTTCTTTTGTTGACAATTCGAGTATGTTATAATTGTAATTTGCTTTGGTTCTTGGTTCTTTTTTAAGTTTCCAGTTTTTGGTGGATTGCTCATCCTCCAAAATCTGTTCATTTTCTCTTTTTTTCATTAATTTAACTTTTCTGTCTCCTATAAAAAAGATATGTATGAAATCCAACATCTCCTTATTGGGGAATGAGGGCTACCTCTATTCATGGGATCACATTTAGAAAACTGATAAAGAATATTTTATTGTCCAGTTCACAAGGCTAATAAACTAAAGGTCGTTCCAACTTGATTTCTAATTCTGGCTTGATGTGTTAGAAAATTTGTTATTGGTTTTCTCTTATTGAATGTCCAATTTGAGTAGTCCACAATCTTGAGCTAATTGTTGCTGAATGAACCTCATTGCAGAAACAAGTCCTTTCCCTTGATGGGCCAGTGGTCACTGCATCAGGCTTCAAGGATGAACTTGCAATTGTAACTCACTCTTCTGATTGTCTTCCCTCAAATGATCAGGTTTTATTCAACTCATTTGTTTCTGATACAAGTCCAGTTCCGTGCTCAATGTACTTCGTATGACTAGAGTCAAGTAATAACTACGTCAGTCAGTAATTATCCAAACGAGTATGCTGTTATAGTTATTAAATATTTCTGATGCAAGAATCCGTTTTGGTGCTCAATGAACTTGTTTCTGCTCCTACTTTGGTGGGAAGTCATAGTACAAACAGACTTGATTCTCTTTTTTTTTTCATTTTTATGTGGTCCTAATTATTTGTTACATGCTGAATTGACACCACTTTATCCTGTAATATGCAGATGCTGGAGTTTAGAGTATTCAACATATCTAATACGACCGTGCCTTTGAAAGGACGTCTGCCATTAACTCCTGGATCATATCTCACTTGGTTTGGATTTAGTGAAGAAGGCCAGTTAAGTTCGTATGATTCTAAGGTATAGTCAACTTTGTTCTCAAGCCATTCACAAGTATGACCATAAATTTTGTTTCTTATCATGGACCTGAACTTGAATAAAATATTTAGGGTGTACTCAGGGTGTTCACAAGCCAATATGGTGGAAGTTGGCTCCCGCTCTTCAGGTTCAAGATACTTAAACAAGCACAAAATTTGTTATTTTACCTTTTCATTTCAGCAATTTGGATGTAAGGAATTTTGGTCATGCAGTGCTAGTAAAGAGAAGTCAGAGGAAAACTATTGGGTGGTTGGCTTGAACGCAAGCAAGTTGTTCTGTGTAGTCTGTAAAAGTCCTGACTCATTCCCACAGGTTATTTTGTGGCCTATCACATTTTCTCCGACTTACCATGTCTTCTATCAATTATTTTGTTGATCTTTAATCTTTTTCAGGTAATCCCCAAACCAGTTCTTACCCTGCTAAGTCTTTCATTTCCTCTTGCTCTGTCTGATCTGGGAGCAGACGCCCTTGAAAATGAGTTTATGTTGAACAACATGCATCTCTCGCAGGTCAGTTGCTTGCATACTTCTTATCTAACCCTCTCTCTCCCCTTATAAATTTCTCAGTCTTATCTCTTAAATGAGCAATAAGGATAATAAATTATCTATAATGACTTATTAACTTAAATTAGTGTCTTACACATTTGAGAGAAGATGGTGGTTACAACGAGGATTTATTTAGTCTTAACTTTAACATTATAATCATGGTAATTGATAATAATGCTATCTGGTGGCTGCAATGATCAAATTCAAATCTAAATTGCAGATTCAGAATCAAATGGAGGAAATGACTACTATGGGATTGGATACAACTTCACTTGATGATGAGGCCTTTACTATGGAAGCATCTCAAGACAGATGCATACTAAGGCTCATTGCGGCCTGCTGTAATGGTTGGTCACTACATTTCCGTAAACATCATTTTCAGATACATATAATATGTTCAGGGATCAACTTTTTGTGTGCTCCAGATAGTAAACATACTGACCTACAATTGAGTATGGTGGAATTTCAGGTGATAAGCTCATCAGAGCTACTGAGCTTGTGAAGCTTTTATCACTGGATAAATCAGTGAAGGGCGCAATAAAGCTAGTCACTGCTCTGAAGCTTCCTAACTTGGCTGAACGATTTAATAGCATATTAGAGGTAGCCCTTCAAATATTGAACAAGCTTTCTTCACATACATAATTACTTTGATATTTAAGGATATTCATATTTTGTTCGTCATGATGTTTTATTCAGGAAAGATTGCTAAATGACTCTAGAGTCTCTATGGAGACTCCTCTTTCAAGATATAATGGCAATGCATCCATCTCAGCTAATGCTGCAATCAGCAAAACACAAACTTCAACTGAGATGAAGAAACTTCCGGAAGCAATTACTCCATCATCACCGCCAAAACTATCTGCACCTATATTTACAAAGATAGCAAAGCAAAGTCAAACACAGGTGGTAGATGACTCTGGCATGGTAAAGAAGATGAAGGAAGTGAAAAATGTAGAAGTCATGAAGAAGGCCGGAGAAATGTGCAAAGAGTCTAATCGCCCAACGAACCCGTTTGTAAAATCAGCTAACAATGAAAAGGCAAGAGGGGAAGTAAATCAAGTACATTCTAGTCGACCAGTGAATCCATTTCTGAAGTCTTCAATCAAGTAAGGTTCTCTCATTTTGACAAGAACCAAGATCCAAATCCTAGCCCACAAAACTGTTCTCCGTCATTTGTATCAATAGCTGCTGATTGAACTGGTTCAATAATTTTTTTTGACTTTCTTGGGTATTGCCCTTTCACCACCATATAGAGAAGATAATTTCCAGTGTAAATTAACGTCGAAATGAATGTTTAATGTAATAGTTTTCTGCTGTAAATTGTAATCTACTTGTTGAGAGAAGGGGAGAGGTGAATGATATTGTGGTATCATTTTACCGCCTCTAAACTCGGTTTGAATTTACCGTTCCTAGAGGCTGTCTAGGATTCGCGATAACAATGAAGGTAACAATAGCAGTTTTAAAGCTGTATTTTGCTTGCTGAAAATTTTATCAATGCATTCATAAAGCTGTATTTGAAGTCGGTGGTAATTTTTATCTTGTATTGCCAGTTTTAATGCCATGTTTGCTATTTTTATCACAATTGAAGCTGTATCTTGCTTATTTGAAATTTAATTAATGCATTCATACGAGTTTGCCAGTTTTTTATTTTGTATTTTAGTTTTTGTTAAAATTTTAAAGCCATGTCAAGATAAACTCAATTTTGAATAAAGTTAGTGATCATAAGAATAAGAAAGAATGAGTAGGTACACTAGAATATTATAATTAAAATCAAATGTGTTTGACTGAATTTGTTATGTTTCAAACAAAAATTGGACTTTTTTGTTACGCGTACACGAACTTTCATAAAAACATATTTATAAAAAGTTTCCGCTTAAAAAAAAGTTAATTTGATAGACATCAATTCAACTTTACTCATTTTTTAAAGGGACCTCTCAACCTTAACATTTTCTTCATATACCTGTTAACGCATGATCCCAAAGACTCGTCCGGGAAATCCGTCCTGTTGCCCTTTAAACATCTGTAATTTAACCCCATTTCCTGTTTACCTCTTTGAATCCTTAGTTTTTAGAGCAGTAGAGACTCATGCTTTAGCCGCTTCATCTGAAAGAGGGCTTACAGACGTACAACACTAGAAGGTGACAATAGGAAAATCAACATAAATGCAAGAAAAAGAGGAAACTGTACATCAAACCCTGTATAGCGAGAACAGAGAAAAGAAATGGTACCCCTTACTATTAATAAAATGACCAGACGTATCTGGTTGCGATCAGATGTATGAGAGAAGTTCGTTTAGGAGCCAACACGTACGTTCACTCTTGAATTGATTCGTGAGATTTGTGATCGCTCTTTCCCCCCGCCTCGCTGGTCCTCCCAATCCCCTTGAGTATTCAAAGAAAAATGGTTTGATCATTCAATGGATCAAGCAAGGTATTGATTTATCTTTTAAAATAAATGTCTTCTTCGAAAGAACCGGAGTTAGCCGAGTAGCTCGAGCAGGATGAAAAGCTGAAAAACGGAAGACTGGGGAAAAAAGTCTGGAAAACCAGAAACGGAACCCCACTTCGACTCACCAAGGAGAAGGTAAGTACTTTTATATCGTTTCTTCTAAAGTGATATACATCAATCAATGCCTGGACTGGGGGGCGTCAGCCCACGGGAAAATGTTTGCAGATGCGACCATGAATCGAACCAGATCGAAACATTTAGCTGTCGATGGACAAAGCCGAAATGTTGACAGCAAATGAAGGATGGCCAGGCCCCGGTTCCCAGGGTTAGAGTATTCCCTATTATAAGCATACTAAAATCAGAACTAAACTAGTTAATTCTCTTTCGCTTATCGGCCGGCCGGCTTTAAGCAACCTTTGAATTTCCTGCTGAGATCCCAAGTCTCCAAGTGGGCCCTCTTGGCCACCCGTGACCTTGGCTTTTTAGAGAATCCCACTCCTGTGTCGTGGGACTTGTAGCTCGGCAGTCCACCATGTGGGTTTGTTTATCCTTCCAGTTTCGAGTGTCTTCTTGGATAGTTATAGCGCCTCACGCCAGCTTCACAAGATTCTCATAGAATACAATATATGGACAAGACAATTTATTGTGCTTCTTGCGGGTCTTACGAGTTGGAGGAGTCTTTTGATACCATGAGTCATCATCATCATTAGTATCAGCTTCATCCCAAAAAGGCTCATCATAATTGCAATCAGGGTCGCATCTATCTGAGGAAACATCCCAGATGAAATGTCCATTTACATGGGACACATAACATGGTTGAGCCTCATGATCAATCAAGGCTATGGGAGGACAACTTCGCGAGGGAGTGTAAGCAGGAGTAATGGTTAAAATACTTCCAGAAAATACAGGTCTGGAGGAAGAAGGCTTTGTTGTGCTAAGTCTGGCAAAGATGGTTTTAATGGTCCCATCAGGGAGTCGGTGCACCTTATGAGGGGCAGAAGTATGAACATCACGTTGGATGGTATGAAACTGTCGTTCATAGTTATTGATCCATTTGAGAGGCATTAGTTGTGTGAGTTCAGCTTTGTTGAATCTGGGAGAGTTCTTGCTCTTTTTCCAGAATTCTGGGCCTATGTAACCTTTTTTGGCCAGGTGTTTTAATTCCGTATCTAAGTGTAGAGCTCTGGATGCTAACATGTCCCGAAGCTGCTGAAGTTAGTCAAAGATCTGCCCGACTTGAGAGGATAGAGTGTCAGATTGCAGATGTAGTTGATCTAGTTTAACATCAATCTTTGTGAGAGTCTGATTTTGACACACAACATTTTCGGACTGCCAATTAAGCACCTCTTCAGCCGCAGGAAAGAGACCTAGGTTCTCCTGTTGGAGTGATCTCGGTAGGAATGGAGAAAGGTCTGGTAGACACTTTCTTAATCGGATTGGTGTGTCTGGTTAATGGTGGAAAATCTTGTTCGCATGATTCCATCATGGTCTTCAGTGGGAATTTGAGTAATTCGATGGCAATATGAGGACCTGGTTGGAATCGTCCATCGTCAAAGATTATACCCACAAATTCAATACGGGTAGCACCAATTTCGGCCTACTTGGCGGAGAGCATAATCCCATAATGTTTGATGAGATCAATAAACTGGGATAATAAGAGTTGATGAGAAGGTGAATTTTCGGAAAAGAGTAGAATGTCATCAATGTAAACCAAGGCACTGTGCAAAATGGGCTCAAACATTTGGGTCATGGCCTTTTGGAAAAGAGAGGGTGCGACTTTTAGGCCAAATGACATTACGGTGGCAGCACTACCAATTACTTTTGAAAATAGGCTCATGATCAGACTCTAAGTTGGCATAGTCTTCATCATACAGTTCGTCCTGAAAATATGTGGAGTTGAAGTCATCATGATCGTGAGGGTCATCTGGTTCGGATGGTGGAACAGGAAGTTGGCTGAGATCGCGGGGAAAACAGTCAGGCTGGAATTGGGTGTCCGGCTGATAGAGTTCTTGAGACTCAAATGGATATGGATCTTGAGGGTGAGAAGACGACAAACCACTGAAGATGAATGAGCGTTGGTACTCATGTAAAGCCGAGGAGGAAGCTCCAGAGGATGCTTGTGGGCTAGAAGGGAATGGCCTAAGGGGAAAACCATTATAGTCCATGTCGGTGGTGGATTCATTGAGACGTGTTAAGGTTTGACCCAATTGATCCATGAACCGTTTTTCATATTTGGGCCAAGCAGGAGAGGACTGCCAGAAATTAACATAGTTACGCATGTACAGGGTTCCATCAACATAATGATCTTGTTCACGGTGGAGAGTGTAGAAACAAATAAAAGACTGTCTCTGTTTCCGAGGAGCTGTCCATATATTATATTCGGTGAGAATCTTGTGAAGCTGGCTTCGCCAGTATGACAGTGGAGCAAAAATTTGAAGAGTCACAAGGTGCGTATGGGTATTAGCAGCATCACAAATATACTGGTAAATATGATATGGAGGAAATCCGATGGCACAGTAATGAAGGGCAGAAAGAGCCCAAAGATACCAGAGGATGCCAGTTTTTTGGAGCAACTCATATAGAGAAAGTTGCTGAGAAGATACTGATGGTTTAGGGCCAACCCAATGAGTGGTATTGCTAAAAGAACCATCTTGATCATTATTGTCATGGTGATGATGAGATGCCTTATAGCGACAAGACAATTTGTTGGGCTTCTTGCGGGTTTTGTGGGTTAAAGGAGTCTTTTGATACCATGAGTCATCATCATCATCAGTATCAGCTTCATCCCAAAAAGGCTCATCACAATCGCAATCAGGGTCGCATTTATCTGAGGAAACATCCCATATGAAATGTTCATTTATATGTGACACATAACAGGGTTGAGCCTCATGATCAATCAAGGCTATAGGAGGACAACTTCGCGAGGGAGTGTAAGCAAGAGTAATGGTTAAAATACTTCCAGAAAATACAGGTGTGGAGGAAGAAGGCTCTGTTGTGCCAGGTCTGGTAAAGATGATTTTAATGGTCCCATCAGGGAGTTGGTGCACCTTAAGAGGGGTAGAAGTATGAACATCAAGTTGGATGGCATGAAACTGTCGTTCATAGTTATTGATCCATTCGAGAGGCATTAGTTGCGTGAGTTCGGAGTTTGACTGCTCATGGGATAGGAAAGATATGGATCATAAAGAGTTTGAGATTTCTCCTTAACCATATCTGCCTCTATCCGGTAGATATCTTGTTGAATCCAGAATTCTGGGAGGTATTCGCTTAAATGGTTGTTTGTAAACTTTATTATTCTCGGGCACCACTTTATTATTCTCTCTCTCAACAGCACAATGCAGAGAAAAGAACTCTCAACCTTCCTAGTTTCAACACTTTTAGCTCTGAATTACATTAGTCAGATTTCTCAGAAGGAAAGTTTGAAGAAAGGCTCAAGAGAAAATGAAAGGGAAATTCTTGAAGCAAGATCGGATTCTTCAAGTGTGTGGTCAATCAAACACATTTCTTCTTTCAAGCAAGATCGGATTCTTCAAGTGTTTGGTCAGATGGCTTCGTCGATTCTTTTCTGAATCAACCAACCAAATTTCAAAATTCAGACCCATCCTATCAGCAAAGAAACAGAGCAGATGAAGGAGATTAAAGAGTAAGAGCCAGAGGTAACTGATGTTTCTTAGCTAATGAGAGACCTTGAAGATGAAGAAATGGGGTCCAGTGAAGATGATATTGATAAACAGAACATCGAACCACCGATTAGGGCAAAAGAAGGTGTCCAATTCAAGAATTTGACAGAGAATTCAATTCATTCGGAGAAATCAGATAAAAAATTATAGCATATCAGAGTCTCAAGAGCTTCAAAATACTTAGATTCATAGCTGAAGAGTATTAGAATTCTGTTTGATGGAATTTCAACTGATTTCTCTTGTGGATGTTGTGAAGGCTGTGGAGGAAATATGTTTGTGGTTTGTTTCAATTGCAATGACAAGCATAGGGTAATGGGTGATGATGGGTTAACCGAAAAATGCTCTGTTTGTAATGAAAATGGATTGATTCTTTGCCCTTACTGCTGCTAAAAATGTGAATCAAAGAGCTTCCTTTAATTCTTATTTTCTTTGTACTAAAATTACATATTCTTTTGATTCAACAGAAGATGGTAAACTTTATTTGATTGTGTTTCTGAGTTTGGACCATTTTTCAAGTTCTTTTTGTTTGATTTATATGATTTATTTGTTCTATCTGTTAATTGAAAAAGGCTAAAATAAGACTGAACTTGCAGCCAACATTTGTTGTTGTCTTTCTAGTTCCCTTTCCCAACCAGAAGATTTTTCTAGAATTTTCAGCCATATTTGTCCAGAATTTTCAGCGAATACCAGAGATGACGGAACTTACCGTGAGTATCAGAGACGACGGCTGAAAGAACCAACGATGAACTCCGGCAACGAGCCTCGGCGATTTAAAACCATGTTTCCTCCCCTTCCCTTGTAATGCGAAACCCTACTTCATCCCTATGCGATTTTCCCCTCTTCTTTCTCTCTCTCACGCCAAGAGAGCTTCTTTGTTTTTTTTTTTGCTTTTTACTTTTCAATTCTTTAAGAGAAATTTTCAGCTTCACCATTTTTTTCGACAAAATCAAACTTCATTGAGAATTTCACGTAATATAAACGGGGTAATCCAGTTTGGGAGAGGATTACTCAAGAAGCAAATATGATACAAACCATTAGCATGAGAAGCTATTTCTTTAGCTACAAGACTTAAATTAGGAGTTACATAGAAAAATCTAATGGTAGAAAAATTAGCTAATGTCCTCAAAATGCTTCTCAAAACAGCATCGTCGATGAGATCCCTGTGAACAAAATGATTCCATAAATCAAAGCACGCTGACTCCACCTTTAAATAAAGCCAGAAATTAGCTAGGCAATGGTTGATGCTCTCATGCAGCGCATCTAATAAGGAGGAGGAAGATGATTCAGAATCTGTCAAAACCCAACCACCGTCTAAGAATTCACCTGCTGAGCTCCTGCACATCCAGCCACTGGCTTTCTGAGAGCTTGAACTACCCCAAGAGGAATCAAGGTTGAATTTAATGAAATTGCAAGGAGGGGGCTGCCAAGAAGTCCATTCCAAGTGATTGAGAACTCGGGGAGAGCTTTGGTATCCAGCTTGTAGGCCGTGACTTCAAACCTATGAGGATTAGCCTTTCTTGAGTTGGAGATGTTAACTTTTGTCGTTAAAAAACCATGCACCTCGTACCTGTTGGGGGTTATGCTCTCAAAACATATATATTGACATTTTGATATGAAATTTAAATAAGATTACATTTTTCTTATAATTGTTCTTTTAAATTATTGTTGAATAACTTATAAAAAAATCTAAAAATTCCATATTTATTAATGAGATTATGATCTTGTATTAATACGAGAGGATTAAGATCATAGATAATTAATAAAATCGTCAGCAACATATTAAAGTATAGAATCTTTAATGAATGGTTGCTAGTACGGTTCACTAAGCATTTTGAATGCGTGTGATCTAGATCCGGATCATTGATGTAGATAGACATATTAGTGAAAGTACTTATATAATAAGATTATATATGACATGACCGATGTGAATTAATATCTTTATTAACGTGCCATTTATCATAAAGATTTAATACACATCAATTCGATGATCATATGTAGATCAGTCTGAATCCTGAGTAGTCATGAACTACTATGCATGTCTACGAGATCTTTTGATTCACTCTTTAAGGTGTGTTTGGTAATCACGCTAATGACTTTTATTTTAGAGATTCAATGATGTGGATGACTGAGAATATGATCTTACAAGATTTAGAATCTAAGTTTTTCTAACGGATCATATATTGGTTGCCTTAAGTGTTAATTCTGGAACTGAATGATTATTGAGCTCAAATTTATAATAAAATTATAAATTAGCCATTCACTAGTGGATTAATGTTACTTAAGGATCAAGAGGTAATTATAAGGGTAAAATGATCATTTTGATTAGTTCTACTTTACGAACCAATAATTGGAGGACAAAACTATATGAAATAATTATGTCAGTAGACTACATGAGAATACTCTGTAAATACATTCTATAATCTCTAAGAGTATAATTTCATATTTATAGTGGAGTAATAATGTAATTAATAAATAAGATTATTTAATTAATAATCTGGTTTATTGGAGCTTAGGATTATAGATCCATGATCTCCAAGTCATCTCTATACTATACTGTCAAGGGTGTGAATATTTCAAGACATGAAAAAATGACTGACTTGTAAAATGAATTTTTATTCTGAGGCAAGTACATAATTTTGATATAACTATATGTGATTGATTAGTTAAGAATTAATTAATTGAATTATCTATATATTTAAATATAATTTTCAGAAATTATATATATATATATATTTATCAATTTTTTTAATTATCGATAAGTGAGAAAAAGTATCTAATTTGTGAAACTAGATGATTAAATTATTATTAGATAATAATTTAAATAAATTAAATCTGTTATTTGTGAAATAACAGATAAGTTAGTTGATGAGAATAATCAGATATGTTAATTTTAAATTTACTAATATCTAGATAATTATCTAATTAATATAAATATTTAATTCGCAGTAATGGTCACGTGTCAATAACTGATAGGTATCATAAATTGACATGAAATATTGTGGTGCCACGTGACAGTATAATAGTGAGTATGCAACACTGTAGTACCACATGGCACTGCAATGGTGCCATTAGGCATAGTGCCGTGAGGCACTATGCTGGCTCACGGCATATTGCAGTGCCATGTGGCAATGCAGTTGTGCACAATTATAGTGGATTCCACTACAATTGATAATTTTATAATTAAATATTATTTTAATGGCCTGATACGTCATTATCTAGAATATATACATATATTATTTTAATGGCCTCGGTGGTTGAAAGAAGATGAGAGAATCAGTTGATTAGATCATCAGTTCGTCAATCAAGAGTTGAATTTAGAACATGATTGGTATCAAAGAGATTTTCTTCTGTGATTAAATGTTAATCAAATCTCTAAAAGAATCATTATAACGTTCTTTAAAGAATTGTCTCACTAAAATCATTTTCAGTAAATCTCTAGATCTCATGTGTTGAGAACATCTAGAGACAGAAAAAGTGTCTTGTAATATTTTATGTGCCCATACATGTCCTAGTCCGTTGATGATTGACTTGAAAGATCTTTGTGTGGATCTTGGAGTCTACTGATCGTTGAACGATTTTATGAGAATGGAAGATCGATTGGTTTTTGCAAGGACACTAGATATAGACTACAAGAGGTATATGATTCATAACCTTATATGTTGTAGATTTAACTTATAAATATATAATGATTCCTGCCTGATTGAAAATGAGTTTTCATTAAAATTTTTTATTTGGTTATCATGGCGTTGCGCAAGTTTTATTTTAATAAAAGATTTGATTTTTATTAAAATTTTAATTTTTTAAAAACTTCCACGCTTCCGTCACGCACACGCCGCGACAAGTAGGGAGTGGTATCAGAGTGATCTTTATATACTTATTTGTTAAATGTTGTGTGGGTTTTCTTGAATTATTCATATAATATGAGATATGTATGATGATGGATGATTATTTTTTTAATGTATGAAAAATAATGGATCGCTAATTGTATGGTGATTATTGGGATAGACTTTGTTTTAATTTTTCTAGATCTTGTGTAAGCCGAATTGAAGCATGGGAATTTTTGTAATTTTATTCTGAATATTATTGTAATTATTCCGAATGCGAGAAGATGAAGAACGCACGAGACGAATGGAAGAAATTTACTGTACACGTGAAAATACTGTTCATCCACGAAAACATTGTTTCATGCCGAAAATTTACTGTTCCGTCGTAGGTGAACAGTATCGGCGGTACTGTACCGGTGGTGAACAGTGGCTATCCGGCGCGGCAGGCGGCTGCCGGCAGTGAGACGGGCAGCAGTGGTGATGGGCGACGATTGAAGAGTCCTATCGTCGGTGACAATTGTTGTCACGTTTTAGGAAAGTTTTCAACAAATCATGCAACCAACTCTATCACCTAAGTGTTTTATCAAAACCCAAACTCTTTTAATTATCGATTTAAATTTAAAAATTAATCATTTAAATTTAAAAATTAATTATTAATTTTTGAGTTTATGAAAATTAAAATTAATAGGTTGATTGAGTTTGACCCAAGTTTGACCATATCAAATAAAGTATTTATTTGACTAAGTCAAAGTCAACTATATTAAAAAGGATGGTTATGGAAATTGTTTAAATTAAGAAAAATAGTTTTTCTAATTAAAAAGAGTTTTGTTCAAAGCTTGAAGATTATGAAGATGGATATCAGGAGAATTTGGAAAATATTTATACTTGAAGTTCGCTTTGTAATTTTATTTTTTTATTTCAAGGGTTGTAATTTAGAAATACTCAATAGTCACTCAGTCAATTATTATTTTATTTAATTGTTTAATTGTTATATTTGATAACATGTCCATGCATTAGTCGATCACATGCCATACATGAAAATCCCACATAGTTTTATTTAATCGTGCATCTCATCTGTAGAAACATGATTTATTAGGATTGTCCTAATATGTTTATATGATTTATTTTATGAAATCAATTCCATGTAAATTGCTAGGTTTTAACTAATTAAAACTTGGTAATCACACCACACTAAAGGCTATAGTAATATTTAGGTTAACCGACTTTAGTAAAAGAGTTTTATTGAAGTTTGATGAATATAATTAATTAGTTAATCTAAGTTCACCTAATTATGACTTAGACGCTTCAGAAAATTAAATAAATTTAGACCAATGAGATTGGATTAACTGATAATTAAATATTCATAGGGTTATTATTTTAACTAGCAATTAATTGACTAGTTAAAATATAAACACATTATCCTAAAATAGTGAGTGGGAGAAGGTTGACATGTCAATGTAACCTATGGTTTTCATCATTAGTACAATATCGTGAGGTGCAATGATGGCCTCGAGATAGCTTTGTTTTCATCCACCTAAGGAAGGTTTCGAGCTGTACCAATACCAAGGTTAGACCTTCTTAAGAAGATAGGAGAAAGTGATGTAGTTTAATTTTGACCGACCCTAAGGCGGCATATTCTAAATGAAGTCATGAAATCTGAAATGATGAGTTACACTCACAAAATGAAAATTAAGCTTTCATGTGGATAGTTGTGACTTGACCGAACAAGCGATACATTATTGCTAAAAGAGAAAATATGTGATATTTTAAGTTTTAATTAATAAAGATGAGAATGTCTCATAGACAGTCTGAGATTAATCTGACCGACCCTAAGGCGGCACATTAATTGTTGGGTTATTTTATCGTGATTAGTAAATGCTAAATTTATGTGTTTATTATGATTGCATTCATGCATCACGTTTACTTTTCGAATTCTAGATATTTATCAATTATATTGATTCATGTATATTTTAAATTTCAGTTATCAATATTATGTTTATCATGGGCAACCCTATTACTGCTTTACTCGTTCTTGAGAAATTGAATGGTGATAATTTCGTTCGTTGGAAATCAAATATGAACTTAATGCTGATTTGAAAGAACCATAAGTTTGTTCTTATTAACAAATATGATGCTTAGATCATATCAAACAATAAGGTGAATGATGTTTTGAGAACCAAGCATGAAAGCATGGAGACTGCCTATGAGATTATGGAATCTTTACAGAAAATGTTTGGGTAGCAGTCTGATCAAAGTCACCATGAGGCCACTAGGAGCTATATGACAACTAAGATGAGGACGAGTACTTCTGTTTGAGAATGTGTTTTGAACATGATCAACATAATGCATGAGGCAGAAGTACATGAGATGACCATTGATGAGCGGACTCAAGTCAGCATCATATTAGAGTCGCTCACACCAGCTTTTTCTACGTTCACGACCAACTATGTTTTGAACAAGTTACAATTCAACATGACCCAATTGTTGAATGAACTGCATACTTTTGAGTCACTTAACCTTAGAATGACCAAAGAGGGCGAGATAAATGTTGTCGAGCAAAAGTCTTCTTCCAATATTGTTAAGAATAAGAAAAGGAAGAAGAACAAAGGTAAGGACAAGAGTAATAACAAAAGAGTAAAGAAAGCCAAGACATCGTCGAAATTCAAGAAGAACAAGAAAGACAGCACGCCAAAAGGAAAGTGTTTCCACTGTGGGGTTGAAGGTCATTGGAAGAGAAACTGTAAATAGTATCTCACTGAGTTGAAAAAGAAAGGTAAATATGATTTACTTGTACTTGTAGCTTGTTTAGTGGAATATGATTTATCATCCTTGATACTTGATTCAGGAGCCACTAACCATGTATTTTCTTCTTTGCAGATACTTGATTTGTCAAGAGAGCTGGCTGATGGTGAGGTCGTTTGAGAGTTGACAGTGGTGCGCTCGTGTCAGCTAAAGCATTAGAGACAGCCTTTTTACTTTTTGGATATAATTACTTAGTTTTGAACGATGTTTATTAAATTCCTAGTTTTTCGAGAATTTGATTTCTCTTTTATTTTTGCAAGAATAACTATTTGAAGTTTCTTTCATTAATAAAGAGTTTATTATTTCTAAGAATGAATTCGATATCTGTCATGCTAAAATTATAAACGGATTGTATATGCTTAAACTGATTGAACGCGCGTTAAATAATTTTGAATTATTTTAAGTAGCAAAACCTAAAAATAGCAAACGACAAAGAGTTTCTCATGATGATAGCACATATTTATGGCATCTTAGGTTGAGACATATTAATCTAGATAGGTTAAACAGGTTAAGAAAACATGGTGCTTTGAGAGAACTAAAAGGTGGAACTCTTCCTGTTTGTGAATCTTCTCTAGAGGGTAAAATGACCAAGAGACCTTTCACAGGAAAGGGCCAAAGAGCTAAGGAACCACTTGATTAGTACATAGTGATGTTGTGGACCGATCAATGTACAAGCTAGATGTGAGTATGAGTATTTTATCAGTTTCATTGATGACTACTCAAGATATGGTTATAGTTACCTAATGCATTGAAAGTCTAAATTTTTTGAAAGGTTTAAAGATTTCAAGGCTGAAGCTGAAAAGCAACTAGGTAAATCATTAAAACTATTCGATCCGATCGAGATGGTGAATATTTAGATTTAGAATTCATGGATTATTTACTGGATTGTGAAATCTTATCCCAACTCACAACAGCTGGAACACCACAACAAAATGGTGTTGCAGAGAGGAGAAATCGAACCTTATTGGATATGGGTAGGTCGATGTTAAGCTGCTCATCATTGTCGCTTACATTTTGGGGATATGCACCACACACGGTAACTAAGATTTTGAATGTAGTGGCCACTAAGTCTGTAAGCAAGACGCCTTTAGAGTTATGGAATGACTCCAAACCTAGTTTGCACTCATTTCTGTATATGAAGGTGTCTAGCTCATGTTCTTAGATCTAAGACCAGAAAGTTAGTCTCAAGGTCTGAAGTATGCATATTCGTTGGTTGTTCTCTAGAGACTAGAGGTGGGTACTTTTATAATCACAATGATCAAAAGGTGTTTATGTCGATGAATACAACCTTCCTTAAGCATGAATATGTGTAAAACTACAAACCTCGTAACAAAGTAGTTCTCGAGGAATTAGCGACTGATGAGATCAGACCACTTTCAATTTCTACTGATAAATGATAAATAATAGAAACCATAGTTCTTGCAAAGAAAACCCCAGTGTAACGTCGTAGTGGGATGGTTGTGAGGCAACCAGTTCGCTACAAACTAGATACATATGTCCTAGTGTTAGACACTAATATGGAAGATCCATTATCTTATGAAAGCAATGGATGATCTTGAAAAGTAGAAATGGCAAGATGCAATGAACTAGGAAATGGAATCTATTAATTCCAATTCCGTCTGGGAACTTGTAGATCGACCTGAAGATGTCAGAACCATTGGATGTAAATGAATCTTCAAGAAGAAAAGAGGTGCAGATGGAAAAGTAGAGATTTTCAAGGCACGGTTAGTAGCCAAGGGCTATACACAAATGGAGGAATTCGATTATGAAGATACATTCTCTCATGTGACCATGCTAAAATCCATCTGCATTCTTTTGTCCACAACCGCTCGTTTTTGAGTATGAGACATAGAAAATGGACACAAGACAGCTTTTTTGAATGACTCTTTTGAAGAAAGCATCAATATGATGTAACTAGAATAGTTCGTACAAAAGGGGCACTATAATGGTACCGTGAGGCACTTTGCTGGCTCACGGCACACTGCAGTGCCCTGCGACACTACAGTTGTGTACAATTACAATGGGTCTCACTGTAATTGATAATTTTATAATTAAATATTATTTTAGTTTACCTCTAAAGATATGATACGCCATTATCTAGAATATATACATATATTATTCAAATGGCCTCAGTGGTTGAAATAAGAGGAGAGAATAAGTTGATCAGATCATCAGTTCGTCAATTAAGAGTTGAATTATGATTAAATGTTAATCAAATCTCTAAAAGAATAACTATCACGTTCTTTTAGAGAATCGCCTCACTAAAGTCATTCTCAGTAAATCTCTAGATCTCATGTGTTGAGAGCATCTAGAGACAAAAAAGTGTATTGTAATATTCTGCATGCCCATACACACCCTAGTGCATTGAGGATTGACTTGGAAGATCTTGGTGTAGATCTCGGAGTCTACAACGATTTTATCAAAACGAAGGATCGATAAGTTTTTACAAAGACACTTGATATAGATTACAAGAGATATATGATTCCTAATCCTTGTATGTTGTAGACTTAACTTATAAATATATAATGGATCATGACTGATTGAAAAAGTGTTTCCAATAAAAAAATTTATTTGGTTATCGTGGTGTTGCGCATGTTTTGTTTTAATAAAATATTCAGTTTTTATTAAAAAAAATTAATTTTTTAAAAGGCCACGCGCCGTGACAACCAGCAATTTCTCCATGCCAACACATCCTCATCAATCCCTATTCTTAAGCCATTAAAATGCAAATTATTCCAGATTTTGCACAATCTCCATAACCTGTAAGCAACTGCTCTACCCCAAGTTGGAGATTGAGACCACCTGTTGTTAGCCAGGAATTTCTTTCATATGTGCCAGCAAGTATGGCCATTAATATGACAACCATCCAGATTAATATCACAAGCACTCCAAAAGCATTTAGCATCCGAACAATGAAAAAAGATATGCACAGAGATTCTACCTCAATTTCACAAAATAAACATGGATTAGATATGTATATATTTTTCTTAATAAGGCTGCTCTTGGTGGGGGGAAAATCATGCAAAAGTCTCCAAACAAAAAATTTAACTTTAGTAACAACACCCAGCTTCCAAACAGTTTGTCATAGTGTATTAAAAGTAAATTTACGATTAACTATAGAAGAATTGGCCGCTTCTCTACATTTTTTAAGAACAACTTTGTAACCCGAACTTATAGAATAGATACCATTTTTAGCATAAGAACACCAACTGACATCACCACGAGCGCTAGAAGAGAGGGGAATTTGGGTGATGATAAAAGGTTCTGCTTTGTGAAAAAGATGGTTGGCTAAATCAACATTCCAACTTTCTAAGTTAAAAAACATGAGCTCTGCAACTGTTTTAATGGAATCATTTTTTGGAGTATGAGGGAGAAAATCACCTTCTCTAGGAAGCCAAGGGTCCATCCAATCATCAATGTTATTTCCAGAGTCGACCTTCCACATGAAGCCTTCTTGGATCAGAGATCTGCCCCACAACATGATTCTCCAAGCCCAAGACGGGTTCGCATCAAGCTTCCCTTGAAGAAAACTTGAGTTGGGAAAATATTTATGTTTTAATACATTAAAGAGAAGGCTAGAAGGGTTAGAAAGTAAAAACCAGCAGTGTTTTGCAAATAGAGCCCTATTGAAACATTCAAAATCCTTAAACCCAATCCCCCCACAATTATTTTCCCGAGTCAACGAATTCTATGTTTCCAATGTATCTTTCTCTTGCTGCTAGTAGATCCCCACTATAACTGCTCAAGGTATATGCAGATCTTATTATAGGTTGTCACTGTGAGGTTGAACAATTGTATACTACTTTGATCAACATTTCCTTTCTTGCTTGGGATAAAAAATGCTCAGCCCAACCATGGATACGGCTTTCTAGATTCCTTCTAATGTCATAAAAGAGTCTCCTCTTTGATCCTTCAAAGGCAGAGGCTATACCCAAATACTTTCCAAAACCTCCACAATGAAATATGTTAAGTAATGAAGCAAGATAATGTTGAGTTTCAGGTAAAATGTTAGGAGATAAACATATGGAGCTTTTCTGAAAATTTACCAGTTGTCTTGATGCTGCACAACAGTCCCTAATGATGGACTTGATGGTGGTTACCTCCTTGTTTGATGCCTTGTAAAAAATGATAGCATCATCTGCAAAGAATAAGTGTGAGATTAATGGGTTAAGCATACGAGGAGAAAAGCCATGTATTGATTTCAATTCAACTGCTCGGGATAATGTTTTGGAAAAGGATAACCCTGTCTTAAACCCCAGCTCATGGAAATCCTCTTTGTAAGCTCACCATTGATAAGTATCGAGAAAGAAACTGTGGTGACACACTCCATGATCCATCTACTCCATTTGTAATGAAAATTCAGCCTCAACAAGACAACTTCAATGAAACTGTTGATGATCATATTACCTTCGTTACTTTGAGACTTTTTCCTTAAGGAGTGTAGAGCCTCATAGACAATAATGATATTACCCTACATGAGTCTACCAGCAAGGAATGCACCCTGGTAAGGGGAAATGAGATCCTTCAAAATTGGCTTTAGTCTAATGCACATAATCTTGAAGATGAGTCTATAAATAACATTGTAAAGGGAGATGGGTCGGAAATCCTGCATGGATCGAGGAGAAACCTTTTTAGGAATAAGGCTGATCTGGGTAGCATTAATCCCTTTAGGAAGCTGTCCACATTAATGAAATTCTTTTATCATAGCTATTACATCTTTGGCTACAACAGTCCGTTGACCTTGAAAGAATCCTGCATTGAAATCATCCGGTCTCAGAGCTTTAGAAGCGTTCATCTGAAACAGAGCTGTCTCTATCTCTTCTCCTCGGAAATGAGCTGTTAGATCTTCATTTTGGCTATTAGTGACCCTAGCATACATGACTTCCACTAAATCATTTACCCTTGTTTGATTTTGAGAGGTAAATAATTGATGGAAGTATTCAATGGTGATCCTCTTGATATCATTCTGCCCCATTCTCCAAACCCCATTATCATCCTCTAGGCCTTGAATTTGAAGTGTCTGCTCCTTTGTTTGAATTTTGCATGGAAGAAGGTTGTGTTGCTATGTCCCAACAAAATCCAGTCTATGTGAGCCTTATCCTTCCTATACTTTTCTTCATCAATAACAGCTTTCTCCAATTTCCTTTCCAGGTCTCTAATTATTTGTATACGCCGGTCATGTTTCAAGTAAATGGCTTTGAGCTGGGATTAAAGGTCTTTAATTCATGCCTGAGAGTTGAACAAGTTCTTCCTCGTCCATTGAACCAGATTATCCCTAGTTAATTTAATTTTCTGAATCACATCCTCGTCACCCGAGCCTTGATTTATAGGAGGCCAAGTCTTCATAATAACACGCTTAAAACTATCAACTTGAGCCCATCTAATATCGAAACAAAAATGTTGGGGCACCTGTTTAGTTCTAAAACTTGGTTTTGTATCAATGAACATCATTGTATGACTTGAGTCAGGATACCTGATGTTCTGTACAATTTTATCAAAATTCAGAAACCAGTTACAAGAACTCAAGGCTCTATCTATCTATCTAATCTATAGAAAATAGTCCTGAAATCTCTTCGATTACACCACATAAATTTGCAGCTGATAAAACCCTAATCAATTAAATTACAGTCTCTGATCATGAAGGACCTCATTAAAATTTTTTCCAATTATGAAGGACTTCATTAAAATCCCTGGCAACAAACATGCTCCTGGGCTGAGAATTTTTTGAGTAATACTCTCAGATTGAAGCTGCCTTTCTTTCATTTCGTGACAACCATAGATTTTGATAAAACGCCAGAATTGATTTCTCCAATTATCAACGACTTTAACTTCAATCATAAAATAAGCATAGGAAATTACCTGCACCAAATTTTGATCATTCCATAATAAGCATAGACCTCCTTGAGTATTGATTGGCTTGGCAAAAAAACTGAAAGGGTAACTCAAGCGATTCTTGATCACTCCATCCTATGCTGCTGATTTTTTGTTTCCTGAAGAAAAATGAGGCCGGTAGAATATTTCTTCACTGCTTCGTGAAGGCTGTGATCTGTCAAGGGTCTCCTAGCTCCTTGACAGTTCCAACAAAGGATTTTCATGGCTGCCTTGAAGACCCATTAAGGTTGGTCTCCGCCACCTATTTGTTATGGTTATTTTCTTCATAGAGCTTCTTCAGAGTCAATCCATGTTGCTCATATGCGAGGAAACCTTCATTTATCAAAGCCTCCTCATATTATCGTTACTGGCTTGTTGACAGACTTCTCTTCAACGTTTTCTGTTTGGCTACCAATTTTTGCTTGCTTATTGATTTAGAGGATCCTCTGCTTCATTCGGGTTGTGCCTTTGTTTTGTTTGGGCCCTTTCTATTCAACGGTGGATTTCTATCTGCCATTTTCGTTGGCCCATGTAACATCATATCTATAGGTATTGGGCTTTCAATTTCATGAGGCATAATGGACCTAAGTGGATAAAAAAAATCCACGGACGTCTTGCTTACCTCCTTCATATTTGCAAGTAGTGATTTGGTCATTTAATGCACTCCCTTCCTTTTGTTGATTATTTAGAATATTGTTAGGACATTCCTCTATGCTCCTATCATAATTATTCTGCCACCTAGGCTTAGGCATCATCATTGTCAGGTAAATGGAGCGTGACGAGACAATCAGCAAGCCAGAGCTTTGGTCGGAATGTGAGCTTCCAGATGTTCCAAATGGCCGGGCTTGGTTACTCCCCTGCTTATCTCCTAATTTTCTTTCCAAAAGCTGCCGGGGGAGTTCTCAAAGGTCTCGTCCAATGAAAGGGCTCAGAGTATTTTCTTTCCCGTATATGGTTTTCCTCCATGATTGGAATGTGGCTTGCGTCCTATTACTGCGCGAAATGAGTCTTTATAATGGAACAAGATATCCACCCCTTCTTGTTGATCCTTCCATAAATCCGAGCATAATTGATCATCGTGACTAATTCTTCCACAATAGGAACAAAAGGTAGGTAGCCTTTCATACCTATACTCGATCCATATAAGAGAATTTGCATTTTGAATAAGAATCCCTCTAATGAGGGGCTGGGTTATATCAAATTGAGTCCGTACTCGAATGTAGCATCATCGTTGGACTCCATGCATCGCTCTCTCATTATCAATGCAGATGAACGTACCTAGTTGCTTACAGAGTTGCCTAATCAAGTTTTCCCCTCTGCAGTCAAGGGGAAGATTGTGAAGTTACACCAAAAATCTAATCTTTTGAATTTTAAATTTCTAGATTTTTATATTGAGCTCCCATGGAGTAAATCCCATTAGTTGATTATTGTCAACCAACCAAGACCCACATTCATTAACAAAAGACAAATCTTTCTTTGTAGTAAAAACTACCTGAAATAGGTTGTCTCTGACTTCAATAAATCTTACCGGATGTCTAGGGTTCCATGCAACACATAGACTTTCCTTGAGCGCGATTTAGTTATCATTTTTGTTTGAAATAAGGGAACCCAGTAGACTCAGATCACAATCACCCTTCCATCCTGCTTCAGTTGTTCACTCACCTGAAAAATCTCCGTCTCCTTTTCGGTAAGTTTGAACTCCTGGACAAGTGCTCACACTTCCTCCATATCTTGATCCGGTCCTTGAAAATAGCTCACCATCGTCATACAATGGTTAGTAGAACACAAAATTTGAAGATTTTGTAGAGATCTTAATGCTACAAATGTAGTTGGAGCAACAAGGTTTCCACCTATCGGGGAGACCATAACAATATAGTCGCTTTACTTTCTTCAAAGATACTTGGGTGCGCTTATTAGTATCAGACTCAGCTTCATCGTGGGGGGGGGGGGGTTGACTTAACGATATAAAGACCATTATTCCCTTTTAAGTAAATTTAACCCAAAAAATTCTGTTAGACCTAGTTTAGCAAAAACTATTATGTTAGACAATAGTCTGGTATTTTTGTGTTAAAATTAATACTTGTTAGACCGTGGTCTAGTAGAATATTTTCTACTAGACCAAAGCAAACAAATAATTTTGTCATGTATCGGGTCGCTAAATCATGGTCTACCAGAAAATATTCTGCTAGACCATGATCTAGCAGTTTTGTGTTAAAATTATCACTTGATAGACTAGGATCTAGCAGAACAACAGAATTTTGTCATGTATCAGGTCGTTAAATCATGGTCTACCAGAAAATATTCTGCTAGACCATGATCTAGCAGTTTTGTGTTAAAATTATCACTTGGTAGACTAGGATCTAGCAGAACAATAGAAATATGAGTCTTAATATCCTTAAAATAGTCCAAAAGGTATTAATATCATTTAATTCTATCTCAATGGTCCTTCCATGAAAATTTCTCATTCTCTAAATTAAACCACATGTTGAAAGGGCAACAATATTCAAAACATAGTAATTAAAGACATGTTACGAATTGAATGCGTAAAAGACAGATTTTTCAACGGATGAAGTCTTTTTTATAGATCATGAAAATTTAAAGGTCTGGAATTTTCTTTAAAAATGATCAAAGATAAAGGATACTTGTGAAATTAAGTCTAAAAAAATCGCCGATAACATGTTTTCTCGAAATTCTCCAAAACTGTTTTTCTTCATTTTCTTTTTTTTTTTCCTTTTCAATTTGTTTTCTCTTTTTATTTCTTTTTCCCTTCATTTTTTTTTATTTTTTTCCAGGCGTCCAAAAAACTCCGCATTATAAAGTCCAAGCCATGGGTGAACCGGACAATGTAGCAAATACTCTTTCCATTCCTTAATCATTATGATTTAAGGCAAAAACACATTATGCCGTGAATGTGTCTTATGTCCCGATTTTCAAATTTGATCTCTATTCTTCCTCAGAATTTTTTTTGTTTCTTTATTGTGATTGTTCATGGAAATAGAAAGTATGGAAGAGAGAGAGTTGAAAAGATTGTTTTCCCTATAAGTTCATATTTAATTTTTATAGATTCTTGTATACTTTCCAAGAGAAAGTTATGGTTTATGATATAATTCTTCGAACTAGGTGGAGATTGAAATGATGCAAAAATATGTAATCGAAGAACAAATGAGACCACACGGCGGCGCAACAGGTGGTTGCACCACACGTGATTACTATGCGCAAGGCAAAAACAATGGCTTGGGAGATACTTTCGAGTCTGCCTCGGAGGAACATGACTCAGATCCCTGAAACTATAGTGAAGCTATTGTACAGTCAAAATTCTCATATTACATGTGGCAAATTCTGGACTGAAGACTCGATCGAAGAGAAGATAAAATGAGAACCGTAGGATCAACTAAGCGGTTATGAAGAGGAGATCAATCAGATGAAAGTGCACGACTTGCTAACGTAACAATCCAAGGAAATCAATCAAGGTCATTAGATCAATAAGACGGTTGTGAAGAGAAGTATCAGAGAGGAATATTCCTTAGAGATATCTATCAATTCCCTAAATCTTGTAACGAAATAAGAAGATTTATTATTATCTAATTATCACCCTCATGTATAAATATAGGCATATGTACAAGACTCAAAACCTAGGGAACCATACCTACACCAAATACAAGTGAATATCAAAAGTTTTCTCGTGGTTTTTCTTCCCTTTATGTGTTTTTCACGTGAATAATTATGTCCTTACTCGCTCATTTTATCTCTAAATAATTGTCTATATTATTCATTTGTAAAGGATTCCCTATACCGAAGAAATCCTTTACATTTTGGTGCTCTCGTTGAGAGTGAGAGAAAAACTCAAAAAAACTCTTCCAAAACTAAATCAAACGCCCCGTCGACGATTGAAAGTTGAAGTAGAAATGGAAGCAGAAGTAGAAACAAAAAATGACAACGGGTACAACACCGGAAACGGAAATGAATTGGAAGGAGAAATGAAAATGGCAATGATAACAAAAACAAAAACAAAAACAAACGAAAACTTATTCCTTTCATATTATTGGCATGTTTTCCATATTCTTATCATAATTTCTGACATTAAAAGAAAAAAGTGGAGACAAATAGATCAGAATTTTTTTAGAAAACTTGAAGGATTTTGTTGAAACAATGTTCAAATTGTATGGATGATAAAAGATTTTATCCAAATTTTTTTATGATAAGTGTATTTTGAACTGAAATTCTAAATTCAATTCTTTTGAATTTGAATCGTAAATCAAATCTCTAATTTAAAATTATCTCAAACATCGTGTGATAGATAAACTTTATCTTCATAATAATACGTGAATAGTTTTATTTTCCAATTAAATTTCTTTTGTCTCTTAACAATTGCAAGTAGAAATAGCCATAATTTCTTTGGTCTCTTATCAAAGCATTATGTTGATTTCTTCTATCTCATAAAAAAAATTATGGCTATTTTCTGTTTGAGTATTAAAATTTTCTATAGGAGATGTTGATAGTAAGATAGCATTAAAGCTTATGTTTCAATTACATTTTGTTTTACTTTTCCTTTGATGATTGGGCAATCAGATTGATCAAATACATTAAATTGAGTTGATTTGGTCATGCCTCCGTCAAAGAGGAGTTGAAGGAGCATCAAAGGACAATACCAAAAGTCAACCCACGTCATCAAATCAAATACCAAACAAGAAATAATTTTGAAGAAGATCTAATGAGGGCATCGGAATTCGGAGGTCAATCTAGATTCTGGGCATCTGTTTAGATCTCTATGACTGGGAGATAAGAAGATGCAACATTTCTGCTAACAGGAACCAAATATTCAATTTTTTCTCATGTCCTTTCCCTGAATTCAAAGCTTTAAATTTAAAACAGATACCAGCAGCCCGCCTGAACGAAAATAATAATTAGATCCATTTGACCACTACATCAAACGAAATCTAGAAATATCCAAAAACTCAAATAGAATATGTGAATGGGAAGCTTAAAAGGAAAATCAGATTCGTAAAACGTCGTGATAACAACGACGAAAATGTTGCAGGAATGAGAACGGGAATGAAAAAATGGTAAACTCGTTCCTTGTTTATCCGATTAACGTCATTATTAGACTATTTCTTTTATGACATTGTTATTTTCTAAAAGAGAAAGAAAGAAAAAAATAGATCTGAAAAGGTCGTAGAAAAATTTGTTAAACCAATATGATGGGTGTATTACATGATAAAAAAAGTTTTGAATTTTGAATTCTAATTCGAATCTTAAATTATATTTTGAATTTTAAATTTTGAAACATCTTATCTGAAATGACAAGATTATCGTATTTTGAACAATAAAATATCTTATCTAAAATTTACTATGATAAAATTATCCTGAATTTGAATTATAATTCAAATTTTAAGTCATCTTATCTAAAAGTTGTTATGATGATATTATTTTAAATTTTAAATTAAATTTTTGAACATGATTCAAATTTTGAATTTAAGTTTATCTCAAGCTAAAAAAACATAAACTTTGATCGATGTATTTTTTAGGATTTTTCTCTTCCCTTTTTCTATGTGCAAAAGTGCAGAAAAATAAGGGATAAATGAACAACCAGAATGGATTTGTCTTGACGATGGGAATGGAAAGGTCGTGACTACAAGAACGTAGACGTCGTGACAACATGAATGGAATTGTCTTAACGACGGGAACATATATGTCTTGTCTACAGGAAAAGTTTTGAGTATGGGAAAGAAATGTCTTGATGATGGGGAAAATAAGTGTCTTGAGAAAGGGAAAGGAATTGTCTTGATGACGGAAAAGTCTTGAAAATGCGAAAGAAATATCTTGACGGCAAGAAGAGAAATGAGAGAAAGGGAAAGGAATTGTCCTAACGATGAAAAAAAAATTATCTTGACAACGGGAACGGAATGTCTTGACGATGGGAATGAAAAAATCGTGACAACAAGAATGGCTATGAGTACGAAAAAGGGTACGACATCCACTATGGGAACGTCAACGGGAACAAAAATGGCCACGAGTACAGAAATGGGAAAAAAAATGAAAACGAGAATGGAAAACGGAAAATTTTGGAAAGAAATTACATGACAAATATTATATCATCAGACATATATGGAAGTATAGTTTTTGTAGAATTTTACAGAAATCAATTCGGAGTTCTCGATCAAAAGTTATGATAGTTTTTGTTGGTGCTTTTCAGGAAAGTAAACATATTCACGCTTTTCACATTTAAAATTTAAAATGTACCGATTTATATAGTATTATATGACAAATTATACATCGTTCGAAATATGTGTATGTCTAATTCTTGAAGAATTTTCCAGAACTTGATTTGGAGATCTTAAGCAAAAGTTATGATAATTTTCATGAAAGCTGCTTAGGAAAGTAAACGATCAACTTCAGAAATTGAATTGTTATAACTGGAAATCAACTACATGGGGAATCTTATATCGACAGAAATATACAGGAGTCTACTTATTGGAGAATTTAAGAAATTTAATTTGGAGTTTTCAATCAAAAGTTACAATAATTATTATACATATTGCTAAAAAAAGTAAGGATATTCACGTCTTCCAAATTGAATCTTTAAAGAGATTTATTTTAGATAGTATTATATGGAAAATTATATATCGTTGAAAAGAGACGGATGTATACTTCTAGAACAATTTTGTAGAACTTGATTCCGAGCTCCCGAACAAAAATATAATAATTTTCATGAAGGTTGTTCAAGAAAATAGATTATGCAGAACATACAATTTTAAAAATTATACTGCATCAATTGGAAACTAAATACATGGTGAATTATATATCATTGGAAACATATGAAAATCAACTTCTTCAAGGATTTCACAGAATTCAATTTAGAGCTCTCAATCAAAACTTATGCACGATAACATGCAGAGATATCAACTTCATCTATTAAGCTTCATCAATTAAGCTTCACCAACACATATGTCACTACAAAGCCATGAAAGTTAGTTTATTGAAATGCTTTACGGAATGAGATTCGAGCTTCTAGAAGAAAATTATGGTATACTCATTCCCTACTCATCTCATTAAGATATTATATATGGTGTTGTTCAACATTCTTGTCGCACATTATGTACGTGAAAAAGAAAAAGAAAAGAAAATTGAAGAAACTCTAGCGAGAGCCCGAAAGGAAATATAGGGCCCTTGGGCTATGTGAAAAATTTATATCGTTGGGAGTATCTACAGACATCGTTCTCAGAAGGAAACATTCCCCTATGCTTAAAAAAACTCAAGTCCATGAATATTTGTTATCTATGGATGACGTTTTCTAAAGGAAATTGAAAACGGGCCCTTGAGCTTAAAAAATGCTCAAGTCTATAAAGATTTGTTGTCTACGGATAGCGTTTTCTAAAGAGAATTGAAAATGAGCCCCTGAGCTTAAAAAACTTAAGTCCATGAAGATTTGTTATCTACATATGATGTTTTCTAAAGGAAATTGAAAACGGGGCCCTGAGTTAAAAAAAAAGATCAAGTCCATGAAGATTTGTTGTCTACGGATGACGTTTTCTAAAGGAAAATGAAAACACTCCCCTGAGCTTAGAAAAAGTTCATCCATGAAGATTTGTTGTCTATGGATGACATTTTCTAAAGTAAATTGAAAATGGGCCCCTAAGCTTAAAAGCTTAAGTCCATGAAGATTTGTTGCCTAAGAGCGACGTTTTCTAAGGGAAATTGAAAACGGGCCCTTGAGCCTAAAAAAGCTCAAGTTCATGAAGATTTATTGTCTACAGATGGTGTTTTCTAAAGGAAACATGACACTAAGTTTATAAAAAGTTCAAGTCCATTAAGATTTGTTGTCCACGGATGACGTTTTCTAATGGAAACATGCCTCCAAGTCCATGAAGATCTGTTATCTACAGATGAAACTTTCAAAATGAAACAGGCCCCTGAGCTTATAAAAGACTTAAGTCCATGAAAACTGGTATCTACAGGCATCATCTTCTAAATGGAAAAAGAAGAAGGAAAATGGGAAAAAAGAGGAAGCTGAAAGCAGAGAACGGAAACAGGAAGAAAGAAGAGAGTAAGTTAGCAAAAAAATCCAAGTGTTCGAGAACGAGAAGAGCGTGAGCGGGAAAAATGAAAGGGCAGAAAGGAAGAAAATGAGAACCGGGAAAGAAGGAATATATTAGTAAAAAAGTGTTGGAAAACGGAAACGAGAAAAGAAGATGGAAGAAAGAAAGAAAAAAAAGCAAAAAGCAAAAAATGCTAACAGTTAGGCTACTGGAAAAGCAGAAGTACGGAAAGGAAGCAAAGAAAGAAAGGAAAATGTTGAAAGCAAGGAATCAAGTCAAGTCTTGAGCTACTTAAAAAAGGTCAAAAGTAAGAAATTGACAAGTGTTGAGCTACGAAAAAATGGTCGAAAGTATAAAATTGACAAGTGTTGAGCTACGGGAAAAGATTGATAGTAAGAAATTGACAAGTGTTGAGCTACGAAAAATACCAAGGAAAGGTAAGAAAAGACGCAAATAAGAAGAAAGGAAAGGAAGAACGGGTGTATAGGAAAAAGAATAAAAAAAGAAAGGAAAAGCGCCCACGAGCTCTAAAAGCTTATGTTCTTAGGAGTGTCTACAAACATCGTTCTTAGAAAGAAATAAAAAACTTTGAAACATGAATGTTTTTCACTTACGGATCGGATGCTCCCTAAATAATTCACAAAAGATACAACTGATGAAAACAAAGATGAAATACTTCTAAAAAAAATAATTCAATGGACGGTCCTAAAAATTGAAGGTAATTAAAAAATGTTCAAATCAAGACATCTCAATACCAAGGTGAAACTGCCCACAAAACGAGAAACAATCACGGTGGTATGATAAAATTTGAACGAGAAGCAAGCTTACAAACAAGGCCATGATTTTTTATTTGAACCTAAGTCCTTAAAAATGGATAGTTCGTAAACTCTCTCAAAGTGAAAATGGGGTCATGATTCTTTATTTGATCCTGAGTCATCCTCTCCAAAGAAAATAACAGTTAATAAGTCATTTCATTAGAATGAAAGGGGCCAGGGTTCATTAGTTGAACCTAAGTCCTTAGAAAAATGATGTTTCATATGTCATTCTCTCAGAATGAAAATAAGGTCATGGTTCTTTATTTAAATCAAAATCCTTAGAAGACGGGTAGATTATAAATCCTTAGAAGACGGGTAGATTATCCTCAAACTAAATTTCACAACTAGAAAGATATTTGTTCTCCAATAAAGATCGACGCCACGAGAACGGATTCTGGGACAAAAGAAATTGAACTTGAAATGTTTAAAAACAGATTCTTCTAACAATTATTCTCAAGAGAACTGAGAAGCAAAGGTTTCCCAAGTGTTTAAGAGTGGATTCCGTTGAAAGCTTGAAGTCGGCACAATACCAGATTTTGATCCCCAAAATTTGCTAAGACTTTGAATAAAGGGCAACAAAAAGGGAGTTCAATAAAAGGAAAATTGCAAAAACAGAGTCATCTATATTGATCAAAGTAGAAGTACAAATGGTTCCCCATAAGAAAAATAAGGAAACGGGAAAGGCAAAAGAAAAACAAGGAAACATGCGAAACTCTACCACAAATGTGGAACATCAAACTCAAACTTCCGCAATGCAATTATGAAATGGTACATTCGCTCCTTACTCATTTTAATAAATTAGTATGTTATTGTTCTTGTACAACATTCTTGTAATATATATTAATGTACGGGAGAAAGAAAATGAAAAATGAAGAAATGGGAAAACTCTAACAATGAGTTCATAGTGAAAGAAATATAAAGACATATCAGAAAATGAAGGAGAATTAATCATCATCGACAAACTGATAAAAAGTTGCTCGACAACCGCAAAACATTTGTAAACGGGAATAAAATAACATAACGATGGAAAGAAAAGGATAAACCATCACTGACAGCAAATGAGAGAACATAAATGAGCATGTCTCCAAGAAGCACGGGAGAATAGAAACGGACATACGTAACGTTTGAATAAGAAAAGAGAAAACATTACACCTCTACAAATAAAATTATGTTAAGTGTGATGGGGCCAATGTACAGTCAAAATTCTCACATTACATGTGGCAAGCTCTGGATCGAAGATTCGATCGAAAAGAAGATAAAATGAGAACCGTAGGATCAACTAAGTAGTTATGAAGAGGAGATTAATCAGATGAAAGTGCACGACTTTCCAACATAGAAATCCAAGGAAATCAATCAAGGACATTAGGTTAATCATACGATTGTGAAGGGAAGCATAAGAGAGAATATTCCTTGGATATATCTATCAATCCCCCAAATCTTGTAACAGAATAAGGAGATTTATTATTATCTAATTATCACCCTCATGTATAAATATATGCATATGTATAAGACTCAAAACCTAGGAGACATATACCTACACCAAATACAAGAGAATATCAAAAGTTTTCCCATGATTTTTCTTCCCTTTATAAGTTTTCTACGTAAGCAATTGTGTCTTTACTCTCTCATTCTCTCTCTAAATAATTATCTATATTACTCATTCTTAAAGGGTTCCTCATACAAAAAAAATCCTTTACAACTATTACTACTAAAATTTGGCCTACCGTTACAGTCACTTATATAGTTTAATAACAAATCTATCAAAACCCGCCAAAGAAAAAAAGGCGCTGGTGGGAGAATTTTGGCTTTTTGAGATAAAATGTCAGGTTTTACATTAAAATGTAAGAAATTTCATAACTATTGTGAGATTTATTTTTAAAACTATCATTAAAAAGTTTTACTTTTAATTAACATGACAGTAAACAAATGAGAGTTGTTTTTAGAACTGTCATTAAAAAGTTTTACTTTTAACTAACACGACAGTAAACACATAGCTTTCATGTAACATATAAAAGATGATGTGATGTTTGAAAACATGCTTTTTATGACAGTTATTTAAAAATGTGATGTTTTCTCTATAAGTGTCAATATGTATGAAAATATGATACATCTCGAGGATGAGTTTGTCCCTCCGATGACGGAGCATGAGGCTGTTCCATTCGGTAGTGGAGCATGAGGATGACCTGTCCAGCGGCGGAGCGTGAAGAAGGTTTGTCCGGCGGCGGAGCATGATAGTGGTCTACTCAGTAACAGAGCTTAAGGATGGTTTGTCCTACAACGAAGCATGAGGATGGTTCATCAGACGTTTGAGCATAAAGATGGTCTATCCAGTGATGAAGCATAAGGAAGGTTCATTCGTAGATAGAGCATGATGATGGTCCACTTAGTGGTGGAGCATTAGGGAGTTCATTCCATCGACAAAGCATGAGGAAGGTCTGTGTGACGGCAGAGCATGAAGATGGTCTGTCCAACGACGATGCATGAAGATGTCGTCCAGTGGCAAAGCATGAAGATGGTCTATCTGGAAGTGAATCGTGATGATGGTCCATCTTGCAGTGGAGCATAGGGAAGGTTCATCTGATGGTGGAGCATAGAGAGGGTCCAACCGATGGAAGATCATAAAGATGGTATGTCCAACGGTGGAGCATGAGTATCATCTGACCACCAATGAAGCATGCAGATGGTATGTCCGTCGGTGGAACATGAGGATGATTCGTCCATCGGTGGAGAATAAGGATGGTCTGTTCGGCAGTGGAACATGAAGATGGTCTATCTGGTGCTAGAGCATAAGGAGGTGTCGTAAGAGCATGAGGATGATTCATACTGCGATAGAGCATGAGGATGGTCTGTCCAACAGCAGAGCATAAAGATGGCCTGTCCAGCGATGAAGCATGAGGAATTTTCGTCTGGCAGCAGAGGATGATGATGGTCCATCCTTTGGCCGAGCAATAAGGATGGTTGTACAGTGACGGAGCATGAGGATGGTCATATGGTAACAGAGCACGAGGATGGTCCGTCCGGTAGTGGAGCATGATGATGGTCCGTCTGGTAGTGGAGCATGAGGATGGTCCGTCCGACAGTGGAACATGAGGATGGTCTGTGTGACGTGGAGCATGAGGGTGGTCTGTCTGACGGTGGATCATGAGGATGGTCTGTTCGGCGGTGAAGCCACATGAGTTTAGTCTGACAGTAAAGCATTGGGATGGTCCATCCAATGGCAAAGCATATGGAGGCCTATGTGGCGTTGGAGCATGAGGATGGTCCATCTGGCAGCAGAGCATGATGATAGTCCACCTGACGATGGAGTATGGGGAAGGTCTGTCCAGCATCGAGCATAATGATGGTCCATCCGGTATCAAGCATGACAGTGGTCTGTCCTACGACATAGCATTTGGAATGTACGTCCGTCGATGAAGCATGATGAAGGTTCATCCAGCGGTGGAGCATAGGGAAGGTCCATCTGGCGGCAGGAGTTCTAGATTTTCTAACTGTAGTTTGGATTTTTTCATGATAGGCTACTTATGTTACTTTAATAGTCTTACTTCTTGTTTTTTGTAGGTACCAATTTTGTAATGAAGTATGACATTGAATTTTTAAATCTTGAAGAGATGAAATAAATTAGGAAGAGAAAGGAGGCCATGACTGCCCTAGCCCTGAGTGTATACCTGCCCCTAGTTCATCGTCAAGGCTTCCTGTTACCCTAGCTTTTACTAGGGAGTGTTCGATTAAGAAGAATCAACCGACGCTTGAGGTTGTCATCCAAACAAATGAGGATGAAGTTGGACTTATGACTGTACAACTAGATATACAAGCATCTATCGAAGTTGAGGATGATCTGATTCCAAACAATAGCTAAGTTTCTTTTGTTCCTAAAGGATAAAAAACTCTTATTCCAGCTTTCCTAAGTAGTTCAATGATGGTGCTCTCGCTTACAACTTACGAGTATGATATGTTACTTTTATGTTGACCTTGCATTTCAATCGCATGACAAATCTAACTCTATTTTTTTCATTCTTTACAGTGTATGATAACCTTGACTCAGAAGGTTGATGGGCTAGTTAAGAAGCATGATAAATATCTTACAGAGTTATAGATAATGAATACCCAAACTACAAAATACTAAGGTTGACTTGATGCATTCTCAAGCCATACGCAAAGTCAAATCTCATAACTTCTTGTTCTACGCGGAGAAACATTATCTCCGACGAAGTTTTGATGCGCTGGATGTGTCGCTCACACGCTTAAGCAAGATATGAAGGAATTGTACAATGAAGCTTATCTCAAGGTCATGATGAAATGAAGCTAGAGTATCTTAAAAAATATGCAACTTCATATGAATGAATTTTGAACTTACAATTTTGAAAATAAGAAACTTCGAGTCTTGCAGTGTGTATGCCTCAGATATGGTTATTTGTGGCTGGCATAAAAGATCAAATTCTCTTAGCTCGACTGCCCACTTCATCAAACTAACTTTAAAAATATGATCTGAGCTTCCTTGCTGCAGCTATACGTGCAAAGGTCGACTTCTCTATCTGAGAATACCAAGTCTATGTGTTGAGGAAAGACTTGTTGACATAGTAGATAGGCTATTGGACCTTTTCTTCCTCCCGAATGAGGACGAAGCTCACTACAGTTGAGGATACTACTAAGCAGATGAATAGTGTTTCCTCCTAATTAGGTTTGGCCAATATCGATGGATTTGTCAAGTACTGCTTCAGGTTTAAAAAAGCTATGTCGCATTCAAAATGTTTTATTTCCTTTCAAAATGTTAAAGAAAGGAAGGTGTTTGTCTGATGACCAGGAAATAAACTGATTGAGCACATAGAGTTGTCCAGTTAGTTTTTGAACTTCCTTGATGGACCTTGAGATGTATATGATTGCCTAAATTTGTTATGGGTTGGCTCAATGACGCACTGGGTTACAAGATTCCCAAGAACTTTCTTGAGGATACACAACAAGAACACTTAGAAGGATGGAGTTTCATATTATACAAATTTAGTACCTTGAAAGCTTGGTAAAATCGCCAACATGATTTTTGACTTTCGGTGACTTGACCAACATGTCATTGATATATACTTCCATCTTCGGTCCCAAGTAATCTTTGAACATTCGGTTGATTAGGCGTTGATAAATTACCCCAACATTTTTTAGTCTAAACGACATGACTTATAACTATAAGTCCCTTGCTCGTAAGAATGATTTTTTCTCCTAGTTAACAGGGTTGTATCCTGAGAATGCATCAATAACGCTAAGAATTTCATAGCCTGTGGTTGCATCTATGTAGATTCTCCATTTTTTGTTTTCTTCTTGACAACAACCACATTTGCAAGCCAGTCTAGATTTGAACCTCCCTTATGAATCTTGTGTCTAGCAACCTTTTCACTTCCTCATTAATCACAATAGTAATCTCTATCACAAACTTCATGTGCTTTTGTCTTACGAATTCATAATCTAGATCGACTTCCAACTTATGTGTAATGCTTGCTAGATCTATACTCTACATGTATGATATTGACCAAGCAAAAGTATCACAGTTTTCTATCTAGGTAAGACTTGACTTTACTCAAACCTAAGTTCATTACTAGAAAAGTATAGTCTCTGTTATAGCTCTTCCTGGCCGTGTTAGTGGAACCTCTGTTTGTGCTTCCCCCGTGAATCATATTTATAACCCTCCTATCAACGTGACTCGGAGAATCATCATCTCAATTTTTTTTGTAGCGCTTGTTGGAGTTATCATCCACAAACTCGTGGCCCCGCTTAATCAACTACTCAATTTCCCACTTTAATTGTATACATTCGTCGGACTTGTGGCCATGATCCTGTAGAAATTCATAGTAGTTATTTAGGCTTGCACTAGTTGGTCTGAGCAAGCAAAAACTGTTTGGTCTAAGCATATAGCTTGCTCATATCAACTAGTTTTTATTATTTTAAACAGATAAAAATAAATAAGGTAAAAATGACTTGGCCCGGGCAAGTAGTTTTTATAAACTACTTGCGCAGACCAAGTAGTTTTTATAAACTACTTGCGCAGACCAAGTAGTTATTATAAACTACTTGCGCAGACCAAGTAGTTTTTAACATTCTGGATAAATAAAAAGGAATAAGACAACAACTACTTTGTCTAATCAAGTAGTTTTTATGATTCTGAACAATCAAAATTGAATAAAGCAAAAAGTATTTGGTCTGAGCAAGTGGTTTCTATAAACTACTTGCTCTAACCAAATAATTTTTGTGATCTAAACAAACGGAAATGAATAAGTGAAAAAATACTTAGTTTAAGCAAGTATTTCTTATATATTACTTTCTTAAACCAAGTAGATTTTATGATTCTAAATGACTGATTGTCACTGAGTGATTGATGAGAAAAGGAAGTGTTCTAGCCAAAAACTACAACTTCATAAACGTTGATTTCCTGTGCTAAGGGGCTTACAATCGGGGGAATCTGCAACAATGATGTGATGTGTCGTTCCCTCTAGCTGGAACTCCTCACGATCTCAACATCTGCAAAACACAAACCTGGGGGTGGTTGCCCTGCCTAAGGGTCTCTAATGTTGAAGTTAGTATTTGATCGATATTTTGGCATAATTTTCTTAGGGGAGAATGTGCATACATTTCCCATTTATTAGTAGATGTATTTATATCTTGCTCCTTCTAGAGAGAGAGCGTGTCGAAGAAGTCTCTCAGAGGCGTGCTGGGGAAGCCTCACAAGACGCTAAATTTATTTTTGATTGGACAAAAGGGAAGCGACCTCGAAATAAACTGTTCAACATCGAATGTCAAAATGACTGGGCGGAGGCTATCCTCATATTCTATCACGGCGATTGGACCTGTTGAGTGCTACTTTCGGGATAGAAAAAATACATTTGTAGTCTAAACGACATGACTTGTAATAGTAAGTCCCTTGCTCATAACGAATGATTTTTTTCTCCTAGTTAGCAGGGTGCATGATAATTTGGTTGTATCCTGAGAATGCATCAATAAAGCTAAGAATTTCATAGCCTGCGGTTGCATTGACGAGTTGATCAATCTTCGACAAAGGAACTATCTTTTGGACAAGCCTTGCTTAATTAAGTGAAATATATGTAGATTCTCCATTTATTTTCTTCTCGACAACGACCACATTTGCAAGCCAGTCCAGATTTGAACCTCCCTTATGAATCTTGTGTCTAGCAACCTTTTCACTTCCTCGTTAATCATAATATTAAGCTATGTCACAAACTTTATGTGCTTATGTCTTATGAGTTTATAAGTTGGATCGACTTCCAACTTGTGTGTAATGATTGCTAGATCTATACTCGACATGTCTCATATTGACCATGCAAAAGCATCACAATTTTCTGTCTAGGTAAGACTTAACTTTACTCAAACCTAAGTTCGTTACCAGAAAAGTAGAGTCTCTACTATAGCTCTTCCTGGTCGTGTTAGTGGAACCTCCGTTTGCGCTTCCCCCGTGAATCATATTTATAACCCTCCTATCAACTTGACTCGGAGAATCATCATCTCACTTTGTTTTGTAGCGCTTGTTGGAGTTATCATCCACAAACTCCTTGAGGTGGCCCCGCTTAATCAACTCCTCAATCTCCTACTTTAATTATACACATTCGTCGGACTTGTGACCATGATCCTTGTGAAATTCATAGTAGTTATTTGGGCTTGCACGGTTTTAGACTTTATCTTTCATACATGGCGACCAACGCACATAATCATAGTCTTGATTCGTGCATCTATCTTCGTCAAAGAAGCATTAAGACGATTCATTTGGTATTCATCATTCATTCCCAATCTATCATAGATACTTGGTCTTTCTCGTGGATTGTCCTCCCATGATCTCTTCGTGTCTTTCCTATTTTGACTGCTCTTCTCCTTGCGACCATTGTCTTCTCTGTTAAGGGAATTACGTTTGGTCTTGCCACCCTTTGCTTTGTCCCATTTCCATCCAAACTTCCTTTCTTTTCGAATATTATTCCAATAGTATGGACTTCTGGGCCCTAGCTAAAGCTGCTTCCATAATCTTTAACTCGTCTAAGATCATTGATTCATATATCTTAGTGTCTGGTAACAGTTAGCTTATGAAGTCTTGAGTGGCAGCTGCATCGTCATATTTCAAAACATCCATCTTTTAATTGGAGAACCGTTTAATGTAGTCTTTTAAGATTTCTCCATCTCATCGGACGACCTTGTGTAAATGATGAGCTTTCTTGGAGGCTTTTTGGCTAACACATGTTGCGTGATAAAGGCTTGTCCGTGTTGGGAGAACGATGAGATTGAGTTCTGTTCTAGAGGGTTGAACTAGGTTAAGGTTGTATCAGCGTAGTGGTTGTAAAATTTTGACACATCATGGCATCTAACTTCTCTATTGGGATCCTAGTTGAGCCATTACTTGCTTGTAACAATTAACATGGTCAATTGGATCCTTCGATCAATCATATACTTTAATGATAGGCATGGTAAACCGTTTTTGGTTGTGTAACATACCATATTGCTTTTACAAAATGTGACTTTAACAAACCCTTGACTATAGCCTTTGTCTCGTCGTCGTGAGTTTGAATATTCGTCTTGGTAACACTTCTATCTAAATCCTTGATCAATTCTACATAATCAACTTCTTCCGTCTTTTCATTATCCTTACTCTTATTGGTTCGGCCCCATCATTGCGTGGTCTTGAGGATGAACTTGCATGGGAGTGATGCAATCGATGAGGTCTATGAGAGTGGTGGGAACGATGGGACCTATGTGTTAACCCTATATCTGTATGAGATAACTTTAGATGATAATAAAACATTGACGTTGCTAATAAATTTAACCAAGTTTGTAGAGGATATTGAAAAAATTACTGCAAGGCATTCCAATTGATGTCATGAAAATATTTATTTTCATAAGAACTCATAAAATATGAAGATTGAAGATCATGAAGATATTTACTTTCATGTAATTTTTATTAGGATATCACTCATTTTATTTGCTTTTATTAAAGCTCAATTTATTTAGGGATGCCTATCATTAAATTAAATCACCATCCATAAAATGCCTAAACGCCAAAAATCATATCTCTCTTGCACAATAGACAAAATACATGATGAGGGGATAATGACAAAGTACAAACAAAGTAAATTTCAATTTAAAGCAGATAAAAGAGAGATGGAGCTTACTAGTTTTTTACCATATTATGTTTTTTTGGGTAAGAGTATTCCTTGCCTTTTATGTCAAGGATTTTTTTGTCCTCCTTTTTAAGGATGGAGTGTCCGTCATTTTGTTTATATTCAAAATTTGAAAATTTCTCTCCTAAACCCTAACTTCCATCTCCTCTATAAATACACCCCATTTCTCTTCACAAAATACAATTCATAGTCAAGAGACTTGCTCCTAAAACTCTCGAGCTTAGATTAGAGATTTTACTATTTTGAGAGAATTATTGTAAAAGAGGTCACTTAATCTCGAAACACATAGCCTTGTGAGGTTTAGTTAGCACCCATAAGCCAATTATGGTTTGTAAGATTTGGTCTTCATCCTTAAGAAGATCGTGAGATTAAAAATCTCTAAAGGGGGCCTTGAAGCGTGGACATAGGGATAGTATTTCCCAAACCACGTAAAAATATTGTGTGCATATCTTCTTCTCATTCTTCTCTTTTTATTTTATACTATTTATTCTCGTAATTAATGAAAATCATGCTATAAATTAATGCTATATGCACTTCACAAAATATAATATTTTCTTGAATGTTTTGTTAGAATGTTTTCTAATTTACTATTACATGGAATTTCTAGAGAACAGTTAGTGAAAGCTGTTGGTTGTCATGAAAATGTTGTCTTATTAGCAGTGTGGGTACAATATGCTTTTCTGCTATAGATTGCAAATGAGGGAGTAAATTGTTCTCCATACTACTTCAAATGTCAGTTCCAATTGCGTGTTCCAGTGAGTTCGCTGTCGAGTTGGAGAAGACGTGTACTCCAAGCTTTCGCTCATGCACTTCACTAATTGCTCGTAAGAGTTGCACATTGTGCAGCAGTAGTTACTTGGAGTACAATGCCATTCAATTGTATAAATGTTAAATTTTCACTGAATTTTTATGTTCAGTGGAAGTCATGTTTGGTTGAAGGGATCCATAGTGGGTTAGCTGGTTAATTGCATAGTTGTAGTATTTAATGAGGTTAGTAGAAAGGATATACTAATTTGGTGTTAATGGTTATGAATTATATGATTCTTTCTTGCTGGAAATATTTAATTGTAGTATACAGTGTTGCCTTTAATTGATAAAACGAATTGCTGCAAGATGTTTCTCTTATAACTTCCTCAGATGTAGGTACTCCTTGGGTTGGAATATGCGCACTCAGTTTATCATATTAAAGAATCAGTGTTTGTGTTCAGTAAAGAATCCAGTGACAGATCATAGAAATTCAGACGTGCACCAACAACAAATTGGTGGGTTCACTGATGATAAGATTTTAGGTAAGAGATACGAGGTTTGGTATGGTTTTTACCTGAGGGACATAAAATGGAGGACTACTTGCTATTTTGGATTGGTTCTGAGAAATCAGCATTTTGCAAATGTGGTGCTGGCATTTAGTAGGAGACATATCAAACGGGGTAGAGACCTGCTCTACACTTTATAGTATTGATAACGTTGCTTTTATTTTCCAACTTGAGTCTAAATCTTTATAGATGCCGAAAAAGATGAATATTGGATAGTTGATATACAAGAAGAATTTAATCAATTTGAAAGAAGCAATGCATGAGAACTTATGTCTAGACCCTTTAATCACTCAATAATTGGTACTAAGTGGGTGTTTAGAAATAAAGTAGATACAAATGATATTGTTATTAGAAATAAAGTTAGAGTAGTGGCACAATGATATAATCAAGAAGAATGTATAGATTATGATGAAACTTTCACTCTCGTTACTAGACTTGAGTCAATAAGAATGCTATTAGCCTTTGTATGTTTCAAAAATTCTATTTTATATCAAATGGATGTCAAGAGTGTCTTTTTAAATGGATACATCACGGAGGCAGTTTATGTAGAACAATCTCACAGTTTTCAAAATTTGAATTTTTCAAATCACGTGTATAAACTTAAAAAGGTTATCTATGGACTAAAGCAAGCTCCTAGAGCTTGGTACCTAAGGCTAAGTAAATTTGTTATTGATGATGGATTTAACATGGGCAAAATAGATGACACCCTCTTCATAAAATCAAAAGGCAATGATATCTTAATTATCCAAATATATGTAGATGATATAGTTTTTGGTATCACTAACGAATCTTTGTTTAAGAATTTTGCAAACCCTATGAGCAAGGAGTTTGAAATGAGCATGATGAGAGAATTGGACTTTTTTCTTGGACAACAAATCAATGAGATCTTCATAAACCAAGAAAAATACATCAAGGATTTGCTTAAAAAATTTGACATGAAACATGTAAAGGCTAGTAATACTCCTATGAGCACCACGACAAAGCTAGACAAAGTTGATAAAAGTAAAGACTTCGATATAAAGAAATATCGAGGTATGGTTGGATCTCTACTCTACTTAACTGCTTGTAGACTCGGTATCATGTTTAGTGTATGTTTATGTGCTTGTTTTCAAGTTTGTCCCAAAGAATCACATTTACAAGCTATTAAATGAATTTTTAATTATTTACTTGGAACAACTAAATTTAGCTTTTGGTATCTAAAATGTGATAATCTTGATTTAATTGAGTATTTTGATTTGGACTTTGCTGAGAGCTTAACTGATAGAAAAAATACGAGTGGTACATGTCAATTTTAGGGCACTCACTTGTTTCTTGGTTTAGCAAAAAGCAAAATTTAGTACCACTATCAACCGCCGAAACCGAATATATTTCTGTCGGTAATTGTTATGCTCAAATTTTATGAATGAAGCAAACTCTAACAGATTTTAGTTTAGTTTTTGAAAATGTTCTTATTAGATGTGATAATACTAGCGTAATTAATGTTTCTAAAAATCCTATTTTACATTCTCGTAGTAAGCATATATATCTTAGACATTATTTTATTCGAGATCATATGCAAAAATGAGATATTTTACTAGAGTTTGTAGGCACTGCAAATCAACTTACGGATATTTTCACAAAATCACGAAATGTTGAAAGTTTTTGTAAAAATAAGCTTTGTTTTGAGAATTTAAGATATTAGTTAATTTTTTTTTCTACTTATCATGTCAAGATAAAAATATTTTTCCTCATTATTATTGGATTATTCTATTCTATGATAACAAAGAGAGAGAAAATAGAATATGCTTAAGAGTTATGTTTTTATCTTTTGATGTGTAAGCATATATTTAGGGGGAGTAAATTAAATACATTTTTTTTATCTAAGTTGTTTGTCATCATAAAAAAGGGGGAAATGATTAGCCATATATCTCTATGAGATAACTTTAGATGATAATAAAAAATTGACGTTGCTAATAAATTTAATCAAGTTTGTAGATGCTATTGAAACAATTACCACAAGGCATTCCAATTGAAGATCATGAAAATAAAATCTAATTTATTTAGAGATGTCTATCATTAAATTAAATCTTCATCCGTAAAATGCCTAAACACAAAAAATCATCTCACTTATATAATAGACAAAATACATGAGAGGGAGATAATGACAAAGCACAAACAAAGTAAGTTCTAATTTAAAGTAGATAAAGAGAGATGAAGCTTACCCAAATACTTTTTGACCATATTGTGTTATTTTGGATAAGAGTATTCTTTTGCCTTTTATGTCAGTGAATTTTTTGTCCTCCTTATAATGGATGTAGTGTCATTCCATTTTTCTATATTTAAAATTTAAAATTTTTCCTTCTAAACCCTAACCTACATCTCCTCTACAAATACATCTCATTTCTCTTCACAAAATACAATTCATAGCTAAGAGACTTGCTCCTAAAACTTTCCCAATACTCTAATAAATCTCTCATAATATTTTGAGCTTTATACTTGTAAATTTCTTGAGTGAGCAAGATTATTTTTTTATGATTTTGGATGAGAGATTCTACTATTTTGAGAGAGTTATTGTAAGATGTCACTTAATCTCGAAACATATAGCCTTGTGAGGTTTAGTTGGCATCCATAAGCCGATTGGATTTGTAAGATTTAGTCTTCACCTTTAAGAAGATTGTGGAATTAAAAATCTTCAAGGGATGCCTTAGAGCGTGGACGTAGAGATATGATTTTTCGAACCACGTAAAAATATCGCGTGTCTATCTTCTTCTCCTTCTTCTCTTTTTACTTTGTGCTATTTATTCGTCAACACATTTCGATTTCTCGCACTTAATTTTTGCATTTTAATTTAAACACGATCACCCATGAGACTGGTGGGATCTATGGGACCTATGAGACTAGTGGGATCTTTATGATTCTTCTCTCCACGGGGCAGGTTGATTGTTTTGGTGAACCTTTTTCCTGAGCTCCCTCAGTTCTTTAACCATTTGGGCTACTAGTAGGGTGAGGTCAGGTGAGATGGAATCAGGTTGATTCATTGGGAATTGGCTTTAGGCTGGTGGATGTATGGCTGGCGGAGCAACCAATGTTGATGCATCACACACCGAATTTTCATGGATATTATTTCTCATGTTCACCATTGTGACAGAGCGTGAAAAATTTCAAGTTTGGAAAACAAATGCGTTTCTCATTGTAGTTGCTGGAAATCTAGTGTCAGATGTGTTACCATGCGTCGCCGGGTAATTAGACGATGAACTTAAGAACAAGATAAAAGGAGTGAATGTAAGTGTTTCAATTTGACACTAGTGCGTTGCCTAGCTAATTAGACTCCTACGCTCAAGTCAGTTATGGTTTTGACAAGGTGAGACTAGAGAGCTAGAAATGAGTACTTTATGAATGAGCTAGGTAACCTATATCTATAGGAAATAACCATTGACTTTTCATAGAGGGCCAAAAAGTCTGGGTCAGGCTCGAGACTGATCTAATGACTTTTGGATTTGATAGATGAGGTTTGGACCAGTCAATTTTAGCCTTCTACATATTCAAGTGGATATCATAGCATACCCTTTGACTTGTAGGGTATGTGAATCAATTATTGATATCAATGTTCTAAGTCACTGGGAATTTATTTTTCATAAGATTATTTCTTACGCACATTTCCTGACATTGATTTGTGTAAACCACTGTCATTTTATCTGTACAGAGAAGCAACTTTGTAGCCTCTAGGTTCAATTTTCAAGCGTTGCTTCAATATCCAATGCTTGGCTTTAGATCTTGCTTTTGCAAAATAAAGGACTTGGGATGTTGATCTGATTCTTTTTTTGAACTTCAACCTTTCATATTGATCTTTATTGAAGTTTCCTCCTAAAATCCTTATTATTGTATGGACATTGAGATTCCATGCTCTTTGTTTTTGACACTGTAAGAAAAACTCTAGTATCACTTGATCATCATGTACATAAGGAGTTCAATTGCAATTTCATGGGTGCTTGGTTATATTTTTGTGCAAATTTGTAGATTTTATTACATGGGTGTTAGTTCTATTTTTCTGTAGCTCTAATTCTTTTAACTAGTATATTTAGTTACAGTAATGTACAGAGGAGGTTGGTGCTATATTTTCCTAAAATCTACTAAATATGTTAATTTGAAGTTTAAATTCATCTACAGCATGGTAAGCTATAATAAGATGAAACATCGTCTCTTATTTGATAAATAGTTACGATGTGTGATAACTAATTATGCATATTTTGGTGTAATATAGATATTTAGATTGAGAATTTTATAGTGTTTAATGCGACTATAAAGTGTTTATGCAATGAATTGTTCAAATTGATTTATTTATGGTGCTATGGATGTGGCTAAAGAAGAAATAGCAAAAGACACTTGGATGGAGAAGAGACAACCTACAAAGAGATCTTAGACATTATATATAAAAAATGGGAGCTTCAACTAAATTGACATATGCATGCTGCCACTTATGTTTCTTGAATCTTCAATTTCAATATCATCATTATCTTTTCCACCAATCCAAAGATCAAGTGGAGTCTAACTGAACTAAGAGATCGAGAGAGAATACCGATCTCCAGCTAAATATGTTCTGATGAGGATACTTATTTTGTTTTTCTTTTTTTTGGATTCCAATAGGCAAAATTAACTCGCAAAAAGTGTTCTCCTTGAGTGGGGATGGGGGTTTTTGGATAAAGCCTAAGAATCCATATTTTGTTTTACATAAACTTCAGAATCAATCATCTCATAAAAAAATATAATTATGCCAAATGCCTTGATGCTTCCCCTTTGTTCAGAAACTCTAGTATCTCTTGTTTAATGTCGTGAAGAACTTTATCATGAGTTGTCACATTATTAAAAGTTCCTCACAGAAGAAAGAAATCTGTTTTCTTTTCCAATTCTGATTCTCTCTGTTTTCTCATCTTTTCAATTCTGATTCTGCTGTTTTCTCTTCAGTGAAGATTGGAATCCTATTCTTTTTATACTTATTATATAAATCCGCCAGAGACCCACTGCACACCAAGCTAAAACCTTATCTCCGTCTGTTTTTCCGCTGCAACCGGATACGATTTCTTTCCACGTAGACAGGAAATCCGAGTGAGGAAGCATTTCTGATCTGATCTGAAGAGGGCTCGCAAACCAGAAGGCCCTGCTAAATGGACAAAGGAAAAAGACACGAACCGTCGTTTCTTCCATCAAATTGCACAACGAGCAGAGGCTTCCAATGTTCATCCCCTTCTTTAACAGGTTAGATTTTGTAGCTAGAAGATTTTTCGCACACCTCCACACAAATCCCTGATTTTAGGAGTAATGGACAATTTCCAAATTTTCTTCCAGAGATAAGAATCATTTTCTGTATAGCTAGACTCTCCTGATGCGATTTTATGTAGATTACCATTTCTGAGCATGTTTACTGCAACTCTGTATATAACCCATCTCTTGAATGAAACCAACTGATTTTATCTGGGATATCTCTGCTGCTGGTATAAATAGATTTTATAATTGCTGCATCATCTCTGTTAATTAAAGGAATGTTCCAACCACCGTTAGGAAGGAGAAGATTTTCAACCTTACAATATCATCCCGAGCCATTGTAGTGACTTTGAATAACTCAGGTCCAGGCATCCATGGATCCTTCCAAATATCAATATCTCTACCGTTCCCCACCTTCCAACATAAACCGCCCATCAAACTTTTCCTTCCCTCCAAAATGCTCCTCCAACCCCAAGACGGTCAATGAAGACTTTTATGCCCCGGGAACATTGTTGCTAAAAACGACATTACACTTCTGAGTATTAATCACCTGGCCTCAGCAAGAACTGTAAATATTTAAAATATCCGTGATATGCTTAAACTCTCGAGCATCCGCCCAGTTGAATAATAAGCCATCATCTGCAAAAAAATAGATAGGAGACAGATGGACCATTTCTAGCAGCTCTGAACCCCCGAATCTTCCCCACAGAATCAACCTCAGTGAGCATTGCGAATAGAGCTTCTGCACAAAGAATAAACGGGTAAGGGGAAAAGGGCACCCTTGCCTCAAACCTCTCTCCGGATATAATATGCTAGGTACGTTCTCGTTCACAAGAACACTAAAAGAGAATGAAGATATGAAAGAAAAGATCCAATTGCACCACTTCTCGGAAAAGTCCAATCGCTTTAAGACTGCAATGACGAAAGCTCATTCGACTCTATCGTAAGTCTTAGACATATCCAATTTTTAGCCGCAAGCTTAGCACCCTTTTGCCCCGTCTTAGTAATATTGTGAAGAATATCATGTGCTATTAAAAGTTGTCATTGATGCTCCGACCCCGGATAAAGGCACTTTGATGAGGACTCACAATGCTATCCATAACTTCCTGAATCCTATTAGATAAAATCTTTGAAATAATCTTGTAAGACACGTTACAAAGACTAATAGGACGAAGATCATCCATGGTGTGGGGGCTTTTCTTCTCAAGGATAAGGGTTAAAAACATGTAATTAATGTCTTTTGGCAGAATACCCCTCACAAAAAATCTTTAACAAGCTTGTATACATCCACTTTGAGCAAATCGTAAAATTGACTGTAGAAACTTGCTGGAAAACCATCTGCCCTGGAGCTTTAGTATCCTCTATCTCCTTAACTACTCTATCAATCTCCATATCATCCACCGGCCTATCTAAATTAGCGCAATCTATGATATCCGCCCGCGGTTTGAGAAATTGGACAGCCCGATCAACATCCCTTGGTTTAGTGGACATGAAAAGCTCCACAAAATAAGTTTTAGCTTCTCTCATAATCACATCATGTTTAGTAGACCAATTCCCGAGACTCTCGAATACCATGAATTTTATTGCTCCTCCGATTCTGAACCTTCGTGTGAAAAAATTTTGTGTTTTTATCACCAGAGGCTAACTACTTAGCTCTAGATCTATCCCTCCAATAATTTTCTTCCTGAATAAGAGCCTTCTCCAAACTAGCTTCCACCTGTCTGATACCACTCGAATCAGCATCTATGGAAGAGGTCCCGGAGCTTATTTTCAAGCTTTGAAGCAAGAACCTTCGAATTTGCACTCGGCTCCCTCTTTCTCCAAGACAGCAGCCATTTTTGACTTGATTCAGCTTCGTTGAAACCGATAAATCCCCCAAATCTTTTTTGAAACACCTCTATTGTAGTCCTGCACTCCTCGAAAGCTGTCCATCTTCTATCATACCAGAAAATACGTTTTCAATTAGAAAACACATGACAAATATCTACAAATAACATGATATGATCCGAACCCCGCCGAATTTCCCAAAACTAGACCTGGTCCCTCCACCGAATTTCTAATATTAACATTTATTCAGGTGCTGCCAGCTGGATCCTCCCCTCCACCATCACGTGTGTTATAATTCCACACTATTTGTCCTTCATTAAACGCCACCTCAGCCATCCCATTATTCTCCGAAACAGAAGCAATTAAAAAATCCCCTTTCTCCTTAAAAGAAGGAATAGACTCCTTAGCGGCAACTTCTCTATCATCTTGAATAGTAATTAAATCAGAGTTTTCTCTAATCGAAACCCCCACACTCCTTTTTGAATTTGAAAATCCCAAATAATTAGCCATATCATAAACCACCTCCACATTGTCCGCCCCAACCATAACTGAACATCCCGGAATTCCCTCTGAAATCTTCATCCCCTTGCTCCGATTTTCTCCTCCTTCCACCAACTGATCGGAAAAAACTGTCGGATCATCACCGTTCCCATCATCCACAATCCTCCTTCCTCCAACAGTAGGTATATGAGGTTCCGGTGCAGGTGCGGTATTCGAATTTCTAGTTCCCCTCCAGGTTTCAGCATCTTCCTCTCCCCTGACATGGTGCATTCGAGAGTTGTAAAATTCATCCTCTCCACTGTTCTGATCTCTACCATCTCGCCAACCTTGACGCCTACCCTGGTCTCAGCCTCTCTGACTTTTCCATCTTCCACCAAATCTACTCCCGAGTGGTCATGCCTTCCTCCATAATTAGCATAGTGGCTCCTCTTCACATTAAAGAAATCAGCTTTAATTGAATTGTCATATTCACCTTCTCTATTGCCTTCTCCCATTGTGTTTTCTTTTCGCGAACAATGACATTCTTAGTTAATAATACAGCCACAAAGATTACAAAATCTTGGCGAATGTTCAATCTTAAAGCCGCATCAGAACTTCTTTCCCTCGAAGTTTAGCAAAGTCCCCCTTTGAAGAGGCTTATTGATCATAATCTAAACCTTTACTCTAATAAAACGCTTCAATTCGAAACCATCTTTAACAAAGCTATCATCTGTAGCTATGACTTTCCCCATTTTCCTCCAAGAACTGCTCCGACCTTACTATTACGACGTTCGATTGGGAGTTGATAGATCTGAAACCAAAAATTATCCTTGAGAAACACCTCAGAATTAAAATTCAGACCCTGGGACCATTTTTTAACCACGAACAGCTGCTCCTCGAACAAACCATGGCCCATTATTATTACAAACAAAATTAATCATGGTTTCAGACTTGAGAAGATCTGAAACCTATCTTTATCAATTTCAATAAAACGAAGCTCTTCGTTCGTATTCCATGCTGTTGAAAGGGCTCTTCTGAACCCCAGTAGATTGTATTTCCTAGAAGCGTACAAGCGTCCAAGAATACTACTCAGATGGCAATCCTCAATATCTACAAAATTTTCCTCTCTCGAAATAATAACTTCCTCAGCTTCCTCTTCGTGAGACTCCAAGAATAAGTTTTCGCATTAAATCCTGGTCAATGAGACCAGAAACTTGATGAGAAGACTTATTGGTTTCCATTCACAACCCTACCGACTATTAGAAGAAGAAAAACGAAGCTAGACAGCGACTCCCTAGGCTTAAGAGCTTGGGAGGCAACCAGTAGTCATAGCAGCCGACATTTAGCAAAAGCAATTTATATACTGAGTTGTTTGCTATCACCGAAAGTAGGTCTTTTTTGGATAGGAAATCAATTAGTTTTGGGTAAGACTTATAAATTACCCAGACCCAAAATTCGCTCAAGTTTCTCCAAAATTCGAAAGTAGGTCTCCTGAATATCAAGTTCTCCATTATTCGCTCAAGTTTCTTCATCAACTTGTTAACCTTCCCCACGTTGGCAATTCTATGAAATAACCTAGATTTGTTGTCCGACTCTAGAATTTGCCTGTTTCTGACTTTGTGTCCAAGAGATCTCATCTTTCATCAATATGTGTAACTTAGCCTTGAGGTATGTTCTTTGGAGATACAATGGAGTCGTTGGGTACCCGACAAAGTGTAAATCATCCATCTCTTTGATTCTCTTTTTGGTGGTGCCTTTTCAACTCTTCACCCCCAAAGACCTCGAAGTATCAAGATTTCAATTTTCACTTGATGAGACGTAATTTCTCAATGAATTTGAAACCCTCTCATCCCTCAGTATCACAACCAGATCATCAAGTTTTTCCTTTGGTTAACATGGACTCCTTTTAAATTGACTAGAATCGAGAATAATCGGGCAGTTGACATAGGTTAACCTGGTCAATGCTTCTTGAAAACCAAAGGAAAAGCTTCTTGCCATACCTGTAGGAAAATAAATCTTTATATCCTGCTGCAAACTAGATATGCTCTAAGATTCGACCATGTGAGAGGGGAGTTTAGTGAAAGGGAAATGTCTAAGACACTCGGATCTTTTCTTTGTTTAAGCTTCTTCATTTTTTCCCTCAGGGTTATCTTATTAACATTATTATCTTTTTTGGAAGTGAACAGCAAAATTGTTTTGTTTGGCACTGCATTGGAGACTGTAAAGTGTTATGTTAATAATTGTGGTACACAAATCCTACTAAAAAGTAAAGGTGGTATACCGGAAATGGAAAATAATTTGTGGATTAGAAATCTAGCAAAAATCCAAGACAAAAAAAACATGAAGCTCTCTGTAAAGAGAGAAGTTTCCGATTATTAGATTATGATTATTAAGATGTTAAACATGAATTTATTTATTTAAAATTTTCTGCAATATTTTGTAATTTTAGCCATCGTAATTTCTTGCAAATTCCTTGCTGCAGAAAATAAATTTCTATGTTAGTTTTATTAAATTTAAGTTTTGAATGTTATATATTTTTATTTTGGATCATTAATTATGCAGGAGTGTGTTATAAAGTAACTTTTTCTACAAATATTAGCTGAGCATCATCACATCGCATCTTTTGTCATGCATCACTTACAACTATGTACAACTGTTAGAATACACAATTAACTTGGTGTTTATTGCAGCTGTCTACCTTAATATGATTCATCAGATGAAAGAATTTGATCACTGAAGCTGGGAAAAATGCTTATATGCTTGTTATGGGAAGACCAAACCCAGCAAAACTTGCCAACTTTCCTGAGGTAATAAATAATCTGTGCTTTTGTTACCTAAGTCAGTTGTTTTTAGTCTAACTATAACCCCTTTTTTGTGCCAGTGTGATGTTTTCATATATGTATCTTGTGGGGAGACGACACTTTTGGATAGTAAAGAATAGTTGGCACCAGTTCCTGCTCCATTTGAAGCCATGCTAGCTTTCAACAGGTATTTTGGACATATGATTAAATCTATTTATATCTTTGCTTTTAACTTTCTTCATTAAATTTACCTTGACCATAGAAGTCTAGGTACTCTACAATATGTGTGGAGTGTCTCTTCCTCTAATTATATGTCCAATATTTACCCCATCGATCGTTAAAATGTGTGAAGCAATCTGATTTTATGAATCTTGCCCTGATATCGTCGTAAATTTGTCTGCTCTCTGAGCTAACCTTATTAATCTCTCTCTGTTTTCTGTTCTTTTCTCGTTTTGGTGGATACTCAAGCGCACACTCTTGTGAGTCTTTTTGTGCGTTGATTGATATTGTATATGTCTGTGAAACTGTTTTGGTGGATGCTCAAGCGCACACTCTTGTGAGCCTTTTTGTGCGTTGATTGATATTGTATATGTCTGTGAAACTTTGTACTCAACTTTTACCACATTATAATATTAAATAACCTTGAAAAAAATTGTATTTGAGTAATGATATTATCCTTTACTAAATTATAATGTTAAATAACCTTGAAAAAATTGTATTTCAGTAATGATATATCCTGTTAAACTCATTTATGAGAATCTGGCATTTCTTATCACTCTGCTTCTTATTTTAAAAAAGAACCCAAAAAGAAGAAATTAAAACTCCTTTCCTTAACTTATGCATTTCCCTTGCAAAAAGTATGGTAAAAACTCATTTCCTTACTTATAACGTCCAATATGCTTTGATATATTTTAAACAATAATTTCAACACACGTCCTTATTAGTTGTGAACTTGAGTGATTCGATTTACAGGATAGACATTGTTTCTTATAAATAGTTATTTGCAATCTGAGCAGAAAAATGACGGGAAAGCGATGGAGCTCTTGCTTTATTAGGTACAATGGAAAAGGCTTTACAATTGCGTCATAATATGAGCAATCTATTTTCAGAATGAACTACTCAAATACGACTCCAGGGGCCTTCATCTGTGAGAGGGTGAGTAATGCAGGCTGCAGTCTGCCATACAATGTTTAGTTTTTTCAGCCTGTGGATAGGATAACTCTTGGATTTTTCAAGGCTAAGGTGAGTCTGGCTTACGAGGGTTGCGTTGTGTGGAATCTCAGCTATGATAAATTTATTGTTGTTCCAAAAAACTTTGGAGAAATTGGTTCAACCATGCGTGCAAATTTATATGATTATTATTGTTTGTGAACAGGTAAAACATACCCACTTCCACGTGGACAAGGGATGGTCAACCGAAGGGTTCGCGAAAAGCAGTAGAAAAGTGGAAATGGGTGAGAAGGCTGATTACGCGAAACACCCGTAAACAAACGAAGAACGGTTGGACGCATACTAAGAACGGGAAAGAGCACCATAACGGGAAAAACTTACTAGCCAACTGGAAAAGACTGACAAAGGACTCCACGCCTCTTAAACGAAAAAAGAAACCTGAGACTCAGAGAACTACTCTGAACGGGCAAGGCACTCGCTGAACTGTGCAAGAACGAGAGGAGAATGATAAGAACGGAAACAGACGAAAGGGATATGGAATGATAGTTAAGTGACAATGATTGATTAGGTAGCTGAATGACTTAGATGAGATAAGATGGTAGGCCACCAAATGATTACGACTGACTGACTCGAACCACAAGAAATCACTAAGTGACTTGACTGATTGACGGCTGAATGAGACAGATGAAATGATAAGTAAGGAAGGGAAAGATCCTCACGAATGGTGTGATCTCTAGTCATAATGAGTGCCTTCGAGATCGTAGGTGGGAGGATAATCATTCCCTTCCCTTTTATTATTATTCTAATCAACTCATGTAAATTATGAAGTCTATATAAAACTGATGTATCAAATGAAATACAAGGATTCAATATAACTCAAACAAATACAACTCATAGCATTTAGTTCTTACACACACTCTCTCTCGTTAATACTCATATAAATCAACATTTACCAATACTTTTCTCTTTGATCTCTGATTAGTGGAAAAAATCATTTATATTTTGGTCCCCCATGTTTTGGGAAGATTATAACGCATTCTCTGTAAATGAAGTTAAAGTCGTATCCTCGAAAATGGATTTCACAACTGGAAAAATATTTGTTCTTTAAGAAAAATCGAAGTCACCAGAACGGATTCTGAACTAGAAGTGTTCGACAACAGATTGTAGTGGGAAACAACTATTCTCAAGATAACTGGGAGGCAAAAGTTTCTGAAGTGTCTAAACACATATTTCGTTGACAGCTTAAAGCTGCTACGAGAATAGATTTAAATCACCAAAATTTTGCTAGTCTTTGAGGAAAGAATGAAGGACGACAAAAATGAAGTTCAATAGAAGAAAAATATTCAAACAAAGTGATTCTTATTGATCAAAGCAGAAATACAAAACGAGAAAAGGAAAAGTCAAAACAGGAGAAACTCTGTCGATGAGCTCGTTACAAAGGAAACATGAGAAGCTGTACCAATGAGTCCGTAGCAAGGGAAATAGGAAAAATTCTACTAATGAACGTGGGGCATTAAACTCAAATTCTTATGATGAAATTATGAAACGATACACGCATTCCTTACTCATTTCAATAAATTATTATGCTATTATTTTTGTACAAACATTCTTGTCACAGATCTTAATGCACGAGAAAATGAAAAGAAAAATGAAAAAACGGGAGAAACTCTATCAATGAGCCCGTATTGAAGAAAACGAAAACCTCACCAGTGAGCCCATAGTGATGAAAGCAGGAAAACTCTATCAATAAGCCCGTAGTAAAAAAAATGGAAAGACATTACAGCAAATGAAAGGAAAGTAATCATAATCGACAACAAGCTGGCAAAAAAGTTATTTGACAAACGCAAAGCATTTTTGAACGGGAATGGAAGAACGTAACAACAAAAAGAAAAGGAAAAGCCATCATTCACAGCGAAAAGCCAAAAAATTGTTTGGAAAAATCACGTCGTATGTTTTAAAGAAGCATGTGAGGACATGAACGGGCAGACATAACGTCAAAATAAGAAATGACAAATCATTACACCACAACGAATAAAATTCTGTTGAGTGTAATGGAAGCCAATAAATGGGTAAAAAATACCCACTGCCACCTGGATAAGGAGGCCAATCAAAGGGATCGCGGAAAGTGGCAGAAAAGGGAGACAAGATTGATGCCGCCAAACACCTGTAAACAAATGAAGAACTACCAGATGCATACTGAGAATGGGAAAGAACACCAAAATGGGAAAAGCTGAGTGGCCAACAGGAAAAGACTGACAAAGGACCCCGCGCCTCTGGAACGGGAAGAGGAACCTGAGACTCGGAGAACTACCCTGAATGGATAAGGTACTCACCGAACTGTGCAAGAACGAGAAGAAAAGGATCAGAAGAAGAAAGGGAACAGACAAAAGGGATCCGAAATGACGGTCACATGGCAATGATTGATTAGGTAGGTGAATGACTCGGACGAGACAAGATAGCAGGCCACCAAATGACTACGACTGATTGACTCGAACCACAAGAAATCACCAAGTGACTGTAATCGATTGGCGCCTGAATGAGACAGATGAAAATGATAAGTGAGGAAGGGAAAGAATGTCATACTTGACAGAAAAATCCCCACGAATAGGTGTGATCTTTAAGCATAATGAGTGTCTCCGAGACCATAGGGGGAAGGATAACCATTCTCCTCCCTTTTATTATTATTATTCTAATCAACCCATTTAAATTAGATAGCCTATATAAGGCTGGCTAGTGTATTAAATGAAACACAGAGATTCAATACAACTTAAACAAATAAAACTCCGAGTATTTACTCTTTACACTCTCTATCTCTCATTAATACTCATATAAATCAACCTTTATCAATACTTTTTCTTTTGATTCCTGATTAGCGAAAAAAATCCTTTAGAGTATGATTATATGAATAGTAAAAGATCTTAAATGCAATGGTTGTACGTGTTCAACATGAATGATTTATATGATTATTATTCGTTCTTTAATTTTTTTCTCTTGACCTTTAGTTTTTGTCTGAGTAAATGCTGCTATTGGTAAGGGTGTAAGCGGTTCGATTCGGTGCAGTTTTTGGTGTTTTATCGAACCGAACCACAAGTGCAATTTTTTACATTTAGAAATCGAATCGAACTGTATGATATGTAACCACCGAACCGGACTGAACCATAAAATATCAATAAAAATGATATCAACCGACCGGACCAATAAAAGGTACAGAATCAACAAAAATGCATCCCAGAATACAAAAACCATATCGATCTAGAAGCAGAAAGTACAAGGATTTTACCAAACTCTAAGATTTAGCCAATGAAAGCAATAGATACAGGTTTTCTACAAGGAAATATTGAAGGAATTACAAATTACAGAAAGAATATACTCTACAGAAAACTTACATCACGGAAAAAACTATATGAAACTTATAACTAAAGCATAAATGAACTAATAGAACTGGAAAAACAAGAAAAAAATTCAATCAACACACTCAAAATCCCTTATCTTGAATCTCGAACTAAAACCACAATAATCACACTCAATGCTGCGAAAAATACGAACGAACAGAACTCATCATTTGGAACGAAGATCTGAGCTAGGCCATATTAGCTCAACCCAGTAGATAAAATGCTCAAACTTTTCCCCTTGCTCGCCGAGGTTAGGGAAAGATGGAGGGTGCACGACTTCAAAACTACGAAAGAAAGATCCCAATGTCTAGATCGAAGATCTGAGCTAGGGAATATACATGTTGAACGTCGTGTATATAATGGTCGATCTCAGCCCGTTGCTCGCGACTCTACGAAAAGAAAAAAGGTGCATGCGTGGGGCTACGGAAGATGAAATGTTCAGACGCGCTAGGGAAGACAAAATTTTCAGACAACGCTAGGGAAGACGAAAAAGAGAGAGGGGGAGAGAGAGTGATGGCCATGGATTAGGGTTAGAGAAATGAGAAGGCTTCTATTGGTGGAGTTTCTAAAACCTACACCCAAAAATGTACACTATATATATGTGTGGTTCGGTTTGGTTCGGTGTAGTTTTTCAACTAAAATCGCAGACCAAACCGAAGCGTTAGTTTTCAACCAAATTTAAACTGCAGAGAACCGCATAATATACAAAACTGACTTAACAACGTCAATTCGGTTCAGTTCGGTCGGTTTGATCGATTTTTGAGGTTCCACTTACACCCCTAGCTATTGGAACTTCCGATTAACTTCTATCCTTTTTGTGGGTCGGGTATAAGTATTACCCAGATCCCACAATATCCACATCATACCAACGCGTACAAAAAAATAAAAATCATTTGTATGTATATGAATACATGCGGTTAAACACATCCGTGGATGGATTGTTACAGGTTTGACTTTTTCTAGGTTCCTGGTTAATGTATTAAAAAAGGCAAATAATTATAAATATATAAAGGGTGTACCCTATTAGCTGAACAACCAGACATGCAAAGGAAGCAAGCATTGCTCCCTACCTCCATCTCTACCCTATCTATTGTATAAAAAAAAATTAACAATGAGTTCCTAATTAATTCGCAGTCTGAGGTCAAACTCAAAGCATTTGCCAATTATTTTGTAGCCTGAGATTAAACTCAAAGCATTGGATGCCTCTTCCTCTTGTATACCTTAACATTTTGCTAATAGTTCTATCAATAGAGTCAAAAAAAAAAAAAATTGGCAGTCTCTAAGCTTTCCTTTAAAGTTGTACTATTTTTTATTCCACCGTAAAAAATATGAGAAATTCGGCTAGCTTTGTTTTCAAGGTCTTGCCATTTGTATGAGCAAGCAACCAGTTGCAGAGTTGCTCCCAAGTGTTGTGGCTGCAATTAACTTCACACAACCCCACGTCCCCACCAATTAATGCTATATAGATGTCATTGTGTCACACAGAAGTGCTGAACAGTCTCACTGATTTTTCATCAAGTCAGATTTTATTCCAAACAAAACAAAGGAAAAGATAAATCATGGAGGCCTTCTCCTGCCTACAATAGTTTTTTCCTTAAAAATCAATCTAGAAAAAGAAAGTGGCAAGAAAGATGTATAAAAATAATTCTTATTCGGATCTTTGCGTTAAGTTGCTATAGCATCAGGAATGGAATTTCCACATCTATTCACCTAAATCAAAGAACATCTAGATTGATCCAGCATTCTCTTTGCATCCACTAACAATGAAGTCAACTTCTAATCCATTTGTTATTTTTAAACCAATTTACTATTAGTTGAGCATCAGATTCTATAAAGACACTCTCCCAATTACCAGTTGCAGCTAATTTCAGAGCTTCATAGATTGTAGATACCTCTCCATGCTCTACTGATAATGACTGAATTGTGTTGGCCACAAAGGAAAGCAGGTTTCCATCCTCATATCTTGCTATAATACCCAAACCAGAAATGCCTCTTAGTGCATCCTATGATGCATCACAATTGATCTTCACCGAGCCTATCCCAGGAGGAAGCTAAGAGGAAGCAACTGGTACATCAGAAACTGTTCTAGCACCATATAAACTCTTATTTGCTTGAAGGAAATAAAAAACTATCTGAAGCAGCACAATTCACTATCAGAAACTGTTCTCACTGTTATCCAAACAAAAAACACAATCTACACTGATGCTCGGATTCCACTAGATGTGATCTTTGGTAGCCACAACTTCTTTCTATCGACAAAAAAAAACATCTCAGTGTTTGATTGTTCAATGATTTGTAACTACTATGTGCATTGAGTATTTGATGAATATATTGTTAGATCCTTAATCCAACGTTGAACTTATATGTCAATAATTATGTGTTGCAGACTGTCAAATAAGATTAAGCCTAATTAAAAGTGATATGTTAAAGTTTGAGTAATTTGAGCTTTAATGTATCTGATAGGGTGTGTGGCTTTGATATGTAGAGACTTAAATGTAATTTCTATTTTTATGATGAGCTGAGAAATACCAAAAGATAACAAAGATGTTATCTGTATATAGTGATTATGGTTCTCAGATCATAGTATAAGGGATAATACTTTATTCTCTCTGATATCGTATCGTGGAAAGAAAACAAATAGACTAAACAAAATGGATTCTCTCTTTGAGAATCATGTAGATCTAGAAGGCCATCCACTTGGCTCTACAAAGTAATTTATCATCATGAACTCAGGTGCACTTCAGCATAATTAGTAATTGATTCTTAGTGATCCAATATGTATGTTCTTAGGGTTTTAAGAAATGGTTTATAACGGTAAGGAATTTTTTCTAACAAGTGGTATCATAGCCTTTTCATATTGAATAATTAGAAATCAGATCTATGTTTAGATCCATGACTGCATATGTATATGTTGCTTCTAGTGTTCTTGAATTTGATAATTGTAAGCTAGAATTATTGAATTTAAGAACAAAAATTTGGTATAATTATCTTGGGTGTTTTTTTTTATGGATCAAGGTAACCGACCAATGGTGGTAACTGCATGCGGTGGGGCTACCGGTGGGGCGTTTTGGTCGCGCCAGTAATAGAGTCGTAGTCATCCGACTGCGGTAGATGGGTGTGGCGGCCAGATGGCCACCACTTTACCCTAGGGGTCAAAACCCTCAGGGTTACTCATACACGAGACTTTGGCCTATGAAAGGCAAAAAGAGCTGCGAGTTTTTGGTCCGCAACAGTTATAAAAAAAGGAAGGTTGTGGGCTTCTGTCCACGTTCTTGAATGAGGAGATTAAGTCCATGAAGGACAATGACATGCGAGATCTTATCCATTACCAGAAGGCGCGAAACACATTGGTTGCAAATGGATCTTTATGACTAAAAGGTAATGTGGAAAGGTACAAGACTCGTCTTGTTGCAAAGGACTTTACACAGAAAAGAAGGTATCAAATATAAAAAGATTTTTTCTCTGGTTTCTTCGAAAGGCTCTTTCATGATTAAAATGGCATTGGTTGCTGAACCAAACTTTGGTGGTTGTTTCTTGTGGTAAGTGAATGCAACGAAAAGACTCGGAAATAACGAATAATGAAACAATTCATATATTGACATTTCGTGTGCATTTCAATCATGATTTATATCAGATGAGTGAGAAAACGGTGTTTCTCAATGGTAACATTTATGAGATGATATATGGTGCAACCATAAAACCTTGTGTCGGGGATCCAAAGAATATGATTTGCAAGCTTAAGAAATCATTTTAGGGACTTAAGCAACATCTCAACAATGATATTTCAAGTTTCATCCAGTGATCATTCCATTTGATTTTGAGATGAATTTGGTCAATGATGTTGAAATTATTTCCATAAAATATGGTGTAATAACTATGTATGAGTATTTAGTCATTTCTTTGACATTTATGTATTACTGAATTTTATGAATAAATGAAAATTTTCTTTAAGTAAAGTCTTTTTATAATCTACTTAAGTTCTGAAACTATTATCAACGTAAGAAGAGTAAAGGCTGAGCAGTCTTCCAGACAAACTCTTCTGAGATAGTTAAAAAATATTATTCTCAGTCTTAGGATCGACTGGAAAACTGAGTCCAATTATGACAGTTAGGTTGAACAAAATGATGCCGGTCTTAGGGCATGAGAGAGGAGACTCTAACGGTTGAGGTTGGCCTAGACATGTTATGGAATATGTTAAATAGACCAGTAACAAATTAGTTTAGAGTAAATTCGTTTCTCTAGCTCTAAATCTAATTGTTACACCTTAAGGGTATTTTTGAGATTATCTTAATCATGAGGTGAATATGAAACTTGACTTAGTTGCTTGCCATATTTGATTAGCCAAAAGAATTAATGTATAAATTAATTAATTTATTATTTTCTAATTATTGGATAATTAATAATTAATTAATTAATTAATTAATTGATAGAGATCAATTTAATTTATCAATTTGAATTGATGAATTTAGACACAGTCTTGGCTCTAGGGGAGATGTAGAAATCATAGATTGTAGTGCAAGGAAGGAGATTTTCGGCAATTTAACATATATGGGTATATGTTTAAATTCTTTAATTATTACATAAAAGATTGCGTTAAGGTTTCATCTTTATCCCTAATCATAGTGTGTGATTATTCATAGCAGAAAATAGTTTCTCTCCACTCCCCCTATAGTTGCCGCCGAAAACTATCAAATGAAGAATACAATTTGTTTTTTTCCTCAGTTGTTTAGAGAGCCTACACTCTATTTCTAACAATATCCTTGCGAGATATACTTCTGAATCCTACGGGTGGTTGTTGGTGTGAAGATCAATTGAAGTTCTTCGAATCTTAAGAACGAAGAACGCAAGACAAATAATTGGATCCTGCCAAATCAAAATTTATCCAATACAAGAAAATGTATAAATTCTTTTTATATTTTCTCAATATGTTTATCTGAATATGTATGATCGTTGAGTGATTTTATATTTAATTCGATTAAATATTTATTTTGAAAGTTTTTTTATATTCCTCCCACGAACCGTTTCTGGTTCATTAAATTTGTTCTAAATCTAAAACTCGATCCAACAATTGGTATTAGAACCTGAGGTTCTTGATTATGCATATTTTGTGATTAAACGTATGTACGTATGGATATTGTGATATTGACATATGTTTTTATATGGTAGATTCAAAGCATGTTTGAATGTGTTTTATGAATGGATCGATTGACTCTAGGTGTTATTTTTCAATTTTAGATTTGATGTACGCCGAAATCGAGGCATAAGATTTTATGTAATTTAATTCTTACAAATGTTGTATCTTTAAATTTAATGTTATCGATCATCGCATGAATCCTGAGATGTCACCATTCACGTCGCGCCACCACTGCTAGTAGCTTTTCACTGTATAGTCTGCCGCCATTCACCGTCCCATCGTGCCGTCTGCCACACCATTCCTTCTACTGCTTGCCATTGTTCCCTGCGCCATAGGTTGCCGCGCCGTAGGTTTCCTAATTAAGGTTTTGGAAACCTCAGCATTTTGGAAACCCTGACGCGCATAAGACCATGTTGCGCTTTGGGCTGGCGTGGATCATAAAGCCTATTGAAGTGTTGGACTGAGCAAGAGCTGCTTGGCCTAAATGATTCGCAGGGACTTGAAATTTGATTCCAAGCCCAATCTAGTCCCTAAGAATTAAATTTATTCAATTTGATAATTTTTCAACACTAATTAATTAGAATTTATTTTACAAATTATTTTTAAAATAAATCAATTGATTAATTTACTTGGTAACCTATTTATCAAAGTAAAAATAGTTGGAAATTAATTTTAAATTAAAATTTGAATTTTGAAAATAGGACTGGATCTTAGTAAAGAGTTACAAAGAGATGAGACTTCCTGAAGGAGAATGAGACAATTACAGACGCTATGAAGACTAGTATTTAAATTATTATAATTTATTTATTATTCTTTGTATGAGTTATAATTAGAAATGAGCCATAGAGAGGTTAATTTTGAATGTATGATTTATTATTAATCTCACATCATCATATAACATTCCATATAGAAATAGTGATATGCCAATATCAAAAGGCCATGTAACATTACATGAATATTTGTAGTTTAAATTTACAATGAGTTATCATTATAAAAACAATGCGAATTTTATAAATGTCATAAATTTTAAATTGTGATTTAAATTTTATAAAATTTTATAATTTTCAAACCTTGTTTTTTAAATTTATAAAAAGTTAGTTTTTCGAGCAATGAAAAAATCATTTACATTGAAACATTCTTAAGATCCCCAACGTAAACTTGATAGTGGCACGAGGAATGGTTTAGAGCTGCCTTAGCAGTCCTCTCTTCAGTGGAAGAAACTTGAGAATCGTGTTGCTTTGATTCATCGAATTGCTTGAGAAGCTAAAGATTGTAAAGGAAGTGCTGAGATAGGACCGTTCCTAGACGGACTGTTAGTTCATAGCAACATTTAAAGTCGATGCGTTCGTTATACACTTAGACCAAAGCACATTGAAATCTTTCATGAGAGCTAGTCAATGAGGCTAAGGTGACCAAAACCATTGGTGATTGGTTATGTTAGATGTAGTGACATTTTCGGAAGCATTCACCAAATGAGAAGAGTCTCGATACGATAGGAGGTAGCTTAGGCATTGTCCTTTGATGAAACAAGCTATTGTTGTTGATCGTAACATCATGGAAGAAAGATGTTTTTCTCAGATCTTTAAATATTTAAGTATTTTCATCATGCATCATACTTTCCTAAATGATTGAGTGTTGTTTACACCGCTTTATCTATTCTTTCAGTAATCATGTCATTATCCTCACTCTCAACAATCTTGAATGCAAACAAACTTACTGGTGAAAATGATCTGGATTGGAAACGTAATCTTGATGTCGTGTTGACGGTAGAAAAGCACAAGTTCGTTAGTATGCTTATGTTGAATCGACTCAAGATGAAAAAGATGTTTATGCTTCTCGGCTGTGTTGTGGTGAGAAAGCTAGGTGTTACATCTTGGCATCTGTTAGTAGTGTGTTGCAACAACAACATAAGAACATAGAGACCGCCGCTGATATGATGTTGAACATCACCGAAATATACGGGGATCAGGGTCGTCAAGCCAAACAGGCTGTTGTACGAAACTTCATGAACTGTCGGATGAAACCCGGAACTTCTATCAGAGAACATATAATGCTAATAATTAGTTATCTGAATGAGATGGAGCTCATGGGAGATGAAGTAGATGGTGAGACTCAAGTTTATATGATCCTTGAGATCCTCCTAGACAAATTTAAGAACTTCAAACTTAATTATTCAATGAATAAGTTGAGGTACTTTCTTCCAGAACTTATGAAGGAGTTGCAAGCTGCTGAGACCTTATTTCTGAATGCAAAAAGGAAGAATGGAGAGGTAAACTTTATTGAAAGTAAGTCTTCCACTTCTGGCGCAAAAAAGAAACACAATAGAGGTCCGAAAAAAGATAAGAAGTAGAACTCTAAAGTTGTGAAAGGCAAGGGCCCTGCAAAAGTGGATTAGTCAAAAGACAAGTGTCATCATTGTGGATTCGCTGGCCATTGGAAACACAACTGCCTGGGTTATCTCAAGGAGGTGAAATCCAGAGGGGTTCAGGAAAATCGACTGTATAAGTTGGGAGAATGGAGCACGACTATGGGCTGTATCAGTTGGAACAATTAAATTGTTATTTGTTAACAATTATTAGGTTTTACGTGATGTTTTATTGTAACCCATATTTTGGGAAAAATCTTATTTCAGTGGCTAGTTTGATTGAGTAAGAATTTTTTTTAATTTCATTGATAATGATATTGGTATTTTTAGAAATAATTGCTCAATTAATACTGCACGCATGATAAACAACTTATTCCATGTGAAACCAAAATTTCCAATGATATGTGTGTTTGGAATAATACACTCAAAGCTTGTGTTTAGACATTTTTAATATGAATTTAATGAAATTATATTTTTCTTATAATTGTCTTTTGAATTATTGTTGAATACTTTCTATATAAATATCTGAAAATTTCATATTCATTAATAAGATTATGATCTTGTATAAGTACGTGATGATTAAGGTCATAAATAATGAATTAAAGAGTCAGCAACATATTAAAATATCAAATCTTTAATGAATGGTTGTTAGTACGGTTCACTAATTATTGTGAATGCATGTGATCTAGATCCAGATCGTTGATATGGATAAATATATTAGTGAATATACATTATATAATTAGAATATATAGAATATGACCGACGTGGATTAATATCTTTATTAACTTACTATTTATCATAAAAATTTAATACACATCAAAATCGATGATCATATGTAGATCAGTCTGAATCCTGAGTAGTTATAAACCCCTATACATGTATGCTAGATATTTTGATTCACTCGTTAAGATTTGTTGTACAATATACTAGTGACTTTTGTTTTGGAGATTCAGTGACATGGATGGCTGGTAACATAATCTTAAAGATTTGGAATCCAAGTTTTCCTAACGGATCATATATTGGCTCCTTTAAATATGGAATTGCACTCTTAGTAATTACTGAATGATTATCGAGCTCAAATTTATAATACGAATATAAATTTACCATTCACTAGTCAATTAATGATACATAAATATCAAGAGGTAATTGAAAAGGTAAACTAGTAATTTTGATCAGCTCTAATTTATGAACCAATAATTGGAGGGTGGAACTACATGAAGTGATTATAACAATAAACTACACGAGAATACTCAGTAAATATATATTCTGTAATTACTAAGAATGAAATTCCTTATTTATAGTGGAGAAATAATAGAATTAATAAATAAGACTATTTAATTAAAGAGTTTAATTAATAATCTGATTTATTAGAGCTTAGAATTATGAGTCAACGGTCCCCAAGTTACCTCTGTACTACAAAGTCTATGGTGTGAATATTTTAGGATTTGGAAAAATGACGAAGTTACAAAAGGAATTAAATGTTTGAGGTAAATATATAATTATGAGATAATTATATGTAATTAATTAATTAAAAATTAATTAATTAAATTATTTAATGTAATTTTCAAAAATTATAATTAAATAATTTTATCGATGAATTTTTTGTTGATCAATAAGTAAAAGAATATTTGACTTTTGAAATTAAATAATATTAAATCATTATGAGATAATGATTTATTTTGGTTTATCTAATCGGTTAATTAAAAAAATAAGATAATTGATCAGGAGATCAAATAAGTTAATTTTAAATTCACTGATATCTAGATATTTATCTGGTTAAAATAAATAATAAATTTAAAAATTTGCCACGTGGCATATTGGACTGCCACATGCCAATCACTGATTTTGAATAAGAGATTGACATGGACTATTATAATGCCACATAGTCTCGTGAGGCACTGCAGTATTGCTCAATTGCAGTGGATCCTGTTGCAATGACACATTTGTAACTAATTTATTAATTTGTGTAAATCCCTAAAACATATGATGAGTCTTGACCTAGAAGATACATATTGATATTATTCTATTGGCCTTAGTGCTGAAACAACAATTAATGTGCAATTGTGTGGTTAAACGTTAATAAAAAAATCTCTGTGAGTTTTTCTAATTCTCTCAAAGTTTTTTCTCACAATAGTCATTCTTCAAGATCTCTAGATCTCATGTGTTCAGTACATCTAGAGACTGAGAAATATTTTTGATTTATTCTACGTGACCACACACGTCCTAGTGTGTTTGAGAATTGACTTGAAAGATCTTGGTGTAGATCTCACAATCTGTTATTCGTGAGATTACAAGTTCGTTGTTTGTAAGGACGTTTGATAGACTACAAGAGGTATAATTCATATTTTTGTCTATCTTAGATTTAATGTATAGATATATAATGGTTCCGATCTGAAAAGTGTTTTTCAATTAAAAGGTTTTCATCTTTGGGATATGCAACGATGCAATCGTTTATCATTTTATAATTTTTTTTAAAACATCACCACGCCTTCCGCTGTGTGTCACCGCGAAACAATTGGAATCGGAGCGGTCTTTATAAATATATATATACACACACACATTAAATGTTGTGTGGGTTTTCTGCATTATTCATTATATATGTTGATATATATGAATCAATAGATGATTATGTTTTTTGAATGCATGCATGATGTTGAATCGTTAATTGTATGGTGACTCTTGGGTTATGTTTTGTTCTTTATTATTCTTTAGATCTTGTATAAGCCGATTAGTGCGTAGGAATTTTTGTATTTTTATTCTGCACATCATGATGTAAAATTTTCGTACATGAGAAGACGAAGAACGCACGAGACAAACAAGGAGAAGAAAAGAGAAATAGAAAACTTTTGTGGCAGTGGCGCTGGCAGCACCGCCGCCGTGAGGGACGCCGGCGGAGGTAAGGCGGCAGTGGGGGTGTCACACTACCACCGCCGGCGGTAATCATTATGATTGTCAGTGTATGTTTTGCAGATCCCTGATACCGTGTTGTCCTATCCTTTATCTTTAAATTTTGAATTTTGAATTTTTGAAATTTAAAAGGATAGTTATCCATTTTAATTTTTTGAAAATTAAAATTAATTAATTGATTGGCTTTAACCCAAGATTGATGAGTCATCAAATTATTTTTTGACTAATCAAATTCAATTAATTTTAAAAGATAATTAATGGGATTATTTAAGTAGGAAAAATATTTTATCCTAATTAAAAGAGTTTTGATCAAAGCAAATATTATGAAGGTGGACCTCTGGTGGAGAATGAACTATTTTGGAAATATGTATTCTTATAGTCCTCTTTATAATTATTTTTTTTCAAAGATTGTAATTTAGAAATACTCAATAGTTAGTCGGTTCATCAATTCATTTATTGTATTAATTTGGATAAATATTTATTGATTTTATTGATAATATGATCATGCATTAGTCGATCACATGTCATACATGAAACCACACAGTTTTATTTGAACACGCATATCATCAATATAAACATGATTGATTAAAACTTTCCTAATATGTTTATATGAATTGCTTTGTGAAATCAATTGCATGTAAACTACTAAGTTTTAATTAGTTAAACTTGGTAATCACACTACTCTTAAAGCCTTAATAACTTTTAGGATAACCAACTTTAATAAAATAGTTTTCATTAAAATTTGATGAATGTAATTAATTAGTTTTTCTAAGTTCACCTAATTTTTACTTAGGCTCTTTAGAATGTTAAATGAACTTAGACCAATAAGATTGAATTAATAATTTTTTTTTATTCGTAGGGTATTTTAACTAGTAATTAATTGATTAGTTAAATAGAAACACATTAATTATAAAATAGTGAATGTAAGAAGGTTGACATGTTAATGTAACCTATGATCTCCATTATTAGTACAATACCGTGGGATACAGAGAGGGCCTCGAGATGACTTTGTTTTCATCCCCCTAAAGAAGGTTTCGAACTATATCAATATCAAGGTTGAACTTCTTACGAAGATAGGATTAAGTGATGTAGTTTAGACTTGACCGACCCTAATATAGCATATTCTAAATCAAGTCATGGAATCTGAAATAATGAGTTATACTCACAAAGTCACAGCTAAGCTTTGAGTGGATATTTGTGACTTGACCAAATTAGCGATAGCTTATTGTTAAATGATAAAATGTGAGATATTTTAAGTTTTAATTAATAAGGATGAAAATGTCTCCTAGACAGTTTCAAACTAATCTGACTGGCCTTAAGGTGACACATTAATTGTTAGGTTGTCTTATCGTGGATTAGTAATGGTTAAGTTTATGTGTTTGATATGTTTCATTTATGCATCACCTTTACTTTTGAAATTTCTTGATATTTATTTCAATTATATTGAATGATGTGTGTTTTTATTTTTCATTTATTATTATGTCTACCATGCACTACCCCATTCCTGCTTTTCTTGCACTCGAAAACTTAATGGTGATAACATTATAAGATGGAAATCAAATTCGAGTTTGATGCTAATATGTGAGAACCACAAGTTTGTCCATACTGAGGAATGTTCTGAAAAGCTCGCTGACGATGCTTCAAAAAACATTCCATCTAAATATGATGCTTGGATCATAGATTCAAGGGCTACCATTAATGTTATGAAGAAGTTGCAATTCAACAAAATCTCATTATTGAATTAATGGTAGACTTTTGGATCAATAAACAAGAGTTAACCAAAGAGGGCGATGCAAATGTTACTGAGCAAAAGCCTTCTTCCATTGTAGTTACTTGTAATAAAAGAAAGAATAACAATGGTAAGGACAAAAGTAAGATTAAGAAAAGAAAGAAATCCAAAAAGTCACCCAAAGGAAAGTGTTTCCACTGTGGAGTTGATGGTCACTGGAAGAGAACTGTTGCAAGTATCTCTCTGAGCTGAAAAAGAAAGGTAAATATGATTTACTTGTATTTGAAACTTGTTTAGTGGAAGATGATTTGTCACCCTAGATATTGGATTCAAGAGGAACTAACCATATATGTTCTTTTTTTTTTACAGATGCTTGATTGGTCAATGGAGCTGGCTGATGGCGATGTGCTAATGGGAGTTGGTAGTGGTGCGCTCGTGCAGCAAATTGGGGACAGTCCGTTTAAGCTTTGCAAATAATTTTCTTGTTTTGAACAATGGTTATTTTATTCTTGGTTTTTCAAAAAATTTGATTTCTTTATCATCACTACATGAACAATTATTTGATGTTTCTTTTATTAATAATCACTTTATTATTTTAAGAATAGATTCAATATTTTTCATGTAAAAGTTTCGAATGGACTGTATATGCTTAAACCAACTAAACGTGCGTTAAATAATTCAGAATTGTAAAGTAGCAAATCCTAAAATTAAAAAATGACAAAGAGTTTGATGATGACACGTATCTATAGCATCTTAGGTTAGGACATATTAATCCAGATAGATTAAATCGGTTAACAAAGTAAGGTGGTTTGAGAGGATTAAAAGTTGGGACTCTTCTAGTTTTTGAATCTTATTTAGAGGGTAAAGTGACCAATAGACATTTCTCTAGAACGGGCCAAAGAGCCAAAGAACCACTTGAACTAGTACATAGTGATGTTTGTGGACCGATCAATGTACAAAATAGAGGAGGGTATGAGTATTTCATCACATTTATTGAAGCTTACTCTAGATATGGTTATACTTACATAACGCATAGAAAGTTTGGAACTTTTGGACAGTTTAAAGATTTCAAAGCCGAAGCTGAAAAAAAAAGGTAAATCTTTGAAAGCACTTTGATTAGATCGAGGTGGTGAATACTTAAATTTAGAATTTAAGGATTACCTGCTGGAGTATGACATTCTATCTCAACTCGCAATACCTGAAATGCCATAGCAAAATGGTGTTTCAGAAAGGAGAAACGAACCCTATTAGATATGGTTCGGTTGATGTTAAGCTACTCCTCACTATTACTCACATTCTGGGGATATGCACTTCAAATGGCAACCTACATTTTCAATGTAGTTCCTTCTAAGTCTGCAAGCAAGACACCTTTAGAGTTATGAAATGACTCCAAACCTAATTTGTGTCATTTTCGTATATAGGGTTGTCCAACTCACATTCTTAGACCCAAAATTGAAAAGTTAGACTCAAGGTCTGAAGTGTGTATATTTGTTGGCTATACTCCAAAAGCAAGAGGTGGGTATTTTTATAGTCACAAGGATCAAAAGTGTTTATATCGACAAATGCCACTTTCCTTGAACACGACTATATGGAAAACTACAAACCTCAGAGTAAAGTAGTTCTCGAAAAATTATCATCTGATGAGATCAGACCACCTTCATCATTAACTGATAAATGAAAAACCACAGAAACCACTGTTAGGCACATGTCCTAGTATCTGACACTGATAAGGATGATCCATTAACCTTTAAAGAGGCTGTGGAAGATCCTGAAAATAAGAAATGGCAAGATGCCATGAACCAAGAAATCAAATCGATTTATTCCAATTTTTTCTGGGAACTTGTAAATCCATCTGATGATGTCAGACTCATTGGATGTAAATGGATCTTCAAGAAGAAAATATGTGCAGATGGAAAAGTTGAGACTTTCGAGGCACGACTGGTAGCCAAAGAGTATACACAAAGGGGAGAGAGTCGATTATGAAGTGAAATTCTCTCCTCTTGCCATGCTAAAATTCATTCGCATCCTTTTATCAATAACCGCTAATTTATACTATGAAATATGGCAAATGAATGTCAAGACAACTTTTCTGAATGACTCTCTTGAAGAAAGCATCTTTAAGATGTAACCAGAAGGGTTCGTGAAAAAATGGCAAGATCAGAAAATTCGCAAGTTACTTAAATTCATTTACGGATTGAAGCAATCATCTAGATCTTGGAATCTTACCTTTGATGAAATTATTAAATCGTATGACTTTGAGAAAAATGTTGATGAAACTTGTGTTTATAAATACATCAAAGATAAGATTGTGGTTTTATTAATTTTTTATGTGGATGCTTTTCTACTCATTGGGAATGACGTAGAAACTTTATCAAAAGTAAAGAAGTGGTTAGCTGAGAAATTTCAAATGAAAAATTTGGGAGATGTGAGTTATGTTCTAGGCATCCAAATTCTAAGGGATAGAAAGAATAAACTCTTGGCAGTTTCTCAGACATCTTAAATTGATATAGTGCTGTAGAGATTCTCTATGAAAAATTTCAAGAATGGTCAACTATTGTCCAGACATAGAATTATCCTTTCCAAGGAGTAGTGTCCTAAGACACCTCAGGAGGAAGAGGATATGAGAAAGGTTCTTTATGCTTCAGCTTTTGGTACCCTCATGTTTACAATGTTATGTACGAGACCAGACATTTGTTATGCAGTAGGAATTGTCAGTCGTTATCAATCAAATCCTGGTTTAGAATATTGTATTATAGTAAAACACATTTTCAAGTATCTTTGGAGAAAGAGAAATCATATGCTTGTTTATTTAGGTGGAGAACTGAACCCCCTAGATATAATGATTCTAATTATCAATCAGATAGGGATAGTCGAAAGTCGATGTCTGGAACAATATTCACCCTAGGTAGAGGAGTTATAGTCCTGAGAAGTATTAAATAATCCAGTATTGCATATTCTAGTATGGAATCCAAATATATAGCGGCTTGTGAAGTTGTGACTGAAGCGGTATGGCTCATAAAGTTCTATACTGATTTGAAAGTAGTTCCAGATATGGACAAGCTATTGATCCTGTACTATATGAAAAAAGTGGGGCAGTAGCTAATTCTAAAGAACGAAGGAGTCACAAGAGGCGCAAGCACATTGAGAGGAAATACCATATTGTAAGAGAGATTGTGCATCGATGGGATATGACTGTTATGAAGATAGCTTCAGATCAGAACACGGCTGATCCTTTTACCAAGACACTTCCTGCGAATTCATTTGAGGGTAATGTACTCAATATGGGGTTGAGAGAGATGCCACATTTTCTTTAGGGCAAGTGAGAGATTGTTGGGCATAGTGCCCTCAAAGGATTTGTTTAGACATTTTTAATATCAAATTAATAAAATTATATTTTTCTCATAATTGTTCTTTTGAATTATTGTTGATTAATTTATATAAAAATATCTAAAAATTTCATATTCATTTATGAGACTATGATCTTGTATAAGTACGAGAGGATTAAGATCATTGATAATGAATTAAATAGTCCGTAACATATTAAAGTATGAAATCTTTAACGAATGTTTGCTAGTATGGTTCACTAAGCATTATGAATGCATGTGATCTAGATCCGGATCATTGATATGGATATACATCATAGTGAATGTACTTTATATAATTAGATTTTATAGGACATGATCGATGTAAATTAATATCTTTATTAAATTACCGTTTATAACAAACATTTAATACACATCAAAACTGATGATCATATGTAGATTAGTCTGAATCCTGAGTAGTCATGCACTCCTATGCATGTCTATTAGATCTTCTGATTCACTCATTAAGATTTGTTTGTAAAACAGGCTAGTGAATTTTGTTTTGGAGATTCAGTGACATGGATGACTAGGAACATGATCTTACGAGATTTGGAATCCAAGCTTTCCTAACAGATTGTATATTAGTTCTGTTAAGTGTTAATTCTGAACTGAATGTTATTAAGCTCAAATTTATAATACAATTATAAGTTAGATCATTCACTAATGAATTAATGATACTTAAATATCAAGTGGCAATTAGAAGGGTAAAATAGTAATTTTGATCAGCTTTAATTTATGAATTAATAATTGGATGACAGAACTACATGAAGTGATTATATCAATGGACTACACGAGAATACTTTGTAATTACTAAGAGTGTTCATATTTATAGTGGAGTAATAATAGAATTAATAAATAAGATTATTTAATTAAAGAGTTTAATTAATAATCTATTTTATTAGAGTTTAAAATTATGGGTCTATGGTCCCCAAGTCTACTTTGTACTACGCAGTCTAGGATATGAATATTTCAGAACATGAGAAAATGATTAACTTATGATATGAATTAAATTTCTGGGACAAATATATAATAATGAGATAATTATATGTAATTAATTAATTAAGAGTTTATTAGTTAAATTATTTAATGTAATTTTTGGAAATTATAATTAAATAATTTTATCGATTAATTTTGTATTGATTGATAAGTGACATAATATTTGATTTATGAAATTAAATAATATCAAATCATTATGAGATAATGATTTGATTTGGTTTACCTAATATGTTAATTAACAGATAGGATAATTGATTGTGAGATCAGATAAGTTAATTTTGAATTAATTGATATCTACATATTTATCTGATTAAAATAAATAATAAATTTAGAAAATTGTCCTGTGACATAATGGACTGTCACATGTCAATCCCTGATTTTGAATCAAGAATTGACATGGACTATTGTAGTGTCACATGACACTACAGTGGACATGTGACACACTGTAGCCCCTTCTGATTGAATAATGGAAGAACCACATGAGGAGCCATAGCCTATCGAGCCTCGACGTACTGAGAGGGTTTGTGAGACAGCCAGACAGGTACATGTCTTATGGGCATGCCTTGACAACAATTTTAGATAAGGATAATGATGAACTGTTATCTACTCCCAAGACATGAATGGTACTAAAGCAAACCTATAGCAAGAAGCCATGAACGTCGAGATACAATTGATGTACTCGAAAGGAATCTGGAAGTTTGTAGATGCTTATAAATGAGTAAAACTTTTAGGGTGTAAATGGATTTATAAGAAAAATAGAGGTTCGTATGGGAATGCGGAGACATTCAAAGCTAGGCTAGTAGCCAAGGGCTACACCCAAAAGGAAGGTATTGACTATGAGGATACCTTCTCATCAGTAGCTATGCTTAAGTCCATCTAAATTGTCTTGTCCATTGTTGTTGGCCTTGATTATAATATTTGACAGATGGATGACAATACTACTTTTCTGAATGAAAATCTTGAAGAGCGCTTTTATATGGCTCAACCAGGAGGGTTCATAGAGAAAGACCAAGATGGCAAGATTTGTGAACGGCTGAAGTCCATTATGGACTTAAGCAAGCGTCCTAATCGTGGAATATCATATTCGACAAAACTGTCAAAAACTTTATTTTTGAATAGTTAATGGATGAATCCTGTGTATAAGCTGATACATAAAAGGAAGGTGTTTTTCTAATAGGATATTTTACTCAAGGATCTTGGAGAAGCTGTCTTTGTTTTAGGTATTGAGATCTATTAGGATTGGAAGAACATACAGTTGACTCTGTCTGAAGCATAGTATATTGATAAGATGATGGATCACTTCAGTATGCAAGACTCCAAGAATGGATATCTCCCCTTCATACATGGAGTCAATCTCTCCAAGGAGCAGTCTCCCAAGACACTTCAAGAAGAGGAAGACATGAGAAAGATTTTCTATTCCTTAGTAGTAGGAAGTCTCATGTATGCAATACTTTGCATAAGACCAGATATTTGCTACGTCGTGGGCGTGGTGAGTCATTTACAATCTAACCTTAGACTCGAGCATTGAAATACTATCAAGCATATCCTCAAGTATCTTATGAGAACGATGAACTACATGCTTGTGTATTGAGTTACTGGCCTGAATATGATAGGTTATACCGACTCCGATTTCCAAACAGGCAAGGATTTCAGGGAAGTCCACTTCAGGATTGGTGTTCATCCTGAATGGTGGAGTAGTGGTATGGAGAAGTATAAAGCAATCTTGTATTGCTGATTCTTTCATAAAAGCTAAGTATGTGGCATCTTGTGAAGCTATAAAGGAGATTGCCTAGTTTAGAAAGTTCCTAAAGACTCTGGAATTCGTTCCAGATGTGATAAACTCATTACACTTTATTGTGATAACAGTGGGGCTACAACAAACTCGAAGGAACCGAGGAGCCACAAAAGATCCAAACACATAAAGCAGAAGTATCATCTCATCAGAGAGATTATTCAGCGTGGAGATGTTGTAGTAACACACATATCAACGATCAACAACCTGGCATATCTATTCATAGGGACTTTAATTAGTAAAGTATTTGACGGTCATCTGGAGGGCATGTGGATACGAGATTGTACATGCATACTTTAGTCCAAGTTGGAGATTGTTGGAATTATGTCCATAAAGTATGGTGTAATAACTATTTGAGTATTTAGTTATTTCTTTGACATTTATGTATTACTGAATTTTATGAATAAATGAAAGTTTTCTTTAATTAAAGTGTGTTTCTAATTTACTTAAGTCTTGGAACTATTATCAATGTAAGAAGAGTAAAGACCAAGCAGTCTTTCAGACAAACTCTTCTGAGATAGTTCAAAAATATCATTCATAGTCTTAAAATCGACTGTACAATTGAGTCCAATTATGACTGTTAGGCTAAATTAAATGATGTATGTCTTGAGGCATGGGAGTGGAGATTCTAATGGTTAAGCTAGACATGTTATGGAACATGTTGAATAGACCAGTAACAAATTAGTTTAAAGCAAAACCATTTATCTAGCTCTAAATCTAATTGTTACACTAAGGGTATTTTCATGATTACCTTAATCTTGAGGTGAATACAGAACTTGACTTAGTTAATTGCGAGCTTTGATTCGCCAAAGGAGCGAGTTTGAATTGTTAGACAAAACCTCAGCTATTGAGATCGTAATTCAGCTATGTTGGATTTACGTGATTCACATATATAGAATTTATGACGAGATTGCAAAAGCAACAATATCACATTATGCTTTATTGATTAGTGTGTGAATGAATAGACTTGGCCACTTATTCAATGAAATGAATCATCGGATAAAACATGGTGAACTGTACGAGACACTTCACTGTTATATCTTTCTTATTCACAGTCAATAAAAGAGTTAAGAAAATAATAACTAGAACGGTAAAATGGTAATTTTATATCTTTCTCTTGTTACTGATATTTATGAAGGATAACATCGTTAAATATCTTATGGACCATGAAATGAAAATGATTATTTGCACCAAAAGAAAATGTAGCGCGCATGAATCGAGATTTGATTCGGCATCGAACCTATAGTGGTGTTGTACAATGTCGGTATTAAATAGGTCATAAATGTATGGAGATAAATTGCCGGGTATTTGAATCTCATAGCTTTATTCATGTGGGCTCATTCGATCTCAGGAGTAGCTCATAAGGACATGAATGAGAAACAACGTCAGTTTAACCAAAAATGTGTTTTCGACCAATGTACATTTCTCGAACCCGTATGTGATGGGTGTCATCACTAAATTAGTGAAGAGCAGAATTATGTACAAATTAATTAATTTGTTATCTTTTAATTATTGGATAATTAGTCAATAAAAACTAATTAATTAATTGATAGAGATCAATTTAATTTATAATTTGAATTGATAAATTTGGACACAGTCTTGGGGAGATGTAAAAATCATAGATCACAGTGCAAGGTAGGTGATTTTCGGCAATTTAACATATATGGACATATGTGTAAATTCTGTAATTATTATATAAGGGATTGCAAGTTGCATTTCTAACCCTATTCATAGTGTGTGATTATTTAGAGTAGAAAAAAGTTTCTCTCCTCTCCCCCTATAGTTGTTGCCGAAAACTATCAGAGGAAGAAGAAAAATTATTTCTTTTTTCCTCAGTTTTTAGAGAGCCCATACTCTATTCCTAACAATATCCTTATGAGATATACTTCTGAATCCTACGGGTGGTTGTTGATGTGAAGGTCAATTGAAGGTCTGTGAATCTCAAGAATGAAAAACGCAAGACAAATAATTGGATCCCGTCAAATCAAAATTTCACCAATACAAGAAAAGGTATAAATTATTTCTATCTTTTCTCAATACGTTTATTTTAATATGTATGATAGTTGAGTGGTTTATATTTAATTCGATTAAATATTTGTTTTGCAAATTCTTGATATTCCGCCCACGAATCGTTCGTGATTCATTAATTTTGTTCTAAATCTAAAACTCGATCCAACAGATGACTGTATATACCATAAGTTATGTGAGAGTAAACATATTTTTTTCTAGTTTTATATGTCGATAAACATCTTGCTTGCCAGTAACGATAAATGCTTATTGCACGGCACTAAGTGATTTCTAGCTAAGAATTTTGAGATGAAAGACCTTGGTAATGCCTATTTTGTACTAGGCATCCAAATACACTGGGATCACTCTCAAGGTATTCTAGGATTATCACAAATAGCTATATTGAAAAGGTTCTCAAAAGATATGGCATAGAAGATTGCAACTAAGTGATACCCATGTGGCTAAGGAAGACAAGTTTAGTCTCAATCAGTGCCCTAAGAATGATTTTGAGGAAAATAAAATGTAGAAGATTCCTTTTGCCTCAGCACTAGGGATTTTGATATATTCTCAGGTTTGTACATGTATGGATACTGCATACATGACTGGGATGTTGGACAGATAGTTAAGCAATCCAGATATAAACCATCGGAAAGTAGCTAAAATGAGCTTATGGTACAGAGAACAAAAGACTACATGCTCACATATTGAAGTTTGGATTAGATTGAGATTGTTGGGTATACTGACTCTGATTTTGCCGGATGCTAAGATAGTATGAAATCTATGTGGGATTATATCTATCTGCTAGCTGGAGGTACTATCTCCTAGAAGAGTGCTAAACAATCATTTAGAGCCTCTTCTACCATGGTATTAGAGTTCATAACATGTTGTGAGGCGTCCAATCATGGAGTATGGCTACAAAATGTTATCACAGAACTACGCATAGTAGACAGTATTGAGAGACCACTCAAGTTATTTTATGAAAGTAAGTCAGCAATTCTGTATTATGTATTCTAATAACAACATGAGTTCAACAAAGTCAAAGTACATAAATATCAAGTTCTTGGTTGTTAAGGAAAGAGTTCAGAATGGATAATTGTCCATAGAGTACATTAGAACAAACGCCATAATTGTGGATCTGCTTACTAGGGGATTGCCTCCTAAGGTGTTTCATGAGCACATTACTCGTATGAGTGTCATATCGGTTGATGGTATTTAGTTTTAGTGGGATTTTGAATTTTTTAGATGTTGTTATGATATAGACATGCTTTCAGTTATTTCGGTTTACGGATATTTTAAGGTTGTTTTCCATGAAAATAAAGTTTTTGGTTTATTACACTCTGATTCTGGTATGGTTTATTCTTACTAAGGTTTAAGAATGTACCAGTTAGAAACAAGCATGTTAAGATCACATTACATGAAATTTTCACACTACACATCCACATCATAATCCATGTCATTCAGTTGTATTGATATACATGATCATTGACGGGTTGAGTTACAATTGATGTAAGAAATCCCGCTTTGATCCTATGTTATTGTGATTGATGGACCAAGTTGGTTATAGTTACATTTCGCTAATGACAGAAAAGTTGAGCTCGTTCAGTTATTATACAAAGCATAATTATAAGATTACACATATAGCTCAAGTAGGAGGTTGTTGGATCCTTACTCCAATGTTGGACTTAAATGTGAATAATTAGGTAAATTATAGTGAATGTGCTATTTTTGAATGGTTTTAGCATTTGTCCCAAACTAATTTGTTTTGAAAATATAGCTGATTTTATTAGAAAATTTCTAAACTAAGCATCTTTCTATGTCTTTCTCGAGCCCTCTCCCTTTCTATCTATCACTTTCCTTCCCTCTTTCCACGTCTCTCTCTCTCTCTTGCTCTCTACCTTTCTCTTTATCACCCTCCTTCCCTCTTTCTATATCTCTCTCGCACTCTCTCCCTTTCTCTCTATCACCCTCCTTGTTATGGCTTAAGTGGGTCACTAAAAATTCCAACCCTTATGCTAAAGATGGTGACTCTAAATCGAATTGAATATGAATACGATCCCATTGAGAAAATGGTAGTTTGAGATTATTCATCTTTTTAAAGGGCCTCCAATCGTTCTGTATAGGAGGAATGGCCAACTTCTTGGTACTTTTCTTTTCCTTGGTTCAGTTTCTTTTCGATTTTTCTTCTTCATTCAATGAATATGACTATGGAATTTGTTTTGAATATGTACAATTATGCTTTTGTTCACATTTTTTCTACAAATTCTCTCTATATTACTCTATTTTTTTTGGAAGCAAAACATAGTATTTCCAATATTCTGCAGATTAGAGAATATAGAAAATAAATATACTACAATATATCGTGGTATATAAATATGTACCTGTACATAAAATTTTTACAGGTAAAAAAGGGCCATCGTTGTAAATATAATTTTTTTGTCATTTTGTTACTTATGTATCAAAAGGGGACTATTTTCTTAAGTGATTTGAATAATTATGTGCTGCAGACTTTCAAATAAGATTGCCCAATCAAAAGTGATTTACTATGGTTTGAGTAATTTGGGCTTTAAGGTATCTAATAGGGTGTATAAGTTTGATGTGGATAGACTTAAGTGTTATTTTTATTTTTATGATGGGCTAAAATATAAGTACCAAAAGATAACATAAATGTTATCTACATATAGTTGTTATGGTTCTCAGATCACATGATAAGGGAAAATACTAAAATATCTCTAACATCTCATTGTTAGAGAGAAAATAGAGATACTTAAACAAAAGGGACTCATTTTGAGAATTGTGTAGATTGGCCAACCGCTCGGCTCTATAAAGTGATTTATTGTCCTGGATTCATGTACGCTTCTGCATAATTAGTAATTGATTCTTGGTGATCCAACATGTATGTTCTTGAGATTTTAACAAATGGTTTACCCCGATAAAGAATTTTCTCTAACATAGATTAGTTGGAAGACCAATCGAAGTATATAGTTTCATGGGAAAGTACGACGTATAATTGAGTTTGTCATTGAAATCGGATAAATTAGATTGGAGGGGTTAATTTTCAAACACAAGTTTGATAATGAAGAAGCATTGTTAGCATAAAATAAGGCATTATTAGAAATTAAATTTCTCTCATGTTCGGACGAATATGAAATATTATTATGGGCAAAATTAGGGAAATGAGCCATTTTTAGTGTTTTAGGAAATGACAAAAAAAATTTCAATTGCATAAATGTCTGCTTTTTTCATCCCCTTTCTCTCTCTCATTTTCCCTGTCTTTCTGCTTTGTCTCTCGTTCTATTTGCTTCCCTCTCTCTCTCTCGTTCACTCTTTGGTTCTCTCTCTCACTATGTCTCTCTCTGTCATCATCGGTGGTGAAAAATGTCGAATGAATTTTAGAGTTTAAATTTGGTGGAATAAATTTTGACAAATTCAAAACTTGGGGAGATTGTTAATGGCGGGCTTGGATGTGAAATTTGACTAATAAAGAAATTTTTATGGTTTTCTTGCTTGATTTTCTTATTTGATTTCAAAAATATTTAAACTCCAAAATGGAGAATCGGGGAATCCAGCGAGAGAGATGAAGAAGAAGGAGGAGGCGGGCTTGGATGTGGGAAGGTGTATGGTATCAGATGGTATATAAAGATATACTACATGTATACTACGTTATACTGATGGTATATAAAAATATATTGTATACATACTACAATATACTGATGTAAAAATACTTCATATATACTATGATATATTGATGACATATTAAAATATACTATGATATATTGATGGCATATTAAAATATACTATGATATATAAATTTGTACTTATGGTGTATTTTTATATACCATAGTACACCTACACACAAAAATTTTAGTTTTATAAAAAAAAAATTACAGTTACAAAAACAGCCGGTTATTCTTGTAAATATAACTTTTTTCGGTCATTCTCTTACTTATTTTTCAAAACTGGCATATTTACCTAAATGAGCCTAGATTATATTAAATTTGGTCCTGTTTATAGAAGAAAATGAATGGATAAAATGTTTTTGCACTAAAGGAAAAAAATAAAAAGAGAAAAAAATAGAGCTATTTTTACTCTTCGATATTAGCGTGAAGCTCATTTGATCCATTGAAACTATACTCATATGAAGTGGGCATTATTGGAACTATTTTACTACTATGACCATCATATAAGAAATTTGTTTACCCATGTTTATATGTGGGAAATCAATTATCTAATCTAAATTTCTTGAAAATGTCAAATTAGATTCTCAATCAGATCACTCATACAAAAAATTGAAATTGAATTAAAAGTTAGGTTAATTATAATGAACCCCCTGACCTTTGTGTGTTTGTATCATTTGGCCCCTTACCTTTAAAATCTTGTAAATAATATCCTCAACTTTAAGTTTTTTAACAATGCGCCCTACCGTGACTTCCGTCCAAAAATTTGACGGAAGCAAATGCACGTGACTTATACGTGCATTTTTTAATGAGAAATGGGGTAATTTAATACATTTTACCACGTGTAAGCCATCAAAGGCTTCTCACCCACCAACCCCTTTTCCCCATAAGAATTGACTCCTAAATGAACCCCTCTCTTCCCATTTTCTTGGACTGATTTGAATCCGCGAAGAAGATTTTATGCATGTTCTAAAAAACAGGTTAGTTTGGAAGGAAATTTTTCACTTCTCCAACCTCAATTTTGTATTCAAAGTGGAACTTCCATGTTAATTAAAATTGGAAGCTTTGTTTTCTCATAACTGTTTGTTAATTTTGTTGATTTTTTTCTTTGCAGAACAATGAAGAATGCATGTTTTTATGTGGTCCGACCACCTATGTATGAAAGAACAAAAAATATTATCCCCGGATTATTAAGAGGAATGACCCGACTTGAGCACGGAAATAAAATTTTACAATCCAAGATTAAGAAGTTGATGATGTGCATATGCTTGTTGTTGATATTTATTTACTTCAAGTTTTTAAGCATTTGTCTTGTATTTAAGCTCAATTTGGTTTAGGTTATGTCGTTGATGATGTTTGTGTACTTCATTTGTAAGCTATTTTGATCAATGGCAAGTTAATGTTAAATTTTTATTTACAAATTTTAATCCTTGAGTTGAGAGAGAGTAATATTCCCAAACATAATCAATATCATTGATACTTCATAATAATACATTATTCATATTATCATAAAATCCCAAACAACCTTCCAAAAAAGCAAACTTTATAACTCACTTCATAATATCCTTCCAAAAAATCACAAACATTATTCACTATTACTACCCACAAAAAATAACCCTCCCCTTCACAAAATATAAACTTACATAATATCTACACAATTCCCACAGAATCATTGTTCAAAGTTCCTAGAACATATCCCACAAAATATCCATAAAAAATTGACAATCATTGTTCAAATCTTACGATCTAAAGGGATGAAAGGCGTTCAACTTGCATTGTGAATAATGCTCTGCTTGACTTTCGGGTGCACCACTTCTTAAGGACTATCATTGGACGGGAGATGTCGCCAAGGTAGGAGATTGAAAGACGTACTTTGATTTAGACCTTTGGGTGTCATTTGCTACTGGTTTAAAAAGTGATGGCTACACTAGTTCATACCTTTGGGTGTCATTTGCTACTCGTTCAAACCTCTAGGATGATGCACTTGCCACTGGTTCAGACATATGAGATGCATTTTCCACTAGTTCAGACCTCTGAGATGCATTTTTCAATAGTTCAGAAGTCTATAATTAAATAATAGAACAATATTATATATTAGAAATCTGTAAGTTATCAAATTAAACATAATTTAATTGTATTAAGTATTGGCATCTGGGAAGCATTGTGTGAAGCCATTAGTTCAGTATTCTGTGAAGCCACTGATCCGGACATTTGTGAAGCCTACAGTTAAACAACAAAACATACTTAAACACTATAATTTAACAAACAAAACCTAATTAACTGTATTAACTATTTTTGTACCTTTCTTCAGTTACATGTATGCTTATTGTGACTCAATTCACCACATTGTTTACATTTCATTTCTACACCAGCGTTGGATTTACTATTATGCATTGTAGGGGGTCTATGAGGTTCACCAGCCTCCCTAGTCCTCAATTTCTTAGGTCTCCCAGGCTGTTTATGGTAAGTAGGAGAAATTAGTAGTGGTCTAAAAGATTTGGACCACAATTCTGAACTGGTCATGGAGCTAATGACAGACACATATGTCTTCAAATAGACCTCTTTTGTATAGCAACTATCCACATATGCGAGAGGATCATCCAGTTTGTAGCCTATGACAGCTATGGATGACTGTATGGAATGCGAGTGAGATCCCATTTCCTACAAGTACAAGTCTTTACCTCCAAGTTTACTACACTAACTGGCCCAGTAGCATGAAACACTTCAAATTTCCCTCCTCCTGCTCATAGAGGTAGGAAAAATGCATTATCTGTTTCATTCTTCTCAACTAATGCATATGCTTTTGGAGACGCATTATAACTCCACTTAGAAACACTCTTTTTTTTGCCATTCGAATCATCGGATATAACCTAAGCTTTTCAAGTATAGTCAAAAAAAGCTTATCCCTAGCTTCCAAAATTGCAACATTAAATGATTCACAATGCTTGTTTGACAGCATATCGCATTTGGGAAAGGTATGCAAGGGAGACCTATTCCATGAAGCACGGGGTTTTACAAAAAAACCATTCATAAGCCCTTAAATGTTCTTCCTAAAGCATATCCATTTCAAACGAAACTGAACTATTGTTATACTCCTAATCAATTTTTCAGTGCCAGACCTTTGAAATCCTCCTTAAAATTTACATACATATGGGTACTAAGTTTTTCAGTGCACGCTTCAACCTTGTTTGCTTATCACTTATGATTGTCCATGCATAACTGTTTACGATTCCAACATCATCAATCAAAACCACTCCCAGGACTCTCGGTTTTCAACCTCCACTACAGGATAAACAATTGGAAACAATGAGTTATTCCCATTGCAATTAATAATTGACCTGATGAGGACATTTGTTGTGACACCCATCCAGACCAATCACTTGCCTACAACCCTCTTTACAGACTTTCTTACAAGCTCTCAAACAAATATACAGCCTTTGAAACATAGGTCTACCACCCTTACCAACCTCAATTTTCATAAAAATAGAACTACCCTCATTAACCCTTTTTAGCTCCTCAATATAATCTCACAGTGACTAAATTGGTCATCATATGATTCTTGAATCACAAATGTAGCCTTTCTCTTGGCTCTCCAAACTTGCATCATTGACACTAACACCATATGATCATTACGTATAGCATTTTGCATGGCACTCACACTCCTGTGAGATGCATTTCTCAACACCCCCATATATTGTCGTGACAGTCAACTTGAAGTGGCAAACTTATTCCTAAATGTCCTACTGCAATTATGGACATCATTAAAGGACTTAATTTGAAGTGTTCTCTCATCTCTTTGAAAAGACGCATACACAAACCAATGACACCCATTAGAACATGCAACCCTAATCTTGTTCCTATCATTCTTCACAAATCTTAGAACCCTACCACTCTTAATAGAGTATTCTCTCACAGCCTTCCTAAACCCAATTGAAGACCCAATCAATATGCCCCATTTGAATTGAACATCTCGTATATCTATTTCAGGGGAAACTCGGGATTCCTAGGTCTATTCCTACACCTTACACCGTCTCCATATGATTCACTATCCAAACTTCTTAATTCATCTGAGTTGTCTTCCTCAGTGTCAACTACATTAAAATTAGTACAAGTAAGACTATGTTCTACTTTTGCTTTATTTATTGACTCAAACAACACATCATCAATTGTTTGACCATCAATTGACACGGCCTCAGTAAACTCAGGATCATTAGAATCACTCGAATACACTACAATCTCAGTATGGAGGTCAGTATGCAATACATCTCAGAATACACTACAGTATGCAATCTCATAATCTCAGTATAAAATAGGATTAAAATCAGTGCAGGTAAAACATGCAAATACATCTCAGAATATAATACAGTATGCAATCTCATAATCTCAGTATGAAAGACAATATGCAATCTCAGTATAGAAGACAATATTCAGACTATCAAAATAGTATGCAAATAAATCTCATAATACACTACACTATGCAATCTCAGAATTTTAGTATGGAAGATAATATTTAATCACTACAGATAAAATAATATAGAATACAATATTTTATCTCAGAATACACTACAGTATAAAGAGCATAGAATATATAATACATAATACACTACAAATATACCACCTCAGAATATAGTATTTAATATCATAATCTCAATATATAATACAATATTTAATCACTCAGAATAAACTACATATATACCAACGCAGAATACACTACATACAAAACAATAAAACCTTCCCAGACCTTCACTATCTCGTCCACGGCCTCGGTCTTGTCCACGACCACAACCTCTCCCACCTCTTCTTGTGCGCACCACCATCGATGAAGATGGAGAATTTCAAAGGTTTCTCAATACATGAAGATTTCTCAATACATGAAGGATTCTCAGTACACGAATGGTACCTTCGGGATGGGAGAGAATTTTGAAAAAGACTCTTCGTGAATGATAGAGTACACGAAGGGTCTCTTCTCCCCACCTAAATTGGATTGGTGGGGGAGAGCCCATTGATGACTTAGACGTGGCAATGAAGTGTTAATTTATTTAATTGCCCATCAAGAGAATCACGTGTAAGTTATGTGTTTTGATGAAATTTTTAGATGAAAGTTACAGTAGTAGTAACGTGCATCGCTGAAAAACATTCAAAAGTTTGTTTCTTACCGCACCAAACGCCCACCATATATATAATTCCAGCCAGACTTCACTAATATCCGATAATACCTATCAAATTTTGAATTCCGTTTCATTAATGGCTACGTCCTTCTGCGGCGACATCAACCTCAACGAACCGGACACTGATGACGAAACTCTATCCCCGGATTCTCCCACCTTCTTCAACCGCGGCCTCGACGTTGACCTCAACGAACTAGACACTGATGACGAAACCCTATTCTTAGATTCTCCCTCCTTGTTCAACGGCGGCCTCGACTTCGACCTCAACGAACCAGACACTGATGACGAAACCCTATTCTTAGATTCTCCCGCTTTCTTCTTCAACCGCGACGTCGACCTCAACGTGCCCGATAACGAATTCTCAGAGTCCGAACACTCCTTCCTTTTCAACGATATCGCCGACCAATACGAGGACTCTTCTGAACAACCCGAGTCGTCCATCCGCATGGTAGATCTGAATGTGGAATCCGATCCGATGGACCTCACCGTGCGATTCGGTCGTGATGATCATGTGAACTTTGTGATGGATCTGGTTCACCAGCGCGTCGAGCAGTCTCAGGTTATCGAGAGTTCTTATTTACCGGCATCCGAAGTGGTTGTTGATTTGAGTATTCCGATTACTGAGGAAAATAATGATCTGGGAAGGAATGATTTCAAGCTGGAGTTGAATGTAGAACCACATCATGAATCAAAGAGGCGTTGCTTGAGTCGTGATAATGGTGAATTTATGCATGGACACTCTCTTTGTGGAATTGGCAATGAATATTATATTCGATGGAGGGATTCGGGGTCCGGCTCTGGTGGTTCTACGTCATCAACAGTGAACGGAACTGAACGGGTAGAAAACATCGATCGGGTTTTGGGGTGTTACGATTCAGATGAGGACGAAAACAATGATGTTTTGGGATTCGATTTGAATTCAGAGGGTGAGCATAGATTAGACCACTTCCTCGAGAACGATGGAGGAGCAGAAATCCCTCTTCGTTGGGATTCACTTCAACTGGAAGATTTCGAGTCGGACAACGTGAATGATTGGGCTCATGAGGGAGAAGATTTTAGCCAATTTCTTCGTAACGAGGGGCCAGATTCAGTTTCCCCAGCAAGTGGCGTGGAAGAATACATGTCTAGGGACAGTTCTGAAGGCCATGTGTTGGATTTGCACTGGCAACTTATATTTGGTGCGAATGATTTGCAGAGGCACACGGAATCAGAGACTTTTCATGTGCCATATTTTGACGATAATGATTATTATATACATCCTGCAGAGCTGGAGCATAGTGTGTTTTTTGAGCAATTCGCCGAGAATGAAACTGCTGTTATCAGTCAGCGTCCGGCTTCAAAAGCTGTTGTTCAGAATCTTCCCTCACTGGTTTTGACTCAAGAAAATATGGAAAAGAACAATGCAGTTTGTGCAGTTTGTAAGGATAAGATTAATATGGGACAACAAGCAAAGCAGTTGCCTTGTGCCCATGGCTACCATGATGACTGCATTTTGCCATGGTTGGAAATTAGGAACACTTGCCCTCTTTGTCGATATGAATTGGCTACAGATGATGCTGTTTATGAGCACATCAGAACACAAAGAAACAATCTTAGCTAGTGATGGTAATTTGTGGTCTAATAAAATATTTTTAAGTTATGTTCTTCGTAGATCTTCTAATAAAATATTCAAGTTTTTTTCTTGGTATATCTTCGATCAGACGCTTATATTTCTCTCTAGTTTTGTGTTTCAATTGATGCTTTGATCTTGGTCCTACAGTTTAACTTGCGTTAGTAATTTGTTTGACAATAATGACTAAACATATAACTAGAATATTAATGAAATATCTAAGTATGATTCATTGGCCGTAGAGCTGAAGGAAAAATGTACATGTTAAGGATTTGATCCTTTAATATTAAGCATGTGAATGTTCTAACGGGAGAATTAGCAGATACTCATGTAGACATCAGATTTGCTGGATTGCTATCACAAACGAATTTATTGAAAAGCACAAGTGATGATAATTTCAAACTTTGATCCTTACGAAGATGAAAAGACTGCATGTGTTGAAACTTTTGTCAGAAGTTCGATGAGGCTGATGTACATGGGTTTGGCCAAAGCCGAACCTGCATAGTAGATGACGCTTTTAAGCAAACTACTGATTAGAGCTGGGAAGAACTTCAGCTCCCATTGATGTGTAAGCGTTCGCTTTATATTCATTTATGTTTGGAGTATGAAGGTTAGCAAGCCAGTCATCTACTCTGAAACTAATCATTTTGACTGAATTTGAAGGAAGAAACCAGGGGAGAAGAAGAGTAAGATTCTGTTTGATGAAAGTCAATTTTGCGTAGAGGGACAGTAAGCTGATCTTTAATCTTGATATGTTATTTGTCGTGTATGATTGCTAAATCTTTTATAAAGAATAAACGGGGAAGAAAAAATCCTTTACTGTTTTTACACGAATGGAGAATCCCCAAAGCTAATCCTTACTGTTTCTTTGGTATTATGTTTTTTTTTTCTTTAAAGCAGAAGGGGTTTGAAATGTAGTAGCTTACATTTTATAATATTATAATATGCAATAAGAGATGGGAAAGTGTGGTCAAGTGGTAACCAGAACTATGTAGAGAGAAAATGGTTAAAAAAGGACTACATTTCATTACTTTTATTCTTCTATTGATCCAAATTAAGAAAAAAATCAGTTTCACACTGTCTATGAACATGTTGATGTACATAAAGCATAAAAACACAGTCCCCTACAACTAGAGCTCAGGTTTGACTGTTTGACAGAAGAGAAGCTGATTTATCATTTCAGTCACCCACTCTTTTTCGGTTGGTGCATTCCATTTGAGTTATTATTTGGTGTTTTTGCAGTCGATGTTGAACAGCAACTAGTAGTTTGTTCTTCAAAACTCTGCATAGGGTCTGCAAATGATTTGGTACATGGCCATCTAGAGATGAGTTTTAATTAGCTCTTGTAGAGTTTATAGTTAAAGAGAAATCAAATGAAAGAAAAAAGAAGTCAATTTCAATTTACCTGCTTGACTTTATAATCTCATTATCAATTAGGGTATTTTCATCAAAAATCTCTCCTGCAAGAACAAGCTTCAGTTATAACAAGAACTACAATTTTTCTGTTCCCCCCGTTTCTTTCAGTGTTAACATGTGAATCAATGTGAAATTGTGTTTTTCAATGTCTAAATTTAATTGACATAAACTTGGTAGGAATTTCTTTAGCTTGTTTTCACCACTTTTTCCAGTCAGTTTCAATTACTTTTCCATGGTGAACTATAATGAGTAGATAGCACACATTTTCAGTATGTGGTGAGCTTTGGGAAAAAAAAATTGACGAACTTAGACTGAATGAATCAATCAAAACTTTGATGATTTTTAGACATTATACTCAATTGGCACTTATAGAGCTCACGATAGTGTTAGACGTTGATAGTTGGATGAAGAAAAATGTACTTAAACCCTAAATCAAGCCAGAAACAGAAATCAGAAGCAAAAGCAGAGATTGATACCTCCATAGAGGTTCTTTTTAGAAAAGTACTTGGCCATTAATCGACGAGTGTAGTCAGCTTCATATTTTTTGAATTTCTCGATATAATCAGCACTGTCCAGATATCTGAAAGGGGTTTAAGGAAAGAATTTATCCGGCAACTTACTCAAATTTGTCCAGCTTCTAATATATAAGGGTACAGACTACAGAATAGAACATACTCAAATTTATCGGACAACTCGGGCATTTTCTCGTCGACGTTGAGAGCCCAATCATTGTTTGTTGCAGCATCCACCTTCAACACAGAAAACCCATAATTAATGATTTAACAGTTCGTATATATAGATAAACAGAGAGAGGGAGAGAGGGGGGGACGACGTTACCGGGTGCTTCGAAGAGGTTGATTGGGCGGCGGAGTTGACTGAGTTGGTGGCAGAGTGAGGTAGCGGCGGAGCGGATAAAGATGGTGGCACGCTGCTTCCCATTGGCACCGTACAATTTCTACTATTTAGGTGGCGGAGTGGATTTTAAGCTGAGTGAGACTAAAGCTAAAATCATTCCTTTGCCGACGAACGAACAGTGATAATAACTGATATAGTGATAATAAGCTGAGTGGACCCTAAACATAGGCCTCGCCTGAACACCTTTGATTTCCAGGATCGCACGGTTGTGAGGCTTTGGACATCCGGGTCCCATTCTTCCATTATAACAGTAGAAAAAATCAAATTTTTATATAGAAGTTTATTTTCAGGGTTTAAAATAAAATCAAAATATTAGATACGAAAATATAAAAATTTGGCATGACAAACAACTTTAGTTTCAAAACTGACTTTTTATATGATTTTTTCGTCAAGAAAATGTTTTTTAATGAAATTTTACGAGAATTGTTACAAATAGAATTCGACCTACATTAGTATAAGTGTAGGACCAAAAAAATTCTTATTAAAGAAAATTCTACGGCGTCTAAAAGTTTTATAAAACATTCTTGATACATAAAATATGTATACAAGATCCCACTAAATTGAGTGAGTCAAAAGAGATTAATTACATGAGTTTCGAACTTGAATTTTACTTAATAATTTAATCAGTTTTATATTTTCTCTCACCTTCGAAAAGATAAAGCATAATCATTTCCACTCTCATTTACAATAATTTGAAATGTGATTGTCTCGTACGATTCCTCCATCACCCTAGAATGAAATTGGCGATCTCATAGTTTTTGATATGTGAAGATACATCATTAGGATATCAAGTTATAAATTCTATCTCGGTAAGACATCTGATATGGGAAGTAGCTTCCCTTGATGGATGGTAATACAATGATGGTCATTACGAACTAATTGTTCTACACTTCTTATTTGGTGTAGCATATTGACCTAGATTTGGATGCTTAAGTTGAATTTAGGGCATCCCAAAAACTAGGATATCCAACTACAAAGAGACAAATAATATGTCTTTTTTTGTCTTTCCAATAGTATTTTTATTTTTACTAAAACTTTCTTTTACAACCAAATCAAGATTAGGTTATTTCATCAAATACATTCAACCAAATCCAACCCTTTTACCCATTAACATTTTACAAGATTTCAAAAAATTGTTATCCTTCTACCCATTCACTATTGGCGCGTTTACTTGATTCTCACAGATAGAGATTCTGATCTGATTCTAAATTATCATTATGATTGTTTACTACGATTTTGAAATTCAATTCTAAGTGAGTGCCACAACTTTGACCAGAATTGATTCCGTTCGCTACATGTTATGAGATCCTTAGCAAATAAGTTGTAATGTGATTCCACATTTTAAATTCATTTGGAATGGACTACGTGCCCTCAAAATAATTAGTTAAAAAAATTAATACTTATTTTTCTTAAAGGACATTTTAATAATGTCAAATACTTTAATTCTGATTCCTTGATTTTATAAACAATCAATCATTATTATTTTCAATAATCTGATTCCTGATTCTGATTCTTAGCAGTTAATAAATGCATTAATCTGATTTCAAAATTTGATTTTTGGTCATTACTCTTCATTTGATTATTAGCTAAACTGATTCCAAATTTCATCTGATTCCAAATGTAAGTAAACACGTCAAAAGTAACTATATCTCTACCAATAGGCTGAGGGATAAGTAATTCGACGTAGCTCCAGTTAGTAACTTAATGAAGATATGGGAATACGTCAGGCTGTACAAAAATTGTTCTTGCGTCAATTCAAAGCCCTAAAAAAGGTTTTCTAAGATGAAAAAAGGTCCGTTGAGCGCCTCGTGAATTAACAAGTGAAAGATTTTTTATCTGTATAGGATGAAATCCTGAGTTATTGTGAAATAAATTAGGCTGAAAGGATGAGATTGTTGTGGTGAGTAAAATGCCACTCGAACGATTTTTAGCGTAAAAGCTGACTGAATGAAAATTCATGATCTTGCCATAATGATTTATTATTAGTTTATCAAACAGTTCTATGTATAACTCAATTAGCATAAGAGCATTTCAGTTGCAGTGTTACAGTGACTTACTCAAAGAAGATAAATTGTATAACCGGGCTTTGTAATTGAGTGGATCATCGAGGTTTCTTCAGTGCATTTGTGGGTGAAAATTTTTGTACTAACCGAACGAAATGAATCGAAAATGATCAGCTACATTAGTTCTTTAGGAAGGTTCATTTTGGTATTTTTCAAACAGAATCAAACCAAAACTTTAGATTTCTATTATTTTTGTTTTTATTTTTTATATATAATGTAACATCGAATCGGATCGAACTAAAACTGGTTCGGTTTTAGTAATATTACCGAACTGAAAATTTAGTTCGGTTCGAATTTTCGCAAAAAACCAAATAGAACTTAACTGTAGACACCCATAAGACACCATTTATTTCGCGCTATCCTCATTTGTAATAGTTTTGTAATTGAATTACGATGTTCGTTTGGAATAATACTTAAATAAGGTTACAATCCTAATTTGCACTCAATCTTAATTTGCAATCTTTTGAGGTAATTGAATTGCAAAATAAAATATAAATGATCCTAATTTATAATGCCATTACAATTCTAATATCAAACAAAATTACTTTCATTCCCTCATTGAAATATTTTTTCTCACACTTTTCTCTCATTTTATTAATTTAATTAAAATTAACTTTATTAATGTTTCGTTTAAGATTATTAATTTACTTAAATATTAATGAAAAATGATTAAAATTAATGTTAAAATTTCACGTGAATTTTTTTATTATATGTCTTGTTTTATTAATTAAATTAGAATTATTTTTTTAATTTAATCCAGCATTATTAACTTATTTAAATATTAATTAAAAGTCATTAAAATTTATTTTTTGTTTTTAGTTAAAATATTAATAAAAAATCATTTTTTTAATTTAATTAAAAATAAATTTGTTAAAGTAAGGTTAAAATTTTAAATATTAATAAAAATAATTAAAATTAATGTTAAGTTTTCATGTGAAAATATCTTTTGATTATATCCCTTATTTTATTAATTTAAATAATTGTTTTTTGTAAATTTATTTAAATATTAATTAAAATTATTAAAAAATTAATGCTACAATTGCACGCCAAAATATATTTTTAGATAGTATAAAACTAAAAAGGCATATATGTAACTTTATGTTATTTACACAAATTCACAATAAAAGTTAATATATATCAAACATAACAATTATTAATTATTTATACAAATTCACAATAAAAGTTAATAAAAGTTAATATATATCAAGCACTTAGGGGTCATATACTATGCATAACAAAACATGACAATCCTATTTTGCAAGCAATTAAAATACACGCAATTAAATTACCAGTAATTGAATTGCGATGGTCATTCTAGATTAAGTTTGTCAAACGACCCCTAAGTGCATTGACCCAATGAGTTAAATTTGAAAAATATAATTTAACCCGATCTATTTTCATCACGTAAATTTGAGAAGTATCACAAATTAGACCAAATAACATTACTCGTTAGATTTTAGTACTTTCTTAGTTAGTTATTTTTGTTCCTTAAATTTAATTTCAACCGTTTAAAAGTTATCAATTTTTTTTTTTGAATTGATGAGATATATTTAGTATAATTTTTAAGGATTTGATTGACATATTTAATTTTTATTTTTTCTGATTGATTAATTGACAGATTTAAAATCTCATTCATTGTAGGGATACCACTTAAATAAAAAAATATATTTTAGTTATTCAATTATGATAGTTATAGAAACCTGCCATTTTACTAAAATCCAAAAAATAACAAAATTTACGTTTCTCTAAGATCTTCTATGTTTCTTGACAATCACCCTAAATTTTACTCAACAAATACAAATGAATTTTCAGAATGAACACAAGAAATCTCCCCTTCCCCAATCTTCTTGACCTACCAATAGTCTCTACAAGAACAAACTCCATTCTTAAAATGATGAAACCTTTTACTGTCTCTAACGACTATCTCTCTTTCCACAACTTTTGATATAAACTTTATTGCAGTGTGACAATCTAAACAAATTCTCAGATTCTTACACACTCTCAAAGTCATGCCTTTATTTGTCTTCAACAATCCAAAACAAAGTGCAAGTTTCTCACTATGTCCTTTCAATATCCTAATCTTTTCCTCTTCCTCTACGTCATGAAGCACACAACTTAGGTTGGGTTTATACCCAATTTCACTTATCTTTTCCTCCAATTCATCCCACATCTTCCTAATCTCTTCCGAAGAGTCATCACCTGCAACAAAGCTATAAACTTTTCCTTTAAGTTCAATCCAACTGCAGCCTATATCTTTGTAAAGACCATTATTCTTCATTCCCTGCCTCACCCTTCTCACCTGACCCCATTTTCCTAAGGTAGCATATAAGTTTGAGAGTAAAACATGGTTGTCGGCCTTGTTTGGCTCCATTTCTAGTAATTTCCTGGCAACTTTCTCTCCCATATTTAACTCACCGTAAATTCTGCAAGAACTGAGTAATGAGCTCCAGATTCTAGCATCTGGTTCCTGAGGCATATAATTTATAATGCTTAAAGCTTCATTAAACCGGCCTCCTCGACTTAGCATGTCTACAACACATGCATAATGCTCTAGTTTTGGCTCTATACTATACAAGCTCCGCATCTGGTTGAGATATTTTAGCCCTTCTTTAATCAATCCGGCATGGCTACATGCCATTAGAATTCCTAAAAATGTGAAGCTATCCGGAGTTTTGCCTAACTTTTGCATTTTTTCAAAAAGATCTATGGCTTGATTTCCATGTCCGTGAATTCCGTAGCCTGTGATTATAGCGTTCCATGAAGCCATGCCTTTCTCCTTCGATCCGTCAAAGACTCTTTGAGATTGTTCTATGCAGCCACATTTTGCATACATGTCTATAAGCGAGCAGTTAACAAAAATGTCTTCCAGAAAATCGGTTTTTAGAGCAAAGCAATGGATTTCTTTTCCCAAACGCAAACTCGACAATTGGGAACAAGCCCCAAGGACAGAGACTATGGAAGTCTCATTGAAGCCCTTGGAAAGCATTTGGCGGAACAGATCAAGGGCTTCATCAGGAAGTCCACTCTGTGAGAAGCTCGATATCATTGCGTTCCAAAATACTAAACTTCTTTTATCTTCCATTATTCCATTGAATAAAATTCTTGCAGATAAATGCTTGCCACAATGGAGATAAAGAGATATCAATGGGATAGCGATAAATGAATCGTTTTCTAAGCTGTTTCGTAGAGAAAAACCATGTACCTCTTTACCATAATGCAGCAGTTTGAGTTGGGCACAAGCTAAAACTAGGCTACCAATACTAAACCAATCAGGATCAAGGCCTAGGCATATCATTTGAAGAAACATATCCACAGCCCTTTTTGGATCACCATTTTGTGCATATCCACCTATAATTGCATTCCATGAGTTCACTTCCTTAATCTCCATTGTGGAAAAAACATGTTCAGCATAAGTAAGTAATCCACATTTTGCATATGCCGCAATGAAGGCATTGTTTATGAGTTCATTGTAAAGAAACCCATGTCGAACTGAATATCCGTGAAGTTCCTTCAAGCTCGACAGTTCTGATTCATTTGAACAAGCTGGTAAGCCATTCAAGACAGTGATCTCATTCACCTTTACATTATTCTCTTCCATTTGCATCTTTCTCAATAGATTAAAAGTTCCAAATACATCTCCTTCTTTAGCGTAACCTCCAACAATAGAATTCCAAGAAACTGCATTTCTGTTAACATTCCTCCCGAATAAAATCGCCGCTTTGAAGAGGCATCCACATTTTGAATACATATCAATCAATGAATTACTCACCATTGATTCCTTAATGAGCCCCAGTTTTACTGCCATACCATGAATTGTCATTCCCATATCCATGTCTCTTTCCCCTGCACATATCGGTAGTAAAGTTACCAGTGTAGCAATATCAGGTATTAGGTTTGTCTCACTGTCCAAAAGTTTCCCAAAGAGAAGATAACTCTCTTTATAATATCCATTCTCAGAAAATCCAAAAATCATTGAATTCCAAGAAACCAAGTTTCTGTCAGGAATTTTATCAAACACCTTAAGAGCTTCTTCAATTAACCCAAATTTCCCATACAAAGCGATCAACGAATTACTTACAAACACATCCATGATCAAACCCAACTTAATTGCTACACCATGAATCAGTTTCCCCATATTAAAATCAAGATTCCCTGCACAAGCTTTAATCACACAAGGCAACGTAAAATTGTCTGGGATTAATTCCGTCCCCGAAATCAAATCGACAAATACGTGAATTGCATCATCGTACAGCTCGTTTCTTGCGTACCCACTAACAAGAGCATTCCACTGAAACAAGTTCTTTCTCTTCAAGCCATCGAAAACCAAGCGAGAATCTAAAGGGTAACCACAGAGGGAGTACATTGTAATGAGACGAGTGTTAAGTACAAAGTCATTGCTGAGATGGTTTGAGGCCGATACTATTTCATGGACTTTGCGTCCGGTCTTGATGTCTTTCTTGTGCCCACACGCTTGTAACAAGATACCCATGGCTTCCTTTCTGTGCATTGAATCGGGAGATGCATTTTTCAAGTCTGTTTGAAGAAAATTGAAAGCTCCAGTGAGGTCACCTGATTTACAGAATTCATTTATCTCTCGAAGAAAAGAGGACTGCTGAAGTGGGTTGAAAGATAGAGAAGAAGAGGATTTTTGGAAGCTTTTTATAGAGGTAGAAAAAGAGGATTCTGTAGTGGACGATGAAATAAGAGAATAATTGGAATTTGATCCTGGCTTGTTTTTGTAAATGCAGGAAGGATGGTGTTGGAAGTGGCGCTGATGACAAGATAACGGTGGCGCCACCAAATTAGCCATAATTACGTTTTGCTAGGTGGAGGAGGACGCAAAGTGACCCGTCTGGACTGCCTGTTCCCGATCACGATGATCGATTAGTTCGACTCCACTTACACGTGGGTTATTCGTTATAACGTACCTTTTAGAAGTTTTATTTGAAAATATACCCCACTTTCTTAAAATCAAGAAATGTATATCTCTAACTTATAAAATCAAAATTTATCTCTCAATGTAGATATCAAATCAACACAAATTTGATAGTCAATGGGTTTGAGAATATACACCATTTGCTTATTTTTGCTTCCTCTGTCCCTTGCTTCTTCTCTATTCTCTATACTTCTTTAACGAAGCTTACAATCTGAGTGGAAAATTATGATTCTTTTTTTTAGTGAGACCTTATGATTCTTCAACGAGACGGTGACATATTCTTCTTCTTCTTTTTGAACGAGACCCACCCACCTAGTCTTCTTCTTTTTTTCAGAGATGCATTCAGGTACCCACACTTCTCCTTTTCTGGACGACTAAAAAGACTTGTTGTATCATTCTTATTCTTCTTCTTTCATCCTTTTTCCTTGTACCTAAGAATCAAAATTTTTTCTGTACTAGAAGTTGGGGAAAAATCATCGAGGGTTTAAAAATTAGAACTCTTTTTATACTAGGGTTGGGAGAAATCATCTAAGATTTGAAAAGTACTTCTTTGCTTTATACAAAAAAAAATTAATTTTGTGATTATCAATTTAAATTGTTATGGGTTCTAGGTTTTAGCTTGAATTTCTTGCAAGAAGAGAGTGATTTTCATATGGTTGTGAGTTTTGGGAATTTAAATATGTTTAGATTGTCCTTCTCGATGATTATAATCTTCTACATCACTGGATTGCTTGATGCTTGTTATAAATTTGTATCTTTTGGCTGATGTTGAGATTATGTATCTATTGACTACTTGGAAAGTTTAAGTAGTTGTTTATGACTACTTGAATCTCTCAAGTAGTCATTTTAATTCTGGCAGTAAGTAATCCACTGAATAAGTGACTACTTGAAGAGTTCAAGTAGTTGTTTATGATTACTTGAACCCCTCAAATAGTCATTTTAATATGCCAGTGAGGAAGTGACTATGTGAAAGATTCAAGTAGTTGTTTATGACTACTTGAACCCCTTAAGTAGTCATTCTGATTTTTCCACTGAGTAATCCAGTGAACAACTGATTACTTGAAGGGTTTTCAAGTAGTTGTTTATGACTACTTGAACCCCTCAAGTAGTCATTTTGATTCTGTTAGCAAGTAATCCAGTGAACAAGTGACTACTTATAGGGTTCAAGTAGTTGTTTATGACTATTTAAACCCCTCAAATAGTCTTTTTGATTCTGGCAGTAAGTAATCCAGTGAACAAATAACTACATGAAGGGTTCAAATAGTTTTTTATGACTATTTTAACCCTTCAAGTAATTATTTTTATTCTGTCAATGCGCAACTCATATATCAGGTGACTACTTAAAGGGTCCGAGTAGTTTTTTATGACTACTTGAACCCCTTAAGTAGTTATGACAGTAAGCAATCTAATGACCTCTATGTGCATAAATAAATCATGATATTTACATTTTATCTGTATCTTTTAACAGATTATGGTTCCGAAGGTTCTACTAGGTTCTTACCTAAATGAAGATGAATTCATTTATCAAAGAGTAAATTGATTATTAAATTTACGTGCCATTCAGAACTTGAATGAGATGCTAACAAAGTCTCAGAATAAAGTTTTTAGGCAGACATGTTTCGATCATCTACTGGACACACAGATCTAGTTTTTCTACCACCATCTGTCATCATATGCTTTTTAGAGAAGCTAAGCCCAGGGATGATAACATATCTGATGATGAGATATGCTTTCTTGATGCTGGGAGAGCAATTTAGTTCTCCAAGATAGAGTTCTCATTAATAACATGCCTTTACTTTAGCATTTCTCCTAATATTGGGAGTTACAACAAGACTGCCCCTAATAAAGACAAATATAGAGAAACCAACTAAGGACGTTAACTCTGTTGATCCTCAATTGGAAAAGTTTATTAACTCTGTCAACCATCATCGAGTGGTAAAATCTCTAGAGCATGACAAGTTGTTGAGACGTTTCTAGAGAAACCAACTGAGGGTATTGACCCTTGAGGGGGAGAGAATGAAGTGGGAAGAGGAAATGAAGCAGTTGAATCTAATGATATAGAGGTTCTAATGATGGGGGGGGGGGAATGAAGCAGTTCCATCAAAATATGTCAAGTCACCGAGGATAGATTCGGCAAGGAAACAACGTCAGATTGAACAATTCAAGAAAGAAACTGATTTCAAACCATTGAAACCATTTGGTGAAATATCTAAGGTTAAAGAAAAAGGGTTTGATGAGTGGTTTCACTCCGTCGATGCTAGGTAATATCCTGAATTTATGGTTGCTTATAAATATTTTAATGTGAACTTAGATGATTGTATATATATTTTATTTTATAGCACGTTGATTCAAATCAGCATGTATTCAGTTAGTAAGTAATTGGACGGGATGCGAGAACTTATGGTAGGCGCTATGAGGGGCGAGCTAGTAAGATCTCAAGCTAGGAGCGAGAAATATTTGGTAACTGTGATTGAGCTAACGATTGTGGTAAAATAAAATGATTGTGGTAGGTAAAATAAAATGATTGTGGTAAAATAAAATGTCTAGAAAGTTAAGATTATTATGTTAAAGTGTTGAGATTATTGTGTTAAGGAAAATATTTCTACCACTTTTCAAACATATCCTTAGGAGATTGTGGGAACAAAAAAATAAATTGAACATTAAGGAGTAAAAAGTAATGAAAGTGCTCGGAATTTAAAACCCTCAAAATTGGGGATTTTAAATACCCTCTCGTTTTGGAAGGACGTGGGATAATTCTGATCGAGTATGTACTCTTAGACGCCTTTTATATTATGTCATTTATAATTTATTGATGTCAAGTTTGCTAAGAATAATATTGTATAGGTGTTGTTTGCTATGACCATCTTAAAATATCACTAGATAATCATAGAGCTGGATTTAAATGCTTAAGTTGTGATAGTTTAATTCATTGAACAACGCTAGTCAACTATCCCATATGCCTCAACTCATTCGACCATTCACCCATCTACTGCAGCATATATTACAAGTGATGAACTTCTATAAAAATAAAATAGTTGATCAAGTACTGACACGTGATCTCTAACCATTGTCAGGTCCCTAAGCAGGAGAACGAGTTTGTGAGGCAATCGCTTACCAAGGCGATGATCATAGCAAATAGAACTTTTTCAATAAACTTATAAAAAATGGCAACTTTTATTCTATATTAAAATCAATAGAGTAAAGAAAGTTCTATTAGTATGGAAAGGGTTTGTATGATATCTGATTGATATAACTATATAAAATGGATATACAAAAAAAGTCCACAACCAACTCTATGAAATTGTGGAATGAATTTCTACTTTATATTTGATATGTCTCGACCATAAACTAAGCACTCCAAAAATTTGTGTGTGAACACACCACAATCTCCCCTACAAAACAAAAGTAAAAGAAATAAGATATCCCTTTCTCATGAAGTAAGAAGGTTATACGTACTAGAACAACCGGGCGGATTCCTCCTTTTGCTCCTCAGCCTACGGGGTATTAGCAGCCGTTTCCAGCTGTTGTTCCCCTCCCAAGGGCATGTTTATATATATATATAAGTTTGATATTATTCATCAATTTTATATATCTATTTTATATACTATTTTTTATATTAATACAAAAATGAATTTTAAATTGAATATAAAAAACAAATTACAATTTAATTTTAATCAAAGAATTTCTATAAAAAATATAACTTTTTATAGAATTATAGAATGGTGAAACTCATGTAGAATTATAAACACTTCTAGTTTGTTGTTTGAATTTTATTTGTTGTATGGATAGTAGCTGTTAGATCTCATTATTTTAATTACGTACTTTGTAGCATGGTTTAAGTTATGTGATCCGTAATAATAATTACATATTCTACTATATGGATGGTAGTACTGATGAAAGGTTCTGGATCGTTTACTGTATGGATGCTAGTCATTTCTGGCTCTAGATTACTTACTAGCATGATAAAAGACAACTATTTGAAGGGTTTAAGTAGTCATAAAAATTACTTGAACCCTTCAAGTAGTCACCTGGTCTTTATGTTGCTAACTGCCAAAGAAAAAATAACTACTTGAAGGGTTCATGTGTAAAAAAAACTACTTAAACCTTTTAAGTAGTCATCTGGTCTCTGTGTTGCTAACTGACAGAGCAAATATTACTATTTAAAGAGTTCAACTACTAAAAAAAATTACTTTAATCCTTCAAGTAGTCACCTGGTCTCTATGTTATTGAATGACAGAGCAAATATAATTTTTTATGACTACTTGAACCCTTCAAGTAGCCACTTGGTCTCTGTGTTGCTGACTGACAGAGCAAATATAACTACTTGCAGATTTCAAGTAGTCATAAAAATTACTTGAACCCTTCAAGTAGTCACATGAGCTCTATGTTACTAACTTCCAGAGAAAATAACTACTTGAAGTGTTCAAGTTGTCATAAAGTACTACTTGAACCCTTTAAGTAGTCACCTGGTCTCTTGACTGGCAGAGCAAAAATAACTATTTGAATGTTCAATTAGTCATAAAAAAACTACAAGTAGTCACATGGTCTCTGTGTTGCTAACTAGCAGAGTAAATATAACTACTTGAAGGGGTTCAAGTAGTCATAAAAACTGCTTAAACCCTTCAAGCAATCATATCATGCACATGTTCTATTAGACTTGTTATTGGGAGGGCTCTAACATCCTTTAGTATATTATTCATACATTCAGTAATGTTGGTAGTTATTATATTATATCGTCTACCATCACAATGAGAACAAGCCCATTTCCAAAATCTGGCCTCCACAACATAGTTTCCAATGCCTTGATGACCTTAGTTGATGCTAGCCATATATGCCTCAAACTCTAATACATGATAGGCCTTGGGTGCTCTGAAAAATAAAGGATTGACGTCGCTAGTTCTAAATGTCGATTTTATGTTCATTCACATATGGTAGATGCAAGCTCCATGCGATGACTGTGGGATGATAGTCTGGATACCATTTGCTATACTTTACAAGACGTATACAATTAAGAAATCCATGATTCGAGACTCCAATCTCCATGAAGAAGTATTTAAAATAGTCATGTTCATCAGTCTCTATATGAGTTAAGGTACCTAGATTCTTCGCCTCTAACATGTGAGAATAGGATGTGAGTCTTATATAAGAACTTTTAAGTGAACCTCGAACTAATGCCAATGCAACTTCCCTAGCCGACCAAGCTTTATCATAGCTTATATTAAGGCCATAATCCTTATGAATATCTTCGATGATATATTTCAGCCTATAAATTCGTCCAATGCCGGTGTATTTTGACTTTATGCAAAGACCGACCAACAAGCTTGTTGTTTGACGATGATTAGGTTGTAAGATGTCAAAAGAGAACGTAGAAGTATTTATGAACTTTGTTATTTTAAAGTATTATGAATATCACACCTTATTAGCTCGTAGCCTCCATGTACATGTTTTTTCAGCACAAACAATCACCAATAATGTCAGAGTGGATTTGAAGACCTTAACTCAAATTTTTTACGGATTGCCATGAGTCTAACAATTCTTGTGAGTTCTTTTTTGTCATGGTAGAATTATTCTATATCTAACATATTTGAGACACTAACATGTTTGTTATCCTCTAGTTATGATAATCCCGATGCATTATAAGATGATCACAGTGATGAAGGTGCAATATTACTTAGCATTGATGAAGGATGTGCATTAGCCTCTAGCCTTCTATTCAAATCTAGTAAGGTAGAGGGATCTTCCTTAATTACTTCTTTATATAGACCAAGCCCACAATCACTGCCAAGATGTTCAAGTTCATCATCTTCAACATCTTGTAGACAATCATCATCATCTCTCCCACAATAATAATCCCCTGCATGAAAATTGTCATTATCATTGTTCTCACTGTTATCAACCATCGTTTCACCCATAAAACATGAAATATGACCATAATGATCTTGTTGCGAGGGAGCAGTTTCAGAAACCCGACTTTGACTTGAACATGTAAGATTATCAACAATCATCCTAGATTTATGTTTGAGCGTGAATATAGGAGTACGAAGTGCTTCAGGATTATTCTCGGCAATGAAAAAACTTTTAGAAGCAGTCATTTAATATTTCAGTAGGTGGGGAGAGCACATGAGTCTTGTATAAAAACTTAATTGAAATATTGTACTCTGTTGGATCAACATTTAATTTATCGTATATGATAATGGATAACTCTTGGTAAGTACAACTTGATGGTCTATGTAACAGTGAGCATACCTCTCCATTAAAACTAAATGAAGTATCATTTCTCTCTCATTCACCACTGTGTATCACCAATATTCGAATTTTAGACATATCTGTTTAAGATAAAAACTTTCACCCATCAACACATACAATTATTTGATTTTGCCAGTTTACAAACAAATATGAGAGTTTTTTTTTTTAGATTTTGCCAGTATATAAATCATATGTATTTGTACGACAACTTAAAGAGTTCAAGTAGTTGTTTATGACTATTTGAATACTTCAAGTAGTTATTTTTATTCTATTAGTTAGTAAACCAGAGACCAGGTGACTACTTGAATAGTTCAACTAATTTTTTATAACTACTAGAACCCTTCAAGTAATTATTTTTTTCTTCCAGTCAGCAACCCAAACCCAGGTGACTGCTTAAAGGGTTCAAGTAGTTGTTTATGTTAGAATTATGTCCATAAAGTAGGGTGTGATAACTATTTATGAGTATTTAGTTATTTCTCAGACATTTTGTATTACTGAATTTAATGAATGAATGAAAATGTTTCTGTTAATTAAAATGTGTTTCTAATTTACTCAAGTCCTGAAAATATTGACAACATAAGAAGAGTAGAAACTGATGCGTCTTCCAAACAAACTCTTCTAAAATAGTTCAGAATGTTATTCGCAGTCTAAGGATCGACTGGGCAATCAAATCTGATTAAGACTGTTAGGTTAAACCAAAAGATGCCAGTCTTGGGACATGAGAGTGGAGTCTCTAACGGTTGACCCAAACATGTTATGGAACATGTTCAATAGATTAGTAACAAATTAGTTTGGAGTAAAGCCATCTATCTAGCTTTGAATCTAGTTTTTTACACCTTAAGGGGATTTTTGTGATTTCTTAATCCTGAGATAAATACAAAACTAGACTTAGTTACTTGAGGTCTTTGATATGCCAAAGGAGTGAGTTCGAATTGTCAGACAATATCTCGGCTGAGATCGTGATTCAACTATATTGGAGTTACGTGATTCATAGTTATAAAATTCATGTCGAGATGACAAAATGCAACAATATCACCTTATACTTTATTGATGAATGTGTGAATAAATAAACCTGGTCATGTACTTGATGAAATGAATAATTGAATAAGACATGGTAAACTGTGTGAGACAATTCACTGTTATATTTTTCTTATTCATAGTTAATAAAGGAGTTAAGAAAATAATAACTAGAGGGGTAAAATGGTAATTTTACACCCCACTCTTGTTATGATATTCATAAAAGGTAACATATCAAAATATTTTGTGGATCGTGAAATAAAAAAGTATTTATTTGCACCAACAGAAAATGTAACGCGCATGAATTGAGAGTTGATTCAGTATCAGACCTATAGTGGAGTTGTACGATGTAATAAACAAATAGATCAGGAATGAGAAACAACACCTATAACTTTATTCATGTGGATCCATTCGATATTCAGGAGTAGCTCATGAGGACAAGAATGAGAAACAACAACAGTTGGACCAAAAACGTGTTTTGGACCAATGTATACTTTTCGAACCCATATATGATGGGTATAGTCACTAAAGTAGTGAAGAGAAAAAATATAATGTTCAAAATAATTAATTGTTATTTTCTAATTATTGGATAATTAGTAAATAAAAGAAATTAATCAATTAATTGATGGAGATCAATTTAATTTATCAATTTAGATTGATGAATTTGGACACAGTTTGGTTGTAGGAAGATGTAAAATTTTGACAATTATAGTAAAGGGAGGAGAATTTCAGAAATTTACACTATAGGGGTATGTGTAAATTCCATAATCTTTATATAAATGATGGCATTAGGGTTGTCTCCTTAAATGTTTTGACATAACCCTGATCACAATGTGTGAGTACACAAAGCAAAGAAAACAATTTCTTCTCCCCTCCTTGTTGCCTCCGAAATCTAGAGGAAGAATAGCAAAAATTGTTTTTTTGTTCTTATGTTGTTTTGAGAGCCCACACTCAATTTCTGACGACATCCCATTGAGATATATTTCTGAATTCTACGAGTGGCTGTTGGTGCGAAGATTGATTGAAGTTCTACAAAGAACAAATAACGTAAGACAATCAATAGGATTTCACCAATTCGGAATTTCTCCGATATAAGAAAGGTACAAAATTATTTCCACATCTTCCAAATACGTCAATCTAAATATTCATGAAATTTTTTTATATTTAATATGATTAAATAGTTGATGTGGAATGTTTTTGATTTTTCACCTACGAACCGTTCATGGTTCATTATTTTTCCTCAAATTTTTAAAACACGATCTAACAATTGGTATCAGAGCCTTGGGTTTTTGATTGTTCATATTTAGTAATTAGACGTATGTATATGGATGTTGTGATATTGACATATATTTTTTTGTATGGTAGATTCAAAGCATGTTTGAATGTATTTTATGAATAAATCTCAATTGATCGGCTCTAAGTGTTTATTTTCAATTTTAGAATTGATGTACGCCAAAATTGAGGTATAGGATTTGATGTAATCTAATTTATTCAAAATTCGTATTTTTAAATTCCATGTAAATCCGTCGTCGCAAGAAAAGTCATCGTTCGCCATCGCCGCCGCCATCGCCGCCGCCACCGCTTGCCGCAGCGCCGCGCCGTCGCCTTCTCCCCCACGCCAATGCTTGCCATCACCGCTCGCCGCTGTAGGTTTTCTATGGTTTGGGAAACCATAGGAAATAGGAAACCTTAAGGATTTGGAAACTTTAGGGTTTAGGAAACCTTGAGTTTTTTAAAACTTTAGGGTTTATGAAACCTTGAGTTTGGAAACTTTAGAGTTTAGAAAATCTTGAGATTTGGAAACCTTTGGGTTTAGGAATTCTTGAGGTTTTGGAACTTTAAGGTTTAGGAAACCTTTAGTTTCTGGAAACTTTAGCGTTTAGTAGACCTTGAGGTTTTGGTAACTTTAGGGTTTAGGAAATTTTGAGGTTTTGAAAACTTTTGAGTTTAGGAAACCTTAGGGTTTTGCCCAATCTAGTCCCTAAAAATTATTTTTATTTAATTCCATAATTTTCAACACTAATTAATTCGAAAATATTTTATAAATTATTTTTAAAAATAAATCAAATGATTAATTTGCTTGTTAATTTATTTATCAAAGTAAAAATGTTGAAAAATTAAATTTTAAATTGAAATTTGAATTTTAAAAATGGGACTAAACTTTTGTAAAGAGTTACAAATTGGTGGGACTTTGTGAAAGAGAATGAGAAGATTATAGACGTCATGAAGATTAATGTTTAAATTATTATAATTTATTTTTATGGGTTGTAATTAGAAATGAGTCATATAAAGGTTAATTTTTATTAGATGATTTATTATCATTGTGGCCACTGGTCATTGAAACGTAACTGCTCAGAATATTTCAAGAAGTTGAGATCTAAAGGGGTTTAGGGAAATCAGAAGGCTTGACGAGGGCGAGTTCAGCTTCTATTGGGGAAATGGAACACTACTATCGGTCATATCTGTTGGAACTATTAAATTGTCATTCGATAAAAATTTTATAGTTTTACGTGATGTGTATTATATCCCTTTTTTTTTGGAAGAACCTTATTACAGTAGCTAGTTTAATTGAGCAAGGATTCAATTTGAATTTTATTGATATTTTTAAAAAAGATTGCTTAATTACTACTGCACATTTGATAAATGAACTGTTTTACATAAAACCAATAGTTCCAATAATATGTGACACTAAAGTAAATACTGGTTTACAAAGGGATAGTAAATGTTGAAGTTTGACTCAATTGATCTTACGTCTTGGCCACATTAGCTTAGACAAGATTAAAAGACTTGCAAATGATGGTCCATTGAAAACTTTAAGTGTGGGATCACTACCCACAGGTGAATCCTGTATAGAAGATAAAATGACCAAGATATCCTTTTCAGCGAAGTCTGAAAGAGCCACTCAATGCCTCAAACTCGTAACTATCACTGATGACTACTCACGTTTTGGACATGTTTATCTAATGCACCCAAAGTCTGAAACCTTTGAAAAGTTCAAAGAGTACAAGGCTATGCTCGAAAAGCAACTAGAGAAACAAATCAAAATGCTACACTGATCATGCCGGAGAGTACTTTCTAGGAGAGTTTGAAGTCTTTCTTAAGGAAGAAGGTATTCTATCTGAACTTACAACACCTGTCACTCCAAAATAGAATGGTGTGTCAGACAGAATGAATTGAGCTATGTTAGATATGGTTAGATCCATGATGAGTTACTCATCCCTGCCAGATTCACTCTGGGGATATGCCTTGGAAACAACAGCATACAATCTGTACTAAGTTCCATAAAAATGGTGCGTGGTACTCCATATAAAAGATGGAATTGATGAAAATCATCCGTAAACCACCTTAGAATATGGGGATGCCCAGCACATGTTCTAAAACTGAAGACAAGCAAGTTGGCCAATCGATCTGAATTATGTCTATTTGTAGGATATCATAAAGGAATGAAAGGATACATATTTTGTAGTCCAACTGACAAGAAAACATTCGTGAGCACGAATGTGCATTTTTTGAAGCGGACTACATAAGAAGTATGAAGCCGAGAAACACTTTTTTTTATAAAGGTATTATTGAGTGAGATGACACCGACTCCCCAATCAGGAACTATTTCTGATTCAATAATAGAATAACCACAATAGGAGTCAGAGCCTATGGAGCCTTGGCGTAGTGGGAGGGTTATGAGACAACCTAACATGTACATGTCTTATGGAGATGCCTTAATAGCAGTCTCAGATAAGGATCATGAGGAACCTGTCTCATACTCACAGGCCATGGCTGGTCCTGAAGTAAATCTTTGGCAAGAAGCCACAGACATTGAGATACAATCGATGTACTCGAACAAAGCCTGGATACTTGTAGATCCTCCTGAATGGATAAAAATTGTATTGTGTAAATGGATTTATAAGAAAAAAAGAGGTCCATATGAGAATGTGAAGACATTTAAAGCTAGGCTAGTAGCCAATGGTTATATCCAAAATGAAGGTATGACTATGAGGATACCTTCTAGCCGGTGGCCATGCTTAAATCCATCCGAATCATCCAGTCCATTGCTACTGCCATCGATTATGAAATCTGGCATATGGATGTCAAGACTGCCTTTCTGAATGACAATCTTGAAGAACACATTTATATGTCAAAACTAGACGGGTTTATGGAGAAAGGCCAAGAGGGCAAGGTTTGCAAACTGCTGAAGTCCATAAATGAACATAAGTAAGCGTCCCAATCGTGCAACAGCAGATTCGACAAAACTATCAAGAACTTTGGTTTTGAGCAGTTAGTGGATGAACCCTGGGTGTATAAGCTGATACACGAAGGGAATATGGTTTTTGGTTTTGTACATGCACGATATTCTACTAATTCAGAATGATGTAGAAAAATTGTCTGATGTCAAGATTTGGCTTGCAAAGAAATTTGATATGAAGCATCATGGAGAAGCTACCTTTGTCCTAGGTATTCATATCTTTCAGGATTGGAAGAACATACAATTGACACTGTCTCAAACATCTTATATTGGTAAGGTAATGGATCGCTTCTGTATGCAAGACTCCAATAAGGGATATCTTCCTTTCAGGCATGGTGTCAGCCTATACAAGGAGCAGTCTCCCAAGACTCCTCAAGAAGAGGAAGACATGAGATATATTTCCTTTAACCCAGTGGTAGGAAGTCTCATGTATGCGATGCTTTGCACGAGGCCAAATGTTTGCTACGCAGTGAGCGTGGTGAGTCGTTTCCAATTTAATCCTGGACTCGAGCATTGGAATACCATCAAGTAATATCATTAAGTATCTTAGAAGAATAAGGAACTACATGCTTGTGTATTCATGTACTGACCTGGATATGACGGTGTATAATGGTTCTAATTTCCAAGTAAACAATGATTCTAGGAGGTACACTTCAGGATCAATATTCATCCTGAACAGTGGAGCAGTTGTATGGAGACGTATCAAACAGTCTTGCATTATTGATTCTACCATAGATGCTGAGTATGTGGCAACTTGTGAAGTTGTAAAGGATGCTGCATGGCTTAGAAAGTTCTTAAAGACTCTAGAAGTTGTTCTAAAAATGACAAGCCCATGACACTTTCTTGCGATAATAGTGGAGCTGTAGCGAATTCGAAAGAACCAAGGAGCCACAAAAAAATCAAACACATAGAGCGTAAATATCACATGATTAGAGAGATTGTTCATTGTGGAGATGTTGTAGTAACACACATATCGACGATAAACACCTTGGTAGATCCACTCACGAAGACTTTAAGTAGTATAATCTTTGATGATCATCTAGAGGGCATGGAGATATAAGATTGTACACCCCTACTTTAATCCAAGTGAGACATTGTTGGAATTATGTCCATAAAGAAGGGTGTAATAACTATTTATGAGTATTAAGTTATTTCTCAAATATTTTGTATTACTGAATTTAATGAATGAATGAAAGTTTTTCTATTAATTAAAGTGTATTTATAATTTACTCAAGTCCTAGAACTATTGTCAACGTAAGAAGAGTAAAAACTTATGAGTTTTCCAAACAAACTCTTTTGAAATAATTCAGAATGTTATTCACAGTTTTAGGGTCGACTGGGCAATTAAGTTTGATTACGACTGTTAGATCAAACCAAAGGATGCCGGTCTTGGGGCATGGGAGTGGAGACTCTAACGGTTGACTTAGACATGTTATGGAACATGTTGAATAGACCAGTAACAAATTAGTTTGGAGCAAAGCCGTTTATCTAGCTCTAGATCTAATTGTTTACATATTAATGGTATTTTCGTGATTACCTTAATCCTAAGGTGAATACGAAACTTGACTAGTTACTTGCGGTCTTTGATACGCCAAAGGAGTGAGTTCGAATTGCTCGACAATACCTCAACTGTTGGGATCGTGATTCAACTATGTTGGAGTTACATGATTCACATATATGAAATTAATGACGAGATTGCAAAATGCAACAATATTATGCTTTATTGATAGGTGTATGAGTAAATAAACCTGGCCATGTACTCGGTGAAATGAATCATTAAATAAGATATGTTGAACTATGCGAGACAATTCACTGTTATGTCTTTCTTATTTACAGTCAATAAATAAGTTAATGAAATAATAACTAGAGAGGTAAAATGGTAGTTTTACATCCCACTCTTGTTACTGATATTCACGAATGGTAACATAGCAAAATATTATGTAGACCGTGAAATAAAAAGTGTTTATTTACATCAACAGAAAACGTAGCAAGCATGAATCAATAGTTGATTCGGCATTGGACTTATAATGGAGTCGTATGATGTCAGAATTAAATAGGTCAGGAATTTATAAAGATAAATTTGTCGAGCATTTGAATTCTATTGCTTTATTCATGGGGGTTCATTCGGTTTCAAGAGTAGCTCATAAGGACATGAATGAGAAACAACACCAGTTTAACTAAAAACGTATTTTGGACTAAGGTATACTTCCCGAACCCATATATGATGAGTATCGTCACTAAAGTAGTGAAAGAGAAAAAATTAATGTTCAAACTAATTAGTTATTATTTTTAATTATTGGATAATTAGTAAATAAAAGAAATTAATTAATTAATTGATGGAGATCAATTTAATTTATCAATTTGGATTAATGAATTTGGCACAGCATTGACTCTAGGGAGATGTAAAATTTTGACAATTATAGTAAAAGGAGGAGAATTTTGGCAATTAACAATATAGGGGTATGTGTAAATTCCGTAATCTTTATATAAAGGATGACATTAGGGTTGTCTCTCTAAGTGTGTTGACACAACCCTTATCACAGTGTGTGATTACACAGAGTAAAGAAAGCAGTTTCTCTCTCCCCTCCCTGTTGCTGCCGAAATCTAAAGGAAGACTAGAAAAAAATATTTTTTTATTCTTATGTTGTTTTGAGAGTCAACACTCAATTCATGATGACATCTCATTGAGATATACTTTTGAATCCTACGAGTGGTTGTTGGTGCAAAGATTGATTCAAGTTCTACGAAAAATGAAAAACACAAGAGAATCAATAGGATTTCACCAAGTTAGAACTTTTTCGATATAAGAAAAGTATAATATTATTTCCACCTCTTCTAAATACGTCAATCTAAATATGCATGATCATAAAAGACTTTATATTTAATATGATTAAATAGTTGGTGTGAATTTTTTTTTGAGTTTTTGCCCACGAACCGTTCGTGGTTCATTGTTTTTCTTTAAATTTTTAAAACTTGATCCAACAGTTTATGACTACCTGAACCCTTCAAATAGTTTTTTTTATTCTGCTAGTAAGCAACTAGGTAATTACTTGAGTCCTTTTCTGCATCCAGAAAAGAAAAGAACGGGTACCCGAGTGCGTCTCGTTGAAGAAGAAAAATTGACCCATTTCGTTGAGGAAGAAAAATGGGTCGCTAAAGATGAAGAATATGTTCGTCTAGCTGAAAAAGAAGAAGAATGAGTCTCGCTGAAGAAGAAGTCTGCCTCGCTGGAAAAAGAAGAAGAATGGATCTCGCTGAAGAAGAAGAAGAAGAATCACAGTTTTCCACTCAGGCAGCAAACTTCGTTGAAGAAAAGAGAAGAAGCAAGACGAAGAGGAAGTAAAAGATGAACATATAAGAAGCAAAAGAAAACGGAGAAGATGTTAACTATTAAATTTGGTTGATTTGAGAAAGGGGTGTATATTTTCAAATGAAACTTCTAAAAGGTATATTATCACAAATAACCCTTTACACGTTGTGTATCGGATTCGACCTGCGTCTAGGATTTTTAGACAAAAAGACCATTTAATAACTCAATTGGCAAAAAGACCAAGATTTTAAAACTTGGAACTTGACACTTTTTTACCTACGCAATAGCATTTATGCCCCTCATTTATAAAAGTCTTTTTGTTCTTAAAACTTAACAACCCATCAAAACCTTTCACAATCTCTCTCATGCGCAGGGGAGGAAGAGAAACAACAGGGGGAAGAGGAGACATTTAGAAACTAATGTCTACTCAAGATCACTGAGACTCAGTTCCTTTCATGGAAACGCCTGGCGGTTCTTCCATATTTTCCCTTCTCGTTCTCGTTCTTGTTCTCTTTTTTTCTTTCTTTTTTCTTCATGGCCTCATATGTGAGTCAATTTTGTTGAATTGATCCATTGGCTGAACCCAAATATTTTCTTCCATAGGGAAAAATTGGATCAGACAAGTATAATTTTTTGTAGCTTTGTTTTTTGTTGTTTTCTCTTTATATATGTTGTGACCCGCCAAACTTCTAAATTTTACATTCTTAACTGGGAGCTCCTGTGTGGATGTAACTTAGATTCAATTATGGTACTGAATTCTTCTAATTTTCCTTATACTGATAGATTTCCAAGCCCCCAAACTAGATAAGTCGCCTTCTAAGCGGTGGATATAGAAATTAATAGGAAATTTGCTTTTGTTTACTTGTTAATAGCTCTTTTAAGTTATGACTTATAAACCGTCTAGCATGTACCAGTAGGAGCTTATACATTAAGAAGTTAAACTACTTATCTTCATACTTCCAATTTCATGAGGGTTGTCCTGGTATTCTTGTCAGATTCATATGATACTTTTCTTTCTTTTAATATAAATACAAGGGTAAATGTTGCAACTTTGAATGTTGGCTTTGCAACTCTTCCATGCCTTCTCTTTCTCTCTCAAAGAAGTAATAGCAATTTATGCCAAATAACTGAATTTCATGTTCATGTTACTCTAAACTTTGAAATTGTTATGCTAACTCTACCCCAATAATCAATGTTGAATTTATGAGCCTTTAACATTTGTCTTGTTGGGTTTAGCTGTCACTATTTTGTGTGACGAAGTGCTAATTATCTTTTATCTACCCCTGCGTGGAACTATCTCAAAGACCAAGCAAACCACTTGGTTCTTTTAGTTCTAAAATGCATGAAGGAATGCATATTCTTTCACGTCCCCACATTACTGTTTGTGTGATGGAAGGCATAAAAGTATCCGGCTTCACATTGATCCTTTCAACTCTAGAAAGATTACCATGGATGATTAGAAAGTTTTGACTGTAATAATCTTCGTTTGTGACAGGGCTTGTTGTTCTGGAACTATCATTTCTAATGACAACTAATTATATCTAGAGGAGAGAAATGCTATACTACTTGTGACAGGGCTTGTTGCCTTCATCTCAAACTAAAACAACAACTGAACCTGGACAGGATGAGGAATCAACCTAGCGCTATGTACCTAGAAAAGAATGGAGTTCTTCACTAAGAAGATGGCAATAGACTTATTATTTGTTTTAAAAAGATATATGGATAGTTGATTAATATTTAGAATGATTGTAAATTATGAATATTTAAGGTAGTATTTATAGTTGTACTTTTTATGTATAATTGACTATATATAATTGACAATATATAATGTAGTTATATATCTCATGATTTATTGATTTGTTCATTCTACTTGCCCGAGTCAAATAAAAACGTCAATGAATAAATGAAAGACTATTTGGTCTAAGTAAATAATTTTTAACATTCTAGAAACAAACGAATAAGGCAAAAATAACTTAGTCTGAGCAAATAGTTCTTTATGAACTACTTGTTGAGACAACGTAGCTTTTAACATTGTGGACAAACGAAAATAAATAAGACAAAAGGTACTTAGACTAATCAAGTAATTTTTGTAAACTACTTGCTCAGACGTAGTGTTTAACATTCTAGACAAATAAAAATGAATAAAGCAAAAAACTACTTGGTCTGAGCAAAATAGATTGTATAAATGACTTACTTTAGCCGACTAGTTTTTAACATTATGGAAAAATGATTATGCCAGTGTAAAAAACTAAGTATAAGCAAATATATTATATAAGCTACTTGCTCAAACCGAATAGTTTTTAGCATTTTGGACAAATGAATGTAACCACGTAAGAATGAATACAATCGTATTAGCCTAAACTGAAAAAATTGTATATGTGTGTGCGTGTGTGTAGTTTGAAAAATTAGTAGTTAGAATGTGTTTTTTAGGTTCTCTACCTTAAAACACATAACATTTACAATGCAATAAACTTCAGTCAATCAATATGAATATTCCATTGCATAAAGGCAAACACTCTATAGTTACATAAATATTATATAATTCTCAATCTGAATATTTATCAAATAAGAGAGTGAGCTTCTTCTTCTTGCATATGTGATGCTCTCACACTCCTAGCATGCTGCAAAGGAATTTAAACTTTAAGCCTACATATTTAGTAGATAAAGAGTTCCTATATAATCTCATGATGTCAAGTGATGGACCTACAATTTAAATATAATGAAATTGAATTCAGTCGATTTCAATTTGTGCTTAAGAGAGACATAAGAACTATGAATATAACTATCGATTAATAAATCCTTATAAATAACACAGGCTCAATAACAATTAACAATGTCTTCCTTGCCAGATCACAATGTCATCCACATATATAGAGATTCCATCACCAAGAAATTAACATTTAACACAAATTATGAGTTTTGTGAACTCTACCAAACTGAGGATAAGCTCCGCACTCTCCGTATAAGACAGAATAATACAAGCACAACTATTCTTAATTTTCTCAAGCTACTTTCTAACTCATAGAAAATGAGGAAAAAAATTGTAAATAAAAGCATGTGTTCTATATATCAAGTTATAAGTGGGTTAAGCTTTCCTGGATATAATTTATCTCACGGTACCTGCATGCAAAGTCCACATAAAAATAAAATCCCCATTTCACAAGAACAAGATTTTTATAGCAACCGAACAACCCATAATCATGTTAAATAATTCATACAAATGAATGAGACAAATACAACGTATACCAATTCAAGAACTGAAATGAAGCTTTTGAGAAAGCATTGTGTTAATTAAAGGTGGTAATGTTAATTACATAAAACCCCAAAAGTTCAGTTCTCCGAATGACATTTTCTTTGGGTAAATATATCAAAATGTGGTAGGCAATCATGCAATTTGCTTTTCAACTCATCACCATGGAACTACAAATCCACAAAATATGCAAATACAAAAGAAAAAAAAATATATTACTCACCTCATTAATACACATGGTCCTATGACCTTCGAACAACGTTGGATAATTACTTCATTCATAGAAGAGTACAATCTACAAACCCATCACCCAAAAATGTCAACATGAAAAACTAAAAAAGAATGAACAAGAAACCAGATAAATAGCCAAGCAGAATGCAAACTGCATTATCTTGAGCTGAATTTTTGTTTTCTTTCCCATTAATCCCATTGGATCGTCAAATTTCTGTTTTCTTCTACAACCCTTTCCTTCTCCCATCAATCCCATTGGACCGTCAAAATCCTTATCCCATTAATCCCATTAAACTGCTGTGCAATGCAAAATACATGTTCAACTTCGACCTAAAGTTGAAATCGTCTTTGCAAAAGATGAGAATGACCTAGAGCCACATCCTCTAGATCTCGTCTTTTTAATTTGAATTGTGAACCAACGAAGGAGAAATATAGATTAACATGCATAAATGGAAAAGAATTTACGAGCTCCACCAAAGAGTAGAAATAGAAGAGAGGGGCGTGAGTGACGAGAGAGAGAAATAAAATACACTTTAGACCTAAATTCTAGATTTTAAAAAGTTGGTCTACAATCTGAACACACTTTTCAAAAGGCCCTTATTTAAAAAAAACCGTTATGGTATATTTATGTGCTATCGTGATCTCTATATTTACTTCAACTTGTGAGTTATGTATTAATCGCAGTGGTTATGTATTTCTTTGCTAAGGTAATTTGTACCAATCTCTTGTATTTTGTGTATTGTATTTTATTTCAATTACACTGTCATTTTTTCTAGTTTAAAACTGTACAACAATGATAGTCAATGAGAAGGGGTAAAGGGGAATAGTCTGGTCACTAGTTTCTGAAAACGTGAAGGGTGTAACTGGAGCTAAAGGAATTGAAGTCAGCCAAGGTGACAAATATTCGAACATAATGCTTCCCATACTAGCTAGGAAAGCAAGGGAGTGTTTTGGGAATTGTGATGTTAGTGATCTTTTCTTAGAAGAGAGAGAACACCTCTTATTTATAGCAGGCAAGGGTGGCCACCTCTAACTAATTAGAGCTATGAGGTGCCTAATTAACCGCAGTCATTAGCTAATCATATTGACATGGCTCAACAATGAGAATCTCACATGATAGAATCATTATTTGAAAATTCATTTGATTATAACCCTTGTGATGATCCATTAGATGCACGTTTGACTCACTTTGATTTACCTTTTGACGCTGACAGTGATATTAAAGAAGTGAATGATTTGGTTGATTTAACACCTATCATGGATGCAAGCAAGTGGAGTGCCAAAATAGAACCATAGAACCATGTTCACCTTCTATGAAGTTAAATTTGAAAAGATTAAGGAGAAGATTGCAGTTGTCAATACTTAAAAAATTAGAAATGACAATATGAGAATGCAAAGATTTACGAGCAGCAAATTGAAGTAATTCATGAGGAGCGCATTCATAGAAAATCATACACTCTAGGTCGTGAAGTACTTTTGTACGATTCTCGTTTGCATCTTCTTCTAGGTAAATTACGTTCTAGAAGGCCAAGCCCTCATATTACTTACATGGTTCCTCTTTTTAAGAACTAAGAAAATATTCATTCTTTACTTTATTTTTCAAAATACTTCAATTGGTACGTGCAAGATATAAGTCAACTCGGCAGTTTTTTACTTAATTTCTCATAGGGTCAAATTTTTATCAGTACGAGTCAAGAGAATGGCCCTCTAGCCTTTGATTTCCATATAAAAGACATGGCCTACATAAATGCACTCTTTCACTTTTCTCCTGATGGACTGAATAATTTTCATAAGGAATCGGAGAAAGATGGGACAATTTTTTTCCAGGAAATCCCTATACTGCATAAAGCTATCAAGCTAAAAATCCAAAGAATGGTGATGTATTTGAATATAATGAATGAATATTAAAATTATACTTTGAGTTGCACTCACATGATTAATATGAAGAGATCTCTTTGATTGATCTAAACAATCCTGATTGAGTCTTTTTACTTCTATTTTTATTTTTTTCTTGTTAGTGTACTTTCTTTTTTTCATTTTAGTTTTTTTAGTTCAAGTACACAAGTAATTTATGTATGTTCTTTCCTACTTATTCTATTTATTTTTATCTCTCTTTATTTCTGTATATTTTTTTATGCATTTGCGATTGCTATTGAGATTAGGAATCATTGATGACAATATTCAGAATAGGTTTCGGGGTGTAGGTTTTTGTTAGTTAAATAGATACCAAAGTAAATTAAGGACATTTTATATGAGCTTTTGATATTGGATGAAATAATGGTTTTTGATATTTTTGATATTGGATGAAATAATGGTTTTTGATATTTTAGTGTTGGTATTAATCAGATGGCTTAGAGTATTATGACACCATGTTTACTAATTTTGCATGCGAATGTTAGTGACAAGTGTGCATTTAGAATTTGATAAGTTAAGTTGACTTAATCATTGCAAAGATTTGCATGTCATAATAAACACAAAATTGAATTCAAGAGAATTTTGAGCTTTATATAATAAATATTCTTTTTAAAGAGTAAACCCCATTTGCCTTTCATTTATTTTGTAGCTTAGAATTTTTTTAAGTGTCATACATTTCTAAAGCCCGTAGAATGGTGTCTATTGTCATACATTTTTAAGTGTCATACATTTAAATGCAATTGCTCTTACATGCAAAAATGATTTAGGTAGGATTTATTTCATTTTGCAGTTTTCAATTTAGTTTTGCTTGAGGACTAGAAAATTTGGGTCTAAGGGTATTTGATAAGCATGATTTCAATATGATAATTTACCTCTGATCTTGTTTTATTAGTTACTTTTAATTGCTTATTTTTTCTATTCTAAATTGTTTTTTTAATCGTAAGTAAATAAATACTTAAAGAAAAGATAAAAACTGATATTCAAGAGAGAAGGGATAAAGATGGATTTTTATTTAAAAGAGTTAATTATTTTGAACCCTTATCTTTCTATGTCTATACGGTATTGCATCCTCACCTTTAAAAATTTATAGGAAACCCTCTCAAATTTCATTTGTTTTACATATACCATACAGTGATTTCCGTTCAAGAAATTTAATATCATATAATCATGTGTTACAACCAAGGACATCTCCCACCAACCTCCTCCCCCAAGACTCTTTCTCAATCATCTCATCTCCTCTCTCTCCTCTCTCTCCTCTCTGCTAATGTATGACAAATACTTGCAGACAAAACCTCTAATTTTTGCCATAGAAAGTTGTTTTGCAGCATTTCCAGATCTACTCTACTCCATTGCTCTTTTCTTCTCAATTCTCCTTATGAAATTCTTCAAGGTGTGTTTCTGATTCCCTTACTTTCCTCTTCGAATCACCCATTTGTGAAAAACCCACAGCCTCCGATGATCTGCAGAGAAAACATAGCAAAAAAAATGTTAAGAACGTAGAAATGGAAAACAACGGAGATATCAAAGCAGTAAAACAATTAGAGCTTCTATGCTCGGGTAAAACGCAACAAAAAGATGGAGCAGATTTTGAAAAAAATGGAGCTTCCATGCTCGGGAAGTTCAGAAAAAGAATGGAGCGGATTTCAGAAAAAAAAATGGAGCTTCCATACTCGTCCTTGATCAAGAAAGAGGAACTAATATTGAACTAATAAAATGGACAAGTCAAACAGCCAGAAAAATATTAGAGTTGCATGAAAATGGGTTAAGCTAGATTCCCTAGGAATCTGGGAAAACTGCATCTTAGCAAAATTCTTAAGAATTGTGGATGTCGAGAAAAAACAGGAGTAATGGAAGAAGGCTCTAGAAACCGTAGCAATATTTAAAGGCAGCCGTAGAAGAGTGAAACCCAGAAGAAGATTGGCGAGAAGGTGGTTTGTCTCAGGAGGCAGAAGGGCGGAGGAAGGAGGTTGGTGGGGAGAATCGATTGATTGTTTACACATGGCAATAGGTTAAATTATCTCTTGTCCATTAAAAAAATCACGCGTGACTTCAATCAATTTTTTGAACAGAAACCACAATAAGGTATAGGTGAAACAAAATGAAACGTGAGATGACTTGCTATAAACTTTTATAGATGCGGGTTGCAATATGGTATAAACGTAGAAAGTGAGGAGGGCCTAACAATATTAATCTTTTTTAAAATTTAGGCAAAGCTATTTCGGCACCATTGTGCTCTGTGCGCGCTGCACTTGAGTAGGACCTGATATCGCGTGATCTCTGTCTAACGACAAGCAGCGAGCGAGTGTAATGCACGCATGTATATGCGAGTGGACTTCCTTCTGATGCAGAGGAAGGTTGTCCCAAGACTTTGTTCAAGTACTTCGCGTCTTACCAGTTTTGTGTGTTGTCTCCCCCAAGGCCTACTCTTGCCCTGTCATATGTAAGGGTGTTTACGGTTCAGTTTGATCATTTTTTTAGTGAAAATTGAACTGAATTGAAACTTTGGTTCGACAATAACACCAAATTGAAATCGAACCAACCGAATCAAATCGTGAGTTTCAGTTCGGTTCTCCGGTTCATTATTATTAATTAAAAGAATATTTTTTTTAAATAATTTTCAAATAATACTATTGAAAAATAATAAATATCAAAGTTTTACTTTGGTTCGGTTTGATTCGATTTAGTTCGATATGAAATTATATATAAAAATATAGAAAATAGAAATTTAAAGTTTTGGTTCGATTCGGTTCGAAAAACACCGAAATTTTAAACTGAATCAAAACTTAGGTTCTTTAATTTTCCCAAACCGAAGGTATAAAAAGAACCGACCATTTTTGGTTCGTTTCAGTTCGGTTCTGTCGGTTCGGCACAAAAATGTTCACCCATAGTCACATGTCTAAAGCACCCCACCGCCCCTTCAGAGTTTTGCCTAGGGATGTGCATGAGACAGATTTTAGGCCTTTTGTCCCGTCTCGATTGGGATGGGACAATTTGTTAGTGTCCCGTCCCGTGTTTAGGGATGGATATTTTGGGTAAAAAATTTAAGGGCTACAAATTAAAATTAGTTTAAAGTTCAAATGATTAAAAGGTTAAAAATTAAAAAATTAAGGGTTAAAATTAAAGAAAATGAAGGGTCAAATTTAGAAAAATAAAAATTTTAGACTATTTATAAGGGAATCGGGATGGACGGGATAACTCGGGACAAAATTTTTTGTCCTGTGTTCCGTTCGGTCCCAAACGGGACAAAAAAGTTTTGTCGCGTCCCGTCCGGCCAAGAGTAAAAATCTCTTCCTATCCCACTCGGTTTGGTACGAGATGAATTTTTCGGAACGGCTGCACACCCCTAATTTTGTCACATTGTCAAAACAACTTACCTAATTTTCCTCCTATTTTTCTCTCCTCTGAAGGCTAACGTGAGGGAATTGACTTCTGCTTCTATTAGGAAACAAGGGTAAAAGAGGAGGGGGACGACGTACAAAAAAAGAGAAAGACTTGGATATGAGCGACTGTTCATCGTGAGGCTTTTACTGTTCACATGTTCGATAACGCATACATAAATTCAACATATATTTTATAGATTTTAGCATATTTGATTCTCTATCTCTAATTATGTATATGATCGTTAAAATAGAAAATTTAAAAAAAAAATATTTGATATGAAATAATAATATTACTTGAAATATCAAATTAATAACAAAGTAAATCAATAAAATAATATTTGATAAACGCATAATCAAATAAAATAATGACGATGTGAAATATTAAAGTGTGGAAATTAAATAGGAAAAGTAAAGTGCGCGTAAATAAAAGAGTAGGGAGGATGAAGATTTAACACACAGTATTTTTACATAGTTTAAGAAAATCTATCTCAACATCCACGCTCCAAGAATCCTCCCTTGAAGATTTTTACCAAACAATCTTCTTAACGGTGAACACAAACTTTTATAAACCCTATTAGTTTATGGTCCCAAACAGAGATTGACAAAGTAGGTCGGTTGAGATATTTGAATCTCGTATAGAATCACTCACTCTCTCGAAGAGTAGATCTCCCAATTTTTTAACTCACAGTATTTTCTAGCTGGTTCCTAGAATATTTCTCAAATTATCGCTCAAAATACAAGCCTATCAGAATATGAAACTCTACAAAATTTCGTTAGAGAGGAGTGGAGAGATGTGTTGGAATGTGAAAATGCCTCGTCTATATATAGTGGAGAGAAACAACCATGAACCGGTCCAATCAATTTTGCAAACCGATGGCACCAGTGCTTGATTTAGGGAGATTCTTATTCAAGGAAACCAGTTTGACCGATTTCCCACCAGTTTGATCGGTTAGGCAATTACGCAAGTAATTACCTTTCATGTAAATATGTAGCAGCGGTTAGGGAACCAGTCTGACTGATTCAAAACCAGTCTGTCCGGTTTCTCACCCATATACCGAATTTGTTTCCAAAATTGAGCCAGTTTGGACACCGAACTGGCTGAGAATTGGGCCTTGATATTTTTACATAATTCTATCAAGTTTGGTGTTCTACGGTCTGGTTCATGGGAGGTTCGGCTTAGTTCTGAATTCCTTGAAACATTTTGAGTTCAGTCAACTTTGGTTTAGTCCATTTAGAGTTCGTTTGATATACTCCGTGCCCTTCGTAATATGCCACGTGTATCTCGCCATGTATAGTTTCGATTGCCCTTTATTTTTTTGCATAAACACTTCAGATTAAGTGTTTTTAACCTTATTTTCACTTTATTTAGAACATGCACGCTTAATTAAATTATCACATTGATTAGGGTCAACGCTATGTCTTTCTAATATTCCATATTAGGCATGAGGATAAAACCTTACTTGATTTTGTAATTTTCTTTTTATTAGATTAATTCACTATGTATTCTTCAATGTTTATGGTGAATAGGAATAATTCTCTGTGTTTAGCCACATGAGCGGAGAAGAAAAATAATTAAAGCAAGTCCTGCAAAAGCATTATGGGAATAGTTGAATTTGTCATGTTGGCAGATCTGAAGAAGCTGATCTAGAAATACTCGTCTAACCAAGGTAGCTGAAGTATAAAAGTCACATAGGAAGTCATGAAAGCTAAAGAAGCCAATCAAGGGAATCATCACCATGACAAAGCTGGTAGCAATCACTACAACCATAATATTCGCCACACTACGCCAAATGATTCAACTTTAAAAAGTTGTTAATACTGATAAACAAGATTTACATGTAAAATTTGATATGACACGTGGTAAGATCAAGACCAAAGACGCCATCGAAGAGAAGATAGAGCGAGAAATGTAGGATCAACTAAGCAGATATAAAGAACAGTCCAATCAGATAAAAGTACATGGATTGTCGACATGACATTCCAAAGAAAAGCTAATCAAGACCATTGGATTGATAAGACGGTCAAGATTTACTATTGTTAATGCTGATAAGTTAGACCTCAAGGAATATTCTGTTGATCCTAGTTTTAGATAGAATTAGATAAGTTGTATCAGATTCTATGTAACCGATTAAAAGCCTATAAATAAAGACAAGATGTAACTTCAAACACAACACAACAACCTTCAACACCCATGGAAAACAAGCTCACTATGCAGCTTACATTAGCCTTGTAAACCCTTTCTCCATAATGAAATACTATCAAAATCTTCCTGTGATTGTTCTAACCTTTAAGGATTTTTCACGTAAGTCATGGTGTTGTTATTCTCTCTCTTAATTATTTTTTATATTTTCATTGATGTAGGGAATTCACAATCAATTCTTAAAATCGTGAATTTTTTCCTTTAGATTTAGTGCTTTCATTGAGAGTTGAGAAAAAACTTAAGAAATCCCTCCCTCAAATTCTCAAAACCAAATGAAACGCACTTCCAACAATGGAAGCAGAAGAAGAAACAGATGTGGAAGTAGTAACGAAAGTGACTGAGGAACCGAAAATAAGGTGAAGAACAGATAAAAAGTGATAAAAGAAATGATTAAGGAGAGTCAATTCGTCATAACAGAAATCGAAGCGTAAGAGCAAACCCCTAGCGAGTATAGAAATCGAAGCATAAAAGTAGACCCCTAGCGAGAACAGAAATCGAAGCGTCGGAGTAGATCCCTTAGCGAGAACAGAAAGTGAGTGCCAGATCAGATTCTTAGCGACAATGGGAATTATGGCGCCAGATCAGTCTCTTAGCGAGAATGGGAAGTAGGGTGCCAGATTAGACTCTTAGTGAGAATGGGAAGTAGGGCACCAGATCAGACTCTTAGCGAGAATGAGAATTAGAGCACCGGATCAGAGCGAAGAACGTACCAAATGAAACACGCTTCCAACAACAGAAATAGAAGAAGAAACGGATGCGGAAGTAGTAACGAAAATGACTATAGAAAACAAATAGAGCGAAGAATGGTAAATTCACTCATTCGTATTTGATTTGATTTATCTATTTTGTACAATTATTATTTAAAAAAATTATTACTAACATAATTTGTGAAATTAAATTATTTAAATTCAACAACCAACATGGGGGGCAGATGAAACCCACGGACTGCCACCCGTGGACTACCAGATGATCGAAGCTCCACCTACGACAGCTAGGTTAAGTGCAACCGAAAAAAAGAGGAAGGAGATGAGAAAAGAAATCCATTCAAGGAAGGATGAGTTAAAAAAATCAGAACGGATAAGAATAAAGCTAAGACCAGAAGAGCTTAGAAAGCTCAGATCAGAAGAGCTAAAAAAAAGAAGGGCTCAGAAAGCTCAGATCAGAAGAGCTCAGAAGGTGCAGATCAGAAGAGCTCAGAAAGCTCAAAAGGCCCAGATTAGAAATCTCATAAAATAAAAAAGGCTTCAGAATAGAAAAGTTAAAGTCAGAGCTTCAGAAAAGTTAAAGTTAGAGCCGTAGAACGAAAATGATGAAGTTCAGATCAGAGAAAGCACCAACTCTTTAGAAAAGAAAACGACAGGAAGAGAATTTCAGAACAAAAATTCGGTAAAAAGGAAAAGAAGGGCAAAGAAGATCACGTTCACTTTAGATAAGAAGGCTGACACTTTAGAACAAGATAACTGCCATTTCAGACATGAAAGTCGACACTTCAGAAATGTAAAGAAGACAATCATTCAAATTTTAGAACACAAGGCTACGACTTGATAACCCTTCAAATGGATTTTATGAGGAAAATAAAAGTTGTACAAACAACGAGAACGTAAATGTCTTAACAACAGAAGTGACACCGGAAGCGGAAATAGAATCTGAAATGAAAAAAGCTTGAAGAAAAATTGCATGGTAAGTCACATAATGAAGATATGGTAGTCTACTTCATGGAGAATCTTACGGAATTCAAGTTGGGCTCTAGATCAAAAGTATGATAGTCATCGTACAGGAAAGTAAACTTAATCACATCTTCTATATTTTAACTAAATTAAATGTACTTACACAACATATTATGTTACGTTAGAAAAATATGGATATCTACTTCTTGAAGAATTTTGCAGAACTGGATTTGGAGTTGTTGAGAAAATATTATGATGATTCTCGTGGAGGCTACTCAGGAAAACATATTATGCAGAACCTTAAATTTGATTAAACTGCACTTACTGGGGGCCAACTGCATCACGAATATTATATCAGCATAAAGATATATAAATATATATTTTTGAAGAATTTTATAGAAATCAATTTGAAGCTCCCGATCAAAAGTTATGGCAGCTCTCGCTGATGCTACTCAGGAAAGTAAATATATGAATGCTTCTAAAATTTATAATTTTAATTGTATCAATTTTTATATTATTACATAGAAAATAATATATCATTAGAAAAATATGGATATCTACTTCTTGAAGAATTTTGCAGAACTCGATTTGGAGCTCTCGAGTAAAAGTTGTAATAATTTTTGTGAAGACTATTCAAGAAAGCAGAATATGCAGAACAATTAATTTTATAAATTAAACTGTATTTTCTGCAAGCCAACTACACGGTGAATCTTACATCATCGGAAATATACAAAAATCAACTTCTTAAAGAATTTCATGGAATTCAATTTGGAACTTTCGGTCAAAACTTATGGCATGATAACATACAGACTGCTTACAAGACAAATACTTGGCGTCAACTTTCTCTCTTCTTCAACAACAATGGAAATTAGGGTGTGAGTCCTTGAGAGCAGGCAGTTCGTAAGCCCTGTTCTCTAAAGGAACTAAAGGCATAAGTCCTTGGGAGAGGCAGTTCATGAGTCCTACTCTCAGGAGTAACTAAGGGCGTAAGTCCTTGAGAGGATCAGTTCATAAGTCATACTCTCAGAAGGAAATAAGGTCTTAAGTTCTTGGGAGGGGCAACTCATAAGTACTACTCTCAGAAGAAACTAAGGGCGTAAGTTCTTGGGAGGGGCAATTCATAAGTCCTACTCTTAGAAGGAACTAATGGCGTAAGTACATGGATGGGATAGTTCATAAGTCTTACTCTTAGAAGGAAATCAAAATGAGGTCATGGTTCCACTGAAGGAGCCTAAGTCCTTGGGAGCGTCTACGTACGTCGTTCTCAGAAGGAAATCAAAATGGGGCCATGGTTTCACGGAAGGAGCTTAAGTCCTTTGGAATGTCTACTGATGTTGTTCTCAGAAGGAAGTAAAAATGGGGCCATGTTTCTTTATTTGCACCTACGTCCTCCTCTAAAAAGAAATGGGTAGTTCGTAAGTCCCTCTCAAAGTGGAAACAAGGCCATGGTTCCACTAAAGGAGCCTAAGTCCTTGGGAACAACTACGTATGCCGTTCTCAGAACGGGAAAATCTAAAAGAATGGAAAATGAAACTTCCTCAGACTTCAGAACGAAAAAAGGAAACATCTTTAGAACGAAAAAATCTAGAGATGGGAAAAGGAAACGTTTCCTGAACATGAAAAATGAAATGTCTTCAGAACGAAAAATGAAATGTCTTAAGAATGGGAAAATCTTCAGAATAAAGAAAAGAAGTCGATGAAAGAACTTCAGAAAATAAAAGAAGTTGGGGAAATAACTTCAGAAAAGAAAAAAAGTCGAGGAAAGAACTTCAGAAAAGAAAAGAAGTTGAGGAAAGAGCTTAAAAAAAGAAAAGAAGTCGAGGAAAGAAATTCAAAAAGGAAAAGAAGTTGAGGAAATAATTTCAGAAAAGAAGTTGATGAAAGAACTCCAGAAAAGAAAAAAAGTTGAGTAAAAACTTCAGAATAGAAAAAAGTTGAGGAGAGAACTTTAGAGCAGAAAAGAAAAGTAGGAACTTCAAAACTGAGAAAAGAAAGGCTGAGCTGAGTAAAGAAAAATCAAGAAAATAAAAAGCTTAGTAAAGAAAAATTGAGTAAAGAAAACGCCAGTAAAGAAAAGTCAAGGAAGGCCGCGGCTTCAACGCTTTAGAACGGGAAGGCCAGGAGTAAAGGAAAAAGAAGCGATAAAAGGAAAGAAAAAGCTAAGAGCGGAAAAATGAAACTGTAAAGGAGAAATGGAGAAATAGAAAAAATGCCAAGCGGGGGGAAAAGAAAGGAAACAAGAAAAACTCTATCGGTGAACTGGTAGTAAATCAAAATGGGGTCATCGTTCCATGAAATAAGCGTAAGTCCTTGGGAATGTCTACAAACGTTGTTCTTAGAAGGAGTTAAGAATGAGACTATGGTTCTTCATTTGAACCTAAGTCCTCATCTCAAAAGAAAACAACAGTTCGTAATTTTCTCTCTCAGAATGAAGATGGGCCATGGTTCTTTATTTGAACCTAAGTCCTTGAGGAAGCATGCATATCATAATGAAATTAAAGTCTTATCCTCGGGAACAACTTTCATAAAAGAACATAGTTATTCTTCAGAGTGCTGGGAGCCAAAAGTTCCTTAAGTATTTAAGAACGAATTTCGTTGAAAGCTTGAAATCCGCAAAGTACCATATTTTGATCCCCAATTTTTACTAAGTCTTTGAATGAAGTACAACAAAAGGGAGTTCAACAGAAGAAAAATTATGCAAACAGAGTAATTCATGTTGATCGAAGCAGAAGTACAAAGGGAAAAATGAAACGAGAGAAGGAAAAAGAAAATAAGGAAGTAGTATAAATTCTACCATTAAATGTGGAACATAAAACTCAAACTCATACGATACAATTATGAAACGATACACTCGCTTCTTACTCATAATAAATTATTATGTTGTTGTTCTTCTACAACATTCTTGTCACAGATCTTGACGTATTAAAGAAGGAAAATGAAAAATGAAGTATGAGAAAAACTCTACCAATGAGTCCATCGTAAAAGGAAAGACGTAACAGCAAATGAAGAAAAAGTAATCATCGTCGACAACAAACTGATAAAAAAATTACTCGACAACTGCAAATCATTTGTGAATGGGAACAGAAAAATGTAATGGGAGAAAGAAAATGAGAAACCACCACTGACAACGCACAACTAAAAAAAAGGAAAACAAAAAAGCTGAGAAATCCATAAAAACTTCAAGAGTTGAGCCCAGACCAGAAGGCAGAGTTGAGCTGAGTTCAGAAAGCTCAAAAGTAAAAGTTTCAAAAGCTAAGCCCAGACCAGAAGACAGAGTTGAGCTGAGTTCAGAAAGCTCAAAAGTAAAAGTTTCAAAAGCTGAACCCAGACCAGAAGGTAAAGTTGAACCCAGACAAAAGGTAGAGCTGAGCCCAGACGAGAAGATAGAGCAGAGCTCAGACCAGAAAGCTCAGAAGTTCATGACATGAAATTTTTAGGAGCTAAACTCAGACTAGAAAGCTCAAACCCGAACGCCAAAATCTTGGGCATTTAGAAAAGAAAAATTCAGAACTTCAAAATTAAGGAAAGAACTTCAGAGCAGAATTTCTTATCTAAAGATTATTACTTCACTTCAAGTCAGAGAAGTAATTCATATGGACGTCTATGAGGTCCCAAAAAATCTAGTGTTGAAGATCGAGGAATCAAATCATTACACCTGAATGAAGAGAGACTTCATCAAGTGTAATGGGGAAAATGAACAGGAATAATTCTTCGTGTTCGGCCACATCAACGAAGAAGAAAAATAATTAAAGCAAGTGCCACGGAAGCATTATGAGAATAGTTGAATTTGCCATGATGGTAAATCTGTAGAAGCTGATCTGGAGGTACTCGCTTAATCAATATAGCTGAAGTATAAAAGTCACGAAAGCCAAAAAAACCAATCGAAGGAATCATCACCATGGCAAAACTGGCACAAATCACTACAACCATCAGATTCACCACACTACGCTAAATGATTTAAATTCAAAAAGTTGTTAATACTGATAAGCAAGATATATAGGAAAAGTTTGATATGACACGTGTTCGGTCACATCAACGAAGAAGAAAAATAACTAAAGCAAGTGCCACGGAAGCATTATGAGAATAGTTGAATTTTCCATGTTGGTAGATCTATAGAAGCTGATCTGGAGGTACTCGCCTAACCAATGTAGCTGAAGTATAAAAGTCACATAGGAAGTCACGAAAGCAAGAAAAACCAATCGAGGGAATCATCATCATGGCAAAGCTGGCAGCAATCACTACAACTATCTGATTCGCCACACTACGTCAAATGATTCAAATTCAAAAAGTTGTTAATAATGATAAGCAAGATATATAGGAAATATTTGATATGACACGTGGCAAGATCTAGACCAAAGACATCATCAAAGAGAAGATAGAGTGAGAACCGTATGATCAACTAGACGGTTATGAAGAACATACCAATCAGACGAAAGTACAAGGATTGCCGACATGACAATCCAAAGAAAATATAATCAAGACCATTGAATTAATCAAACGGTCAAGATTTACTAAGTTGTTAATGCTGATAAGCTCGATTTCAGAGAATATTCTGTTGATTCTATTTTTAGATAGAATTAGATAAGCCTATAAATGAAGGCAAGATCTAACTCCAAAGACACCACAACAACCCTCAACACCCATGAGAAACAAGCTGACTATGCAGCTTGCATTAGCCTTGTAAATCCTTTCTCCATAATGAAATACTATCAAAATCTCCCCGTGATTTTTCTTCCCTTTAAAGGTTTTTCACATAAATCATGATGTTGTTATTCTCTCATTCTCTCCCCCTCTTAATCATTTTCTATATTTTCATATTATGATGTAGGGAATTCACGATCAATTCTTAAAACCGTGAATTATTTCCTTTACATATGAATTTAACTTCTTTTAGATAATTCAATTGATATTTCTTTCATCATTAGTGCTGAACATGAATAATTTCACATGACACGTGACAAGATCTAGATCGAAAACTCCATCAAAGAGAAGATAGAGCGAGAACTGACCAATCAGATGAAAGTACCTAGATTGCTGACGTGGCAATCCAAAGAGAAGCTAATCAAGACCATTGGATTGATCAGACGATCAAGATTCATTTGGTTGTTATTGTTGATAAGCCAGACCCCATGGAATATTCTATTGATTCTATTTTCAGATAGAATTAGATAAGCTATATCAGATTCTATGTAACCGATTGAAGGCCTATAAATAAGTGTAGGATGTAACTCCAACAAAAAAAACAACTCTCAACACTCATTAGCCTTGTAAACCCTTTCTCCATAGTGAAATACTATCAAAATCTCCCATTGTTTTTCTTCCCTTTAAGGATTTCCCATGTAAATCATGATGTCATTATTTTCTCTCTCTCTCTAAATTATTCTCTTGATTTTCATATTATGATGTAAGAAATTCACGACCGATTCTCAAAGCCGGTGGATTTTTTCCTTTACATTTAGTGCTTTAATTGAGAGTGAGAGAAAAACTTAAGAAATCCCTTCCCAAAATGCTCAAAACTAAATCAAATGCCCCCTCAACAACTAAAGCGGAAGTGGATCGAAAGAAAAGGTGGAAAAGAAAGCCGAAGCGGAAGCAGGAACGGAAAAGCCAGTAATACAGAAACTCAAAACAGAAGCATAAATGAAAATGGCTACAGAACCAAAAATGGAAGCGAAGAGCGGTAAACCCATTCATATTCATTTAAAATATTTCTTTTGTTCAATTATTATTTATAAAAAAAAATATTATTAACTCTATTCGTGGAATCCAATCTGAAAAATTATGGTAATGGTCGCTGCCGTCATCACCAACTACGAGGGGTAGCATCACCACCATAGAAACGTCACTACTGCGGAAGCTTCAAGCCAAAAAAAGAGAGGAAGGAGATTAGAAAAGAAATCCATTCGAAGGAATGATGAGTTAAAAAATTAGACCGGATATGAAAGGAAAATCTCAGAGAGCTTAGATCAGAAGAACTTAGAAAGCTCAGATAAGAAAAGTTAGAGCTCAGATCAGAAAAGCCCAGACCAGAAAAACTCAGAAAGTTCAAATCAGAAAAGCTACGAAAGCTCGGATCAGAAAAGCTCTGAAAGCTCAGATCAGAAAAACTCCAAAAACTCATACCAGAAAAGCTCTGAAAGCTCATACCAAAAGATCCCAGAGAGCTCAGAGCAGACAAGCTCATAAATCTCAGACTAGAAGAATTCATAAAATTCAAAACAGAAGAGCTCAGAAAGCGTGAAATAGAAGAACTCATCAATCTCATATCAGATCATCTCAGAAAACTCAGATCATAAAATTTGAGTTAGAGCTTCAGAACAAAAAAAGATGAAGTCAGAGCTTCAAAACAGAAAAGTAGAAGTAAAAAATTCATAACAGAGAAGGTTCAACGCTTCAGAAAAGAAAAAAATTCAGAAGAGAAATTCGTTAGAAAAGAAAAAATGGAATTCCAGAGAAAAGAAGAGCAAAGAAAATCACGTTCACTTCAGTCAAGGATGCCGCAACTTCAGAATGGAAAACGTCGAGAAAGGGAAACATCGTGGCAACAGCAACGAAAACTTCATGGCAACGGCAATTGAAAAGTCGTGACAACGGGAATTAAAATGGAAATGGGTACGATACTAGAAACGGGAGCGTAATGGAATCCGAAACAGAAGCGGCATGGCAACGGAACTAGAAATGAAAAATGAAAGTAAGGGATGAAGAATCAACATAAACGGAAAGTAGAAGCCCCATACTGAAAGTTCCAAAAGTGCAAATCTCACAAACTGAAACCAAGAATGAAGGGGCATGAAGGGAAAGTAAAAAAAAATGACGAACGAGGAGCAAGCAATGATACTCATAACTTGCAAATGACATTTACAAAAACACATTGAACTCAAAACTAAGTATTCACTTTTTATTTACTTTGCTTTTCTTAAATATGTCATTTTATCCATTAAAAATGTGAATGTATTATTTGATGCATAATCTCAAAAATTTAACTGCATATGATCATGCTTAACATGTGTTAGCGTAAATCACATTTATAATGCTTGGATCGATTAGTACACTCGTATTGATAGCTCAACCAATTACATTAGCATGACACTATCTCATAATCGAGCATCATGAAAATAATTTATTATGTCATGTCTAAATTGATTTGAGTTATTAAACATTATCAAACCAAAATATTTTTTTTTGAAATGATGCATCTAACTCAAGACGCTAAAAATAACGTATTTAACTCGGTCAACTTAACGCTCGATCATCTTACCATAGTGATCTTTGACGTAGAAACTATTACATATCAAACTAGATTCGATGTTTAAACTGAAGAGAACGAAAGAGAACTATACATCAAATCATACATCATTTTAAAGATACAGAAATTAGCTTGTTGAGAAATTTTGTGAAACTCAATTTGGAACTTCGAGGCAAAACTTGTGGAAGTTTTCATACAAACTGCTCAAAAACAAAGATGATGCACAATAGTAAATTTCAGAAATTATACTGTGTCAATTGGGAGCTAACCACATGGAGAATCATATATTATTATGAAGATATAGAAGTCTACTTCCTGGAGTTTACAAAATTGATTTTGGAACTCATAACAAAAAGTTATGATGATTTTCGTGAGGGCTACTTAAGAAAGCAGAATATGCGAAATGGTCAAATTCAAAAATTAAACTGAATTTAGTAGTAGTCAATTACATGGAAAATATTATATCAACGGAAAGATACGGAAATCCACCTCATGAAGAATTTTATGGAAATCAATTTGAAGCTCCTGATCAAAAGCTATGGTAATTTTTATTAGTGTCGTTCAGGAAAGTAAACCTATAAATACTTTTTAAGTTTAATTTTTAGACTGTATCCATTTATATATTATTATTTAGAAAATAACATATCTTTAGAAAGATATAGATGTCTACTTCTCGAGGAATTTTGCAGAACTTGATTTGAACTTCTTGAGAAAATATTATGACAATTCTCGTGGAGGTTGCTCAAAAAAATAGATTATGCAGAACTTTGAATTCAGAAATTAAACTGCATTTATTGGGGGCCAACTATATGACAAATCTTATATCAACAGAAGGATTTTGATATCTACGTGAATAATTTCACGGAAATCAATTTGAACCTCTTAAATAGAAGTTATAGCAGCTCCCGTTAGTGATATTTAGGAAAAACCCGATTTGGAGCTCTCATGCAAAAGTTATGACAATTTTTGTGAAGGCTGTTCAAGAAGCATAATATGCAGAATGATCAATTTCAGAAATTAAACTATATTTTTTGGAAGCCAACTACACGGTAAATTTTAAAGAATTCATTTTGGAGATTTCGTTCAAAAGTCACAAATTTTGCAGAACTTGATTCGGACCTTCCGAACAAAAGTTATGAAATTTTCATGAAGGTTGTTTAGGAAAGCTTATTATGCGAAATGGTCAAATTCCTTAATTAAAAGTATCGAGTCAGATCCAATTACATGGCGAATTATATATCATCGGAAGCATATGGAAATCAACTTCTTGAAGAATTTCATGAAATTCAATTTGAAACTTTCAATCAAAACTGATGGCATGATAATGTGCAGACTGCTTACAAAATAAATACTTGATGTCAACTTTCTATCTCCTTCAAGAACAACGGAAATAAGGGCGTAAGTCCTTGGGAGGGGCAGTTTATAAGTCCTACTATTAGAAGGAACTAAGGGCATAAGTCTTTGAGAGGGGCAATTCATAAGTCCTACCTTCAGAAGGAACTAAGGGCGTGAGTTCTTGGGAGGGGTAATTTGTAAGTCCTACTCTCAGAAGGAACTAAGGGCATAAGTCATTAGGAGAGGCAATTCATAATTCCTACTCTCAGAAGAACTAAGGGCGTAAGTCCTTGGAATGAGCAGTTCATAAGTCCCACTCTAAGAATAAACTAAGGGCGTAACCACAGAAGCAAGTGCTTGAGCTCCACCAGCCATTGATAATCACTTTAGTGGTTCCCAATCGGGATGTAGATTCCATTCCAATGTAGGGGACACCTTCTTCATAATCTAGGGGTCTAATGTAGCCTGCGCTAAGCAGGGAGAGCTCCTATTTGGTTCCACCTATCCACATTCTCCCCTTCCATCCAGGGGAATTCATTCTTGATTGTTCTATGTAGTCGATTCGCTCAGTACCCTCCATAAACAGAGTCCATGAGCTCAGGAAGCGAAGTAGGGCCTTCGGTCAATAAAGAGAGGTCCAGCCTTTCCTGATCATTCAGAATTTGTTGCGTTCTTCTTTCGACCTTTCAGTCAGCTTCTAGCCACCCAACCAATCCTGTTGATCCTGACCTACAGAAAGGGGTGAATGAGGTCAGAGAAGCCCCCGTCCGTCTTTCGTTGACCAGGAGAGGCTGCAACATTGGTAGGTAAGGGCGAAGTCATCATAAGTGGTTGACTGGCCTAGGAACGACCATCGATCAGGGCCCGCAAGCTTTTAAGGCAAATTCATCATTTTTTGCTCGTCTTTCATGCGTGCCTGTATGAATTGCATAAGTCGTTAGCTTGTCTTAGAGAAATCCACGAAGCTGGGGTGGGATATATGTTAAAATCCCCGACGTCATGGGTCACCTTCCTTTTTTCCTCCCCCCAGGCGCTCCCAAACCTATTTTGATTTTCTTGTTCTCGTACCTTGCTTTCTTGTAGTCTGGAATTGTTATTGAACTTGTTTCATCTGGTCTTTTTAGTAGGAAGTGGTGATATATGGCATGAGGTATTGCTTACTTACTTTCTTCCTTTCTGATGTCAGTCCAAAGAGGAGCTAGCAGAACATTCAACACAAGAGAGGAGTCTCGAGAGAAAACTATCTCAAGAAGACGAGCAAAAGAAGAGTCCCTGCAAAAAAAAGTAAGAAGTATAGAACTGGATGAACAAACCTATGCTTCTACGCCGGAGAAGAGAAGTCCGGCCATGGATAGGTGTAACCTTTGGCATGAGATTTATCAGGCTTCCTCCTTTCAACCTGGTGTGGTGTCGCTAATGCCAGGCGATACGCAGTACTCTCAATTGAGTGAGAGTTTGAGCCATGAACAAAGACCCCAGTTGAATATGGTTGTTACTGATCGAACAAATAGATAGGCATAAGATTGAGAAGTGCTTCCCCCGCATTCTCGTTCACTATATCGAACAAGGTTGGAGGGTTTAGAACATAGAAGCTTGGGTGGGCAGGTGATGGCAGGCAGGCCTACTATATTTCTTGCTATATGTCTTGTTCGTCCAGTCATTAGTCATTAATAGTCCTTGGGAGGAGCCATTCATAAATCCTACTCTCAGAAGGAACTAAGGGCGTAAGTCGTTGGGAGGGGCAATTCATAAGTCCTACTCTCAGAAGAAACTATGGGCGTAAGTCCTTAGGTGGCGCCATGCATAAATCATTCTCTCAGAAGGAACTAAGGGCATAAGTCCTTAGGAGAGGAAATTCATAAGTCCTACTCGGAAGGAACTAAGGACATAAGTCCTTGGAAGGGGCAGTTTATAAGTCATACTCTCAGAAGGAAGTCAAAACAGGGCCATGGTTCCACTGAAGAAGCCTAAGTCCTTGGGAGCGTCTACGTACGCTGTTGTCAGAAGGAATCAAGACGGTGCCATGATTCTTTATTTGAACCTATATCTTTGGGAGCAGATAGTTCGTGGGACATTCTCCCAGAATACAGAAAATGTAAACGGGGCCATGGTTCTTTATTTGAACCTAAGTTCTCATCTTAAAAGAAAATGACAACACATAAGTCATACTCTCAAAAGGATTTGAAACACAAGTCGTGATGGACAAAGATGAGAACAGAGCAACGCGAATGGACAAACTAAAAAAAGTTGAGGAGAGAACTTCAATCAGAAAAGAAAAGCTGAGAAAAGAAAAGCTGAGAAAAGAAAGGCTGAGCTGAGTAAAGAAAGGAAAAAAATAAGAGCTGAGTAAAGAAAGGTAGAAAAGAAAAGAAAGAAAAGGTCAGTAAAAGAAAAGTCAAGTAAAGGAAGCCCGCGGCTTCAACATTTTAGAACGGGAAGCAAGAAAAGAAAGACTCTATCGATGAACTGGTGTAAATCAAAATGGGGCCATGGTTCTGCGAAAGGAGCGTAAGTCTTTGGGAGTGTTTACAGATGCCGTTCTCAAAAGGAAATAAAAATGAGGCAATAGTTCGTTATTTGAACCTAACTCATTTTCTCAAAAGAAAAAAGGCAGTTCGTGAGTCCCTCTCAAAATAAAAATGAGGTCATGATTCTTTATTTGAACTTAAGTCCTCATCTCAAAAGAAAATAGGCAGTTTGTAAGTCCCTCTCAAAATAAAAATGAGGCAATGGTTCTTTATTTGAACCTAATTCCTCGTCTCAAAAGAAAATTGACAGTTCGTAAGTCCCTCTTAAAGCAGGAACGGGGCCATGAGTTTTTATTTGAACCTAAGTCATTCTTTCAAAAGAAAATGATAGTTCATAAGTCATACTTTCAGAATGAAGACGGAGCCATGGTTCTTTATTTGAACCTAAGTCCTTGGGAGAAGATAGCTCGTAAGACATTCTCCCAGAATGCGGAAAATAAAAATGGGGTCATGGTTCTTTATTTGAACCTAAGTCCTTAAAAATGGGCATTTCATAAGTCTCTCTTAAAATAGAAATAGAGCCATGGTTTTTTATTTAAACGTAATTCATCTCTCAAAAGAAAATGACAGTTCATAAGTCATACTCTTAGAATGAACAAGGGGGCATGGTTTTTTATTTGAACTTAAGTCCTTGGGAGCAGACAATTCGTGAGACATTCTCCCGAAATGCGGAAAATAAAAATGGGGTCATGGTACTTTATTTGAACCTAAGTCCTATTCTCAAAAGAAAACGAGCAGTTCGTAAGTCCTTCTTAAAGAGGAAACAGAGTTATGTTTTTTTATTTAAACCTAAGTCATTCTCTCGAAAGAAAATGACAGTTTGTAATTCATTTTCTCAGAATGAAGATAGGACCATGGTTCTTTAGTTGAACCTAAGTTATTGAAAAAGCAATACAACAAAAAGAGAGTTCAATAGAAGAAAAAAATGTACTAACAGAGTATTTATATTGATTGAAGTTGAAGTACAAAGGAAAAATACAAAACAAGAGAAGGAAAAAGAAAAATAAGAAAACGGGAGAAATTCAATCAATGGAAGCGGGACATCAAATTCAAACTCCTACAATGAAATTATGAAATGGTACACTCATTTCAATAAATTATTATGTTATTGTTCTTGTACAATATTCTTGTACAGATCTTAACGTATGAGAGAAGGAAAATAAAAATGAAGAAACGATATAAACTCTATCAATGAGCCCGTATTGAAGAAAATGAAAAAACTCTATCAATCAGCTTGTAGCAAAAGGAAACTGGAGGAACGCCACAGTCAGTAGCTGTTCTCAAAAGAAGACTAGAAGTCATCTTCAAACAAACCAGCCCCTGTGAACGGAAAAGTGACAACGGAAAAAGAACTACAAATAAAGGAAAAATAAAATTTGCTATGTCTGGAAGAAAGGAAAAATTACAAAAATATACAAGAGAATATAGTTGCATCAGCGGAAACATCTTCAACAGAAGGGTTGACACTGCATCCTCAATGAGAAGGTTGTTGTTTTGTTGTTATTTCAGTGAACCAATTATTGTTTTCTATTTAGATGGAAACCATAAGCTGAACTCTTAAGGCTTGGGTGTGGAAGTTGGGTTTATCAATAGAAAATTAACCTATAGTTTATCAAGTTCTTTTAATTGGTTAGTCCAAGTAATATGTGGCACCTGTTAAAGCTAATTGAGGTTGGCCCATGTCTTTAAAGGTGATTCAACCATATTCGAAGTTATTCTTGCTGTTGCACCTTTAGTATTTATGATGGAAACTCGACTCTAAGTTTGTTCTACAGATATCAAGATAAAATCGGATAAAAAGTTTATCCTACAAATAGGAAGATAAAACCGACCATAGGACATAAGCATCAATGGCAGCATGAGAGATTTCAAACCGACCGTAGGACATAAGCATTAATGGAAGCACGGGAGATTTCAAATTGAATAAAACGTTACCGAATCAATGGCGAAGACGGCGGCTCCCTTCGAGGGAAGACAAGATGACAGTTGAAGCTAAAGTACTACAGGAAACAAAGGTATCGCGTGGCGCAAGGAGAAAAGAATCCGTCGTGCTTTGCTTAAACAAAATGAAAGAGCTCCTGTCATTTTTGTAGTGTATTAAAATGATTGAGTCTCAATGCCCCGTAGTCTTTTTTTTTCAATTTAATAAAAATGAGGTTTCAAAACCTTGCGTTTTGTGCTTTCGACGAATACAACAGGGCTTAGAAGCCCTGTCGTTTTTGTATGTTTTGGGAAGAATACAACGGGGTTTGTGTGTCCCGTCATTTTATACTGCAAACGACAATGACGGGAAGTAGGGAGCCCGTCATGTTGTAGTTTTACCACAATGGGTAGTCTATCTACTGTAAAAAAGAAGGTGGACAACGACGACTATTATTTTTCATGTCATGATTTTTTACGTGCGTCGTAAAAAAGTGAAATTGTAGTAGTGGTTGGACCCCAGAAGATATAGCCTCACTCGGCACATCTGAGGAAGCCTCGGTACACCGATTCAATTCAGATTTCGAAATCCAATCTCAAGCAAAACATGAGGTACAAGAGGCAGGGGAGGAAATCGTAGGCTGACGGAAGAGATTTCTAGAGAAAGGTGAGACCTTCTCTCTCTAGAGATCTCACAATAAAATCAGATATGATTTTTTGGGCTAAATATTGGCCTGATTATATTAAAAAGAAATACACAAATTGGTCATTTAGGTTATACGAGGCAAATGATCCGCGTAAAAACCACATAAATGGTTCGTTCAATTGTCTGTAAGATGATTTGTTTTTTTTTTTTTTTACATTTTTACCCTCACTTTTGAAATTCTCTCGCATGTTGCTGGCAGTTGTTTAAACCCTCAATCCCTTCACGATTTTACAGACAATTGAATCTCTCTCTATTTATGATGGTCGGAAATCTTTTTGTCGCCGATATGGCTCTCTCTCTTCCTTAAATCATCGTCGGCGAGAGCAGAATGATGTGTTGTTCATGCAAGTCATACCGTTAGTTGCAATTGGTCCCTACAAAAATCGGCTTTTTGTGTAAAATAAAATGTAATCGATCATTCGTTTTAGATGGGTCACAAAATCTAGTGAATTTCGTCATTTTCCTGTATAATAATCTTTTTTAGATATATTAATTTTTTTTATATTACACATAATTTATTATTTTTCCCGGTTTTGTTTGAGGATTTTCATTTGTTATATTTTCTTTGTGTGTTAACTTGAATAGTTTTGTATCGAAAATGAAAGTAAAAAAAATATTGAAATGTAACATCTAACATGATGCAAAAGAATGAATAAGATAGATGACTTTTTACCATAAAAATTTAGTCCAAATAAAATAAAAATAGATTAAATAATGCTAAATGATGATAACATTTACTAAAATATAGCAAATGACTTTTGCGGCTTTCAGAATGGAAAAAACTATAATTTTCTTTCAATTGCAATAACTTGAGAACAATTCACGGTCTCTACGCCCACGACCCATTACATAATATTTATTATACCCGATTCTGCAGGAACTCGACGTGATAGAGATCACGACTATGATCTGAAATCATGGCATTGATCCTTATGTTTGTAATCAAGATAGGAAAGCATGTGCGATTTTCATTATTTTTCTCCAGTGTTTTTAACTAAAGTTAATTATCCAATAAGAAAATGTCATGTTTGTTCTTCTTTTCTATAACGTTTCTTGTTTCTTGCTATAGGAACCACATACTAAGCCTAGAGATAGAGAAATAGAAAGTAAATACATAGTAAAAGCCGTCCAAGAAAGGTTCCACCTCATGTATGGAACTCCCGATCTAGATCGTAGGATCTTATGATTTTATGATCTTATCTAACCTCCACGATCTGATTCATAGGTAGAATCTTAAATTAGAAGGATCTTATAATCATATTATATTTTTTGTCTTTATTGATAGGATCGTACTACAAGACAAAAAATATAATATGATCATAAGATCCTTCCAATTTAAGATTCTACCTATGAATCAGATCGTGTGGGTTATGCATGATCATAAAATCATAAGATCTTACGATCTAGATCAAGAGTTTAATAACCACTTATCACCATTAGGTTACAATAAGGTCCTAAATCTCTTTCCCCAATAAAATCTTCTATCCTAAATAAAATCTTCTCTCCTAAATAAAATCGTTCCAAATGGATATTTAAAACACATCAAATGGTATACAATAAAACCTTGATAATGAATATTCGATAAATTAATAACCTCAACTTAATAATAAAATAGTTTAGTCTCGACTTGGGTCAATGTGGTAAATTAGTAACCTTGCTAAATGTATAAGATATTTTTTTTCAAATCTTTTAGGGCCCAACGAAATATAAATCAATAATTGATCAAATATATAAAAAAATAGCTTATAAAACTCAAGGTATTTTTTTCTATACAATTTGTATTTTTCAATTCAGCTCTTTTACAAAATATATATACAAAGTTATTTATTTTTTCTCTGTATATGAACTGACCTAAACCAGATCCTTAAATTTTTACAGAGCACGCACCACATCTTGTATATCTTTTGCATGCAATAGTTCTATGATCGATATGAAACCCATTTTATAAAGAAAAAATATTAAAAAAATAAGAAATTGCTCGAAATAAGAATAAATAACACAAAATCATTCAAGCAATTAATAATCACGTAATTACAACGAGGACTGGAATAATAATAACATGTATGAATATAATTTGCAAATATTAAATACACATATGTAAAAAGAGTTTGGAAGAGAGTTCGACACACGATGTTTTTACATGACTTAAAAAAACATATACTTCCGTTCACGCTTCAAGTATCACTCCTTGAAAATTCTTCCCACGCGATCTTCTTAAGAGTTAAGACCAAATTTTTACAAACTCCATGACTTATAATATTTTGCTCACAATATTTTTCTAGTTTCTCACTAGATTAATTTTTACAAATCAATGCCAAAATACGGTCCTCTAAAAAATATGAAAAGCTATAAACCTTCCTTGGAGAGGTCTGAGAGGTGTGCTGAAAAATGAAGAGTGAATGGTATATATAGGTGCAAAAACACTATTCAAAACTGTAAGCCACATGTGCACCGGATTACAATTAAGAACAAAATTCTTAACCATTCAAACAGATGGACCAGTTTTTTCCTACATGTGCACTGGTGAACAATTAAGGAATAGATTCCTTAATTGCTCAACCGGTTCACCCATTGTGAGCTCACATTTTGTCTGTTCCAGCCTGCCTTCCGGTTGTCCCACCGGTTTGTCGATTTGACCTAAAGGTGTCCTGGTTTGATGTATTTTATCAATTTTCTTGTCTGGTGTGATTCCCTTCTTGGTCTTGATTATTTTTCTTCTTGGTTAATTTCTTGTGCTATATGTTTTTCTTCTTGGTTGACTTATAACGATATAACGTGTCAGTATTACCTTCCAATTTAATCATATTCGTTGTGTAGTATTTTTCATGATGCAATGGTTTCTTGTATTTGTATTTTGATTTGTACTTGATAATTATTCTACACACTAAATAAAATATTAGTTCAACAATTATTTTTCATCATACAAAATTGTTATATTGACTAGCATTAAAAGTATCAAGTAATTATTTAGGGTTACTATTGCTAGCAAGGCCTCTTTCAAGGAAACATCTTGTAAACACAACTTTTGCCACATTCATTGTATAAGCTTACTATTTGTATGTACACTAACTTTTGACCATGTTCATTTTTTTTTATTTTTAACTCATACGCTTGGTAAAAGAAATACATGTTCAAATAATTAAAAGGGTTAATAGCATAGAACCCCCTATACTTTTCTTTAAAATCAACTTGTCCCCCTAAACTTTATCCTCTTCTCTATTGACCCTTTAATTTTTTCAATCCATCACAAAACCCCCTAACTCAAAATATCGGTCTAAACGTCGTTTAATTGGTCATGTGTTGTGCACATGATCAAAAAATTACCCATTTACCCCTCTAAGAAAATCTCCCATTATCTCTCGCAAAGAAACCCATCCCCTTCTCCCTCGCTACTGAAATGGTCATAGCAGGCCAGGAACGAATCTCTCTCTCTCTTCCTTCTTCTTCCTTCTCCATCGTGATCTCTCTCTGAAAACTCTAAACATGAAACCCTCCTTGCCCTAACCTGGAAATCCTAACCCAAAAGGTATTGTTTCTAGTCCATAAATGCAAGTTATAGGAATGTAAGACAATGTTAGTAACGCTCTGCTGACTCGCCAAGCTATATCACCTCCGGCATTACTGACTCGCCAAGCTCTTTCCTTTTTATCACCCAGCTCCATCTTTAAGTTGGGTGTGGGGATTTACGGGATGCTCCCAAAGTGTTCAATGAAATTCCCCACTCAGTGACCTTTCTAGTATTATTATCCCTAATTTGAACGCTTTCTTCATAGGTTGCCCAACTAACACGAGATAAGTAATTGGATTTGTTAAACTCAACAACTCCTGCTAAAGGCACTACATCTCCGTGAAAGAGTATGCGAGACAAGTTCGGTTTGAACTGATAAAACTGAAAGGAAATTGAATTAGCAGAGTGAAGAATAAGAAACATAAAAAGAAGAAATGACACAACACCAATTGTAAGTCAATAAAAACGATAACCATTAGAAGTGGGCTAAAGAATGAACTGGACATATGTTTATATATCAAAGAAGCTTCACTCAGAGTGAACTCTGTTTTGGAAAAACTACAAGTAAAAACACCTAGGATTACACAATTACAATGGTAATTCTGCTGAATTCAGCTTCAATTATGGGGCAGAGTTCAAATGTGACAAGATTAAGAAGAAGGAAGCTAAATAAAAATAATCTTGAAGACATCTGATGGAGTTGACCTTGAAGGAAAAATACAAAAAATCCCAAGGTATCTTAGAATAGAATGATTCGATTGTTCTATCGTACAGTGTTATATTGAATGTGTCATACAATGAACTCAGTGATCCTACAAAGTGAAGTAATCGATGAAGGATTAAATACTGAGAGAGTGTATACCGTTCTTGAGAGGGGTCACCATCTATTTATAATGGAGGAAGAAGAATATTTAGAGAATATTCCCCTCAAATCAGGTATTTTCAGCTGTAATCTTATCCTTTTTAACAATCTTGAGATTATTTCGGAGATGTTGAGATCGTGTCTTTGTTATGTCAGAGGGGATGAACCCGCAGTCATCATGGTGACCTCGGCCATGGTGAGCCCTTTTTCATCATGGTGACCTCGACCATGGTGAGCCCTCGGCCATGGGTGAGCCCTCAACCATCATGGTGACATCGGCCACGGATGAGCCCTCAGTTATGGATGAGCCTTCAACTAGGATTTTATAGGTCTCTCATTGTAAGATGAGTATTGGGTCTTGCCTAAAATCTTTATTGGAAGCGGACCCCAACCTAGGTGTTTTTATTCCCCAGTAGTTTGCCCCCGCTTCTCAAGTCTAGAGTGTAGTGCTAGAGTTCGGAAGTACGTGTTGGTGGTAGTAGTGAGCTTAATCTTGGTTTTGAGACTAGTTTATTTCACTAGTTGTGAGGTGTATCTGTAGCATGTCCGAGTTGTTAGGTGTATGACCTTGTAAAGCTAGGCTGAATGCTAACCGATACTCGAATGCTTAGGCATTGGGATGCCAAATCTGGCCGTGTGTCTAGCGCGCCCGAGCACTCAGCGCGTTAGACCTAGCAGGCCTGGTTGAGCGCTCAGTCCGCTTGACCTTGGAAGGCCTGGCAGAGCGCGAGGCGTTCGACCTTGGCAGGTCTGGTCACGCTAAGCCAACCAAACTTGGCCGAGAACTCAAAGCACTTGGCCTAACAGTCCTAGCGGGGCGCCAGGCCTCCGCTTTACTAGGTATGGGGTGATTTATTTTTTGATATTTTTAAAAATTTCAATTTTCCCGCTCCTTTGAAATTTTGAAATTTTGAAACTTCCCTCCTATTTTTCCCTATTCTTTTTCAAACTTTCACCTCCCATCTTCTATAAATAACACACCACCCCTTCATCCAAAGTCACTCATCCTCTCCACAATTCTTTAATTTCTTCACACTCTCTTCCGCAGTTTCTTCTTCATTCCTTGGCTTTGGAGTTTGCTCAGTATTTTTTATGAAGGATTTCTTCGGTTGGCAAATTTGTTCTTTGTCTACAAAGATTAGTACTCTTCCCACATCTTGTACTCTTGTAGTTTGCTTGATAAATTGGCTTGGGATATTCATTTATAATATGCATTTATTTGGTTCCAAATTTCTCAATTCCGATGGGTAGCGCCTCACTCTGATTTGGTCTTAATATTATTTTTGTAGAACTCACACTTGTCTCAAACATAAAGAATATTTGATTCCTCTGACTGTATGTATACCCTTCTAGCTAGCGACTCCTCAAGTTCGTGGTCATCGGATCGATCCAGACCCTCTGTAACCTGAGTGTTTGGTTCTGAGACTATGGTTGACGACGACATCGTTCCCTTAGGAATAAGTGTGAGAGCTGAGGATTTGATTATGTCTAGGGGCACGAATGATGACGAGGATGTGGGTGAGGCTGAGGGTATGGATGAGGCCGAGGGTGATGGTGAAGAGGTCAAGGGTGATGGTGAAGAGGCTGAGGGTGCCTGGGTTAGGTCATCTCTTCACGCGGGGCCTAGTTCTTCAACCTTTCTTGCCTCTATCCTTACTTCATATCATTTGGAAATGTATCGAGTTGAGTATGGTCTTCGTGATCCATAGAGATGAGGCTTCCATACGAGTTTGAACATACAAACTCTTTTCTATTCGTTGGTTGGGTATGTTTCTATGAGTTCCCTTTTAGACTTGGCCTTAGGTTCCCTCTGCCAAAATTTATATGGACAACCTTCAAATTCTATAACCTTGTTCTTGCTTAGTTGTTACCCAATGCGTGGAGGACACTCCTGTTTCTTTTGGTTCTAGGACATATGGTTGGTGTTACGATAAACCTTAAGCTCTTAAGGAGTTTATTCTATTTGGTTGAACATGAAACTCCCGGTTGTTATTATCAGAATGCCAGAACACGAACTAAATTACTTATTGGTAAGCCAACCAATAACAACTATTGGAAGGATAAGTAGTTTTTTATCTAGGGGGAATTGGAATGTCCTCCAGATGAGGTACCTCCCAGTGTTTGGGATCGCCGTGTAGCGGCTGAGGCTCCCCATGTCACTAGCGTTCATAATAATTGGGGGACTCCAAGTAGAACATAATAATTTTTTTTTATTCCTTATACTTTTCCTTGAATGTTTACTATTGCTTGTTACACTCTTTATACAGCTTCCACTTATTGGGACATTCCTTTTACTGAGTCTACTAGTAGGGCTTCCGAGCATCTCTACAGACATTTTGATAGGCACGCTAGACGGATTTTGAATGATGGGAATCTTAGAGTAGTGGGTTGGTGGAAACACGTAGTCAAACTTCCTAGAGGTATCCCCTTATGTCTACCTGGCTCATTAAATTCCTTCACTTATCTTAGATCTTCCATTTATTGCTTATATAGGACTGAGCCCGAGCTGATCATTTCAAACCCGCTGACATTGTTGGAACGGAACATAAATTTGATGATGTCGGGGGGGGGGGGGGGGG